>OZ023212.1:23718090-23817873 GCA_963995525.1 Escarpia spicata
CTTTCTGATCTTCTTATTGATCTCACTGTACTTTGCTGCTCCTTCTTCCATGTACTTGTCTTTATTCAAATCTCTCCTAGTGTCCCACATTCCCAGAATTTCTTTTGTGACCCAGGGTTTGTCTTTTCGGCGGTGTTTCCCTAAGATGTCATTAGCTGTTTCTGTCATCACTGCATTACAGTTTGTAGTTATCGCTTCTAGATCTTCTTCAAGCGTGAGCAGTGGTGCAAACTTCCCTCCAATTGTTGCTTGAAATGGTGCCAAGATCGCAGGGTCTTTTCGTACTTTGAAGTTCATCAATACGAGATCATGGTCACTTCCTATGTCTGCTCCTGGGAAAGTCCTTGATTTGGCCCTGTTGATTCCAGATCTGAACCTATTTTGCACCAGGATGTAGTCAATCTGATTGTGATCTCTTCTGTTAGGTGCGTGCCACGTCCATCTTCGGGATGTTTTATGTTTTCCAAGTGTGTTTGCAAGCACCATGTTGTTGTAGTTGGCAAACTCCAGCAGGCGTTAGTTGGTTGTAGCATTATAGAAAGGACCGCAGGAATCTTTCCATTCTGTATGTGCATCGGCTCCCACTTTGGCATTCCAGTCTCCCTGGACAATCAGAATATCCTTCTTGTCTACCTCGTCGACTATGTCCTGGAGTTGATTGTATAATTCTTCCACTTGCTCATCACCATAAACTGATGTTGGGGCATAGATTTGTACCACCGTGATGTTGAAAGGTGTTGCTCTAAGGCGGATGGTTATGAGCCTGCTGGATGTTGGGTGGCACCATAGTACCGAGTTCTTTATGTTTTTGTTGACAAGAAATCCTACTCCCTTTACATGTTTGTAATTTTTTCCACTCTATGCATTTCCTTCCTCTGTTTGTATTTCACCACATCTCTTCCACCTGGTCTCACATAATCCAAGGAGATGCCATGTATATCTTTCCATCTCATGTCCGTCCTGATGGGAGACGGATGGCGCGGTCATTGGTAACCCGGGCTGCGACCGATCCGGTATCGACTTTGGTGCTTTGTTCAACATGTAGTGTGTCTGAGGCAGGTTTTCTAACCTGGTGAAGCCCATCCCTCTCCAGGCGGCTATTTGACCCATAGCTGGAACATGATTTGTGGGTGTCGGGACATGTCCACACACTGGTGGGCCCTGCACCCCGCACATATCGGGCTCATGCTGCTCCGCCAAGGTTTTTTGTGGCTGGACCACTAGATCCCATGCAGGTTTGGCCTGGAGCCGTAAGGTGTCCAGTTACCATATGGTGTCGCAAGGAGGCACTGCATGAGTCTTGATTGAGGAGAGGCTATATACCAGAAGGAAATACTTATGCACTCGATCGGCTTTCTTTTCACCCCAGATGAGGCTATCTGGCGGCTGAAACTGAAAGCGGGAGGTCAGAAGCAAGCTACTAACCACTACACTACGCTACAGCACTAGGCGCATCACCCAACCCTTGTGACAGAGTCACACACCATACAACTAAAACTACGACACCACGGTCTAATCGTGAACAAAGACGTGTAGATTCAGGCAGAAATCGGTGGACTATCTTGGTCACACGATCACCGCTGCAGGAATCACACCCAAAGATGACCTTGTGCGGGCAATTCTAGATGCTCCTGCACCGGAAGGCAAAGACCAACTACGTTCGTTTCTCGGACTTTGCGAGTAAGTTTCAAAGTTAATCAAAAACTTTGCGATCAAAGTGGCACCGATACGAACGTTGATGAAGAAAGACGTACTATTCAAATGGGAATCGCAGCACGACAGAATCTTCAACGAATTGAAACACGACATCGCTGAGCGACAAGTGTTGTCCCGATTCGATTGTTCTGACAACAGGCGCGAGCTGTTAGGGCTTGGGCGCAGTACTCACCCAGATCTCGGATGGCCAAGAGAAAATAATTGTGTTTATTTCACGAACTCTCTCAGACACAGAGAAGAAGTACTCAGTAATCGAGAAAGAAATGCTAGCCTACTTCTGGGCTACAAAACGCTTGAGAACATTTCTCTGGGGCATACACTTCACATTCTGACCATAAGTCGCTCGTGAACATTCTAACTACAAAGAGTTCAGCTTCCGAGCGCACAAGTCATCGGATCAACAAGTGGTCATCAAGATTGTTGGAATACAACTTTGACATTACATACATGCAAGGCGTCAACAACGTCGTGGCAGATTGTTTATCGAGACTACCGTTGCCACCACAGCCTGACGAATGCAGCCATGACACCGCAGATGACGAAAGCATTGCGCAGATACAAGATACTACTCGAGGTGTTATCTCTCTGAGCGAGCTGACAACTGCTACGCTCAACGACGTGAATGTGCAACTCGCAATGAGGTACACGACCTGAAAATGGCCTTCACGGAAGACATTGTCTGGGAGTCTGCTAACGCTCTACGATGTAGCCGACGAACTGTCAATCAACGATGGAATACTGCACCGAGGCGACCGAATCGTCCTTCCAGACGTACTGCAATCACGTGTGATACATCTGGCGCACGAAGGACACTTCAGCATTACTGGTGGCCAGCAATGGACAGACACGTGGAAGAGACAATTCGCAACTGTCATTATTGTGCAACAAGTGATCAAGCTTACACTTGCTGCACTACTCCCCTACAACCAGTGCAGTTACCCGAACGGGTATGGCAAAAACTTGCATTGGACATCATGGGACCGTTTGACGACCCTAAACACAAATTTGTAATAGTTCTCGTCGATTACTATTCAAAGTGGTGTGAAGTTGCATACGAAACTAAGGTAACAACTGATAAGATGATCCAGTTCTTGGATAATGTGTTTGCTAGAGAAGGCTTACCTGAGTTCTTAGTCACAGACAATGGTGTGCAATTGACATCTCAAAAAATTAAGGACTTTCTAGAGAGCAATGGCATAACTCACTTACTTGCATCGTTGAATCACCCCCAAATTAACGGACTTGTAGAACGCATGAATCGTACTGTGAAGGAGGGTATTCAGATAGGCAAGTTAGAGGGCAAATCACCTGTTCTAGCTACACGGGAACGACTAAGGGAGTATCACACAACCCCAAATGGTCTTACGGTAAGACTCCGTTTAAATTGATGAGGGACAGAGCTGGAAGAACAAAACTCCATATAATTCGCACAGAGAATGTTGTTAATGACCATGAGTAAATAGCAAGGAAGGTCCTAACCAAACAACGACGCTACGAAGCGTATCATGACAGCAAACCGGGTGTTAAGTCATCTTATGTGAAAGTTGGTGACTATGTACAAATCAAAAATCCACGGCATGTAAGAAAGGGAAGTACTCCAAACCAATCGAAGTAGACAAAGTAAACGGTACATGTGTTACTCTGAAAGATGAAAGGAAATGGAACATGTCTACGGTTGTTAAGTGTAGAGCAGCCACTGCATTTAATCCGGTCCAACAGTCAGACCACAATCCCAATGGCAATTTCCTTCATATGGACATATCATGCAACAACAATCAACAGGCAATACAAGTAGAACCAGGTCCTAACACCACTGATGTTTCTAACAGGCCGGTGCATGATGATATTGCAGTAACTAGAAGGAGCTCTCGTGTGAGACATGCCCCTAAACGATTGCTTGAATGAGTAGGCTGAAGACATGACAGAATCATGCATGTGTGTTTAGCGACTGCTTCTCTAAGAGAGGGAGATATGTTGTGTCTAGCTATTACTGTTCGTTGATTAATTAGTTAGTATTGTAATTCCAGAAGTTGATAGCTACAACATGTAGAGTAAATGTTCTAATATAAACTACGAGTTACTTCCGTACAATCTGTACAACTTACATCTCGACTACATCGAGAATACAACAGAGTATTATCAATCATACTTTCCGAACCTGATGGAAGCCCTCTGCGACGCGTAGTGCTTTGATTGGGTGCTTTCTATATGGAGATGAGCTTTCTTGGAAGCATAGGTCACCTGATGGTTGGGTCGGGTTTGCAGCAGTTGCTAGAGTTGATCTATGCATCAAAAGCAGTGGAGTACATCCTGAGAGGAAAGGCCATTTCAAGAGCAGTACGTGCACACCTCATGTTAGATGCAGTTCTGAATGGGCTCATACTCTTCAACTCCTTAAAGGTTCCCCTTCCCAAGCCACACGGTGCACTAAAACAGCAAGATGTTGATCCAACAGGTGAAATTGCTTTGGCAGCCGACGGTGATGTCCATCCAGACTTAGTTGTGGCACGCCAGTTGTATGAAGAGCTGATGACTGGAAGGAAGTCGGTTGAGGAAGTATTCAAAGCTGAAGTCTTTAACAGAATCAAAGGACAGCTTCATCAACACATTGTGTCTTTGTCGAATGACCGCACAGCACAGCTGTGGCTACAGTACATGGATATGGTCCGGATTCTTCGGAAATTCATAAATGCAGAGCGCATGTGAAACTGGTATCTACATCTTGACGCAGTGTCCGAGATGCTACCTTATCTGGCTGCCTCAGAGCATTCTTTGTATGCTAAGTCAGCCAGGCTTTATTTGCAATCCATGTTCAGCTTAAAGAAAGAACATCCTGATGTACACAACAACTTTGTCTCGGGATTTCATGTTGTCAGACAACCGCACATGGGCGGGCTTGTGAACGGACCTCATGATTGAACAAATACTCATGCGTAGCATGAAGATAATGGGGGGACTGACGAGGGGAAGAGGGATAACCGAGCCGCAACGACTGACCTAGCTGCTGTCCATGCCAGCGTGTGCAGCGATTAACAGCTCAATGCAAAAACTGACAATTTTTGAAGCGAAGACTTTTGATATGCAATTTGTTCCAATATGACCCTATTTTGGCCATAAAAGTCCTGGACTATGGGGTTTCCCAAAATGTTGATCTATGTTTACCTTCCGATCGAACTCTCCTGCGAACGAGATTATAAACGATATCTCTCACATTTGTTACAAACAGTATAAACACGCAGAGAGAGCAAACGAATGAGGTGTGTGGACGATAAAGTCTAGTTTTGATTAAATAGAAACACTGACATATAGCTAAGTGCACAATAGTTAGTTTGTAAATGCATAAGTTTGTTTGTTATGTCAATCACGCTATTAAAATAATGTTATTTGCTTAACGACAATCGAATCGTGCGTATAGCCACTGGCGCTGGCCACTGGCACTGCCGCGCCGGGAATGGAATGGATGCCGTCGGGGGAGCACACTAACCAAAACATTTGAGATTATGTTTTACAGTTACAACGACACGTGCTAATTACTTAATTAGACATTCCATATGCATGCATTGAACATAATTTGAACCAGTTCCAATAGTTAAATTAACATATCATACTTTCCTACTTCCTTTAATACATGTTATTAACTTATCGTTAACTAAAGGTATGTTTGCAGGAGGAGGCGTCTTTTTAATAGTTCTGGTGTATTACCATAATTTAAATATGGTATTCTATAATGTGGGCCTTGTTTTTAGAATGTATAGGTAAAATAAATGGGGCAATGTTTAAGACCTCAAATGGCCCACATTTGATTGTATTGTGTTTTAGCTAATAACTCATCCAATTATCGGGTGAATAATAAATAAATGTCAGAAGGTTATTCTGGCCACATTTCTTCCATATCTGGTGTTGTCTTGTTGCATTGCGTAAAGGTATTTTTGCAGACGACCTGAAAAGAGCAAAAGTTATCCCGATATACAAAGACGGTGACTCGTAAACAATTACTGTCCAATATCGATTTTGCCACTTTTCTCTAAAGTTCTAGAAAAAATAATGTACAACAGATTAACATCTTTCATAAACAGACATAACATCTTATATGATTACCAGTTTGGATTTAGGAAGAAGCATTCTGCAAACATGGCTCTTGTACAACTAGTAGATACAATTTCCACAGCTATGCTATAACTAATGGTGACTACTTACTAGGAGTTTTTCTTGACTTCAGTAAACCTTTCGATACAGTTGACCATAACATATTACTTAATAAACTAGAACATTATGGTATTAGAGGAAGAGCACTTGCCTTGCTGGAAAGCTATTTGTGTAATAGAACGCAATATGTTTTATTTGATGGAGTAAAATCGAACATTCAGTCTATATGCTGTGGTGTCCCACAGGGATCAATAATAGGCCCACTGTTATTCTTAATCTATATTAACGACATTGTTAACGTATCAGATATCCTATTTCCTATTACATTTGCTGATGAATCTAAAATAGCCAAAGCCGTTGGAATTATAAGTAAAGCTAGAAAAACCCTGAGTAGATCATCCCTTGTAACATTATACTATACATTTTATATTCATAGCTAACGTATTGTGTCGAAGTGTGGGGTGGAGCATATAATACACATCATAGTTATTTATTCAAATTGCAAAAGTATGCAATTCGGTTAATTATGTCCGCTCCATACAGGGCGCACACAGACCAACTCTTCAAGAAGCTGTCCATTTGATCAATAAGAAAAATCTACGAATACACAGCTGTGCTGTTTATGTACAAAATCCTTAAGAATATGTACATAGACGAACATAAGACACGCAACGCAGAATTACTACATGTGCCGATCTCAAAAAGTAATATATTATATAAAACCATTGGATACCGAGGTGTCAAATTATGGAACTATATGGCGACAACAGTGGATTGTAATTGTAATTATACATTAGCAACGTTTAAACGTCAACTTAAGAATTGTTTGCTAGTAAATAATATTAATGACTTATATAAATAGCATTCTTTGTTGCAATTTTAAATGAAGTATTCATGAAAATAGTACTGTTGTGATTCATGTTTCTGTTTTTCTTCTTTCTTCAATCACACAAATTGTTATCTTGCACCATGAAATTTACGTATGTATCACATGTATTGTGAGGGCTAATCAGCCACTCGTGGCTTTATACCCTCATTACAGAAACCATGGCAATCTATGTATGTAATTTTTTGGAATGTATCGTAGTTTCTGTAATAAACCATTATTATTAGTAGTATTAGTGATATGTCCTAAATTCGTGCATCGTCTTCTTCTTCAGGTTATTGTGGAAACCCCGGCAGTCGAGGAATAACTTCACAGTTGTTGTAGGGGTGTGCATGGGTTTTAAAAAAGTTAAATGGTTTAAAATATAAGTAAAAAACAAGACTTTTTTTGCAGTTACATTATACGTAATGGTTGGGAATAATAATAATAAAGAATTAATATATATATATATATATATATTAATTCTATGTATCTACTATATATATATATATAGTGGTCTTCGGGTGCTGCTGATAGGGATCCCATACCGCCGACGCATAATCCAGGACTGGTTGGGTTAGGTCTTTGAAGCAGTGCGTCTGGACGGTGGTAGAGCATCCTTTCAGATTTATGTAGATAAACAAGCTGAGTCTGTTGGCCTTTGCAGCTGCAGCTTTGACTTGTTTGCCCCAGTGAAGAGTCTCTGTGAGTTCGACGCCCAGGTACTTGGCACGTGTGACGTTCTCCAGGGTGTGGTTTTGGAGAGTGTAGCTGGTCGAGATCCTAGTCTACTTCTTGATGAATGATGAATGATGATGAATGAACGTTTATTCAACAACAACAACAACAACAACAACATAATACATGCACAGTATGGTTTGCTGCTGCTGCTGAAAGGACATAGCTGAAGTCATAGACTTATGTGTTGCTATGTCCTACTCGAACTAAGAAAACTGAATAAATACAACAGGAATTATAAATAAATCACAAAATAATATTCACAACTCATATATAAACTGTTTACTATAGTGCTTGTGTTACTATTACATAGGTTTAACAAAACGTCACCTTCAATTAGCAATTCACAAATATGTAGAAAGTAATGACAACTTGATTGCTTTTCTAAATTGTGTTAAACTTGGAAGCTGAGTCAATTTATTTGGTAAATTGTTCCACGTTATACCCTTGACGGTGATTGATAGCAGTCGGAGGGTGGTGTTTGTCTTTTTAACATAGAACAATTTGCTTTGTCTGGTATCATGTATGTGTATAGCTGCTGTTGGTTCAAATAATGCTTGAACACGACCATTTAAAGAATGGTTGTTTGCTTTATAAAGTATGATCATAGTCTTGTATTTAACTAAATCATGAAATTTAAGCATGTTTGAGAGATGGAAAAATACAAATGTATGATCATGGTAATTAAGATTATAAATAATCCGTATAGCTTTTTTCTGTAACATAAATAATTTTCTGAGTCTAGATTGATAAGTATTTCCCCAGATCTTACAGCAATATGACATATGTGGTTCAACAAGTGAATTATATAATGTGTGTAACGCTTGACAATCAAGAACATGCCTAGTTTTATACAAAACTGCTATGTTTTTTGATTCAACCATTTTTATGTGTTCTCTCCATGTTACGTTTTCGTCAATGGTTACTCCAAGGAATTTAGTATATGATACCTGCTCAATGTTTTTCCCATTCAAAACTATATTCACATCTGTTCTAGGTTTTTTTTTTATTGTTGAACATTATAAAATGTGTTTTGTTCACATTAAGTGATAATTTGTTCGCTCGAAACCACATGTCTAGTTTTTTTAGTTCGTTGTTAATAACAGTGCTTACTTCGTCTGTGTTACTAGCGGAATAAAAAATGTTTGTGTCATCAGCAAACAAAATAATATCAAGCAATTTTGAGACTTCACACATGTCATTTATGTACAGAATAAATAATAACGGGCCAAGGATTGAACCTTGCGGGACTCCACACTTGATTTCCTTTTGTTCTGAGTTACTGTTGTTATAGCATACATATTGTCTACGGTTGGTTAAGTAACTTTTCATCCAGGCCAGAGCCAGACCCCTTATTCCGTAGCATTGCAATTTACTTAGTATGTTGTGGTCAACAGTGTCAAAGGCTTTTTTTTTAGGTCGATAAAGACCCCAATCGTGCTTTGGCATTTATCCATTGCGGATGTAATTTTTTCGACAAATTCTATTAAAGCTAGTGAAGTTGAGTGATTACTTCTGAAGCCATATTGCCCATCTGTCAATATGTGTTGTGTTTCAATGAAAGACCTTAGCCTTTTGTTGAATATTTTTTCAAGTATTTTTGAAAATTTGGATAAGAGAGATATAGGTCTATAATTAGAAAATTGAAAACGATCTCCTGACTTAAATATAGGAATGACTTTTGCTAATTTCATATCATTTGGAAATGATCCGCTGATCAAAGATCTGTAAAAATGTGGGTTAGCGGTTGTACAATTTGCTTTATTACATGCTTAACTGTTTTCATGCTGATTTCATCGTGTCCGTATGAAGTTTTACTTTTGCACCCAGACACAATTTCGAGTACTTCTTGCTCAGTAACGGGGGACATATACATTGATTGTGATACAGTACGTTTTACATAGTCGGTTGGCTTTGTTCCCGGGCAGGGTTCTATGAGGTTGGATAATTTAGTACCTAAGTCGACGAAGAAATTGTTAAAATGATTAGCTATTTCTTTATTTTCTAATACTACTATGTTATCGCCAACATGAAACTTGTTCAAATATGTGGTATCAGATTTTCTTTTACCCATTATGCTGTTAAGAGTTTTCCAAGTTGCTCTTATATTAGTCTTACAATCGTCGAGTTTTTTTCTGTAATATTTTTTCTTTTCTAGACGTTCTTGGTGACAGTCAGTAGGTGGAATTTTCCGACAATGAATGACATCTGCCATTTCTGTTCCCAGAATTCCAGCTTTCTCAGGTCTTCCTGGAGATCATCCGCATCAGACAGGGTCTTCATCCGGGAATAGAGGATGGTGTCGTCGGCGAATAGTCGTAGTCTGGCCCTAACTCCATCCAAGATCGTTGATGTAGACCAGGAACAGAGGTGGTCCCAGAACTGATCTCCTGAGATAACAGATCCAGTGTGCAAGCTTTCTCCCTCTATTATAACCTGCTGCATGCGACCGGAGAGAAAGTTCTCGATCCATGCGTGTGTTGCCCCGCTGATGCCGCAATAGTCCAACTTCATAAGCAGTCTCTTGTGGTTGTGGAGCACTTTATCAAAGGCCTTAGAGAAGTCCAGGGATATCGCGTCAGTCTGTCCGCCCCTGTCCAGTTCCGCTGCAAAGTCTTCTGCCGTGAGGATGAGTTGAGTTTCGCATGAGCGTTTCTTGCGAAAGCCATGGTGGGCATCAGTGATGATTTGGTTGTGTCCTGGGTGGCCTGTTATTTCAGATCTCGCTATATGCTCCAGAAGCTAGCAGCAGACACATGTCAAGGAGATGGGTCTATAGATGCTAGCTTGGCTCCTCTCTCCTTGCGTGAAGATGGCCTGGACTAGGGCATGTTCGGCTAGTACAATTTAACAAGATTTAATAAGATTTAACAAGATTGCCATCCAGAAAATT
Source organism: Escarpia spicata (assembly GCA_963995525.1). NCBI lineage: Eukaryota > Metazoa > Annelida > Polychaeta > Sabellida > Siboglinidae > Escarpia > Escarpia spicata. The sequence goes on from OZ023212.1 coordinate 23,728,449, forward strand.
AACTCTAGATGGCAGGTGGACAAGGAAGCCTTTTGGCTTATCGAGTGTCCAATACTTGTTTTTATCTACGTGTATCCCGTCCTTTTAAGGTATGTGTCCATTTTATTTTAAAACATTCACACTACTAGCACCCACACAATCAGCAGATAATCTGTTCCGTTCATTTACAGTCCTTTGTGAAAATTAGAACTTTCTTATATATCTAATATACACTGCTTCTTTACTAATGCAACTTCATGCCCTCTAGTTTTTCTATCTTTCTTAACTGAGAAAAAAATTATATCACTATTTTCATAACCATTCAATATTTTAAACACTTCTATCAGATCTCCTCTCAATCTCCTGGTCTCTAGTGTTGTTAAACCCTTTTTCAACGGACACGTGTGCTAACTTAAAAAATTGTTTTATTATGATCTTTGATCCTCAAAGCATGTGTATGGACACCTTATTAGTTCAGTTATCTGCAACATTGGCTGATATATAGTGAAACAGACTTTTCGATTTTTTCGGTAATGGCTGCACTGATTTGCATAAAAAGATACGTGGGACATCCGAACGACTTTTTAACATAGCTCATCGTTTTCTACGCATTTTTTCCGATCTAGAGACGCCGATTAGAAGTTGATTTCTGGTGGGTGGGTGCACGATACCCCCCTCTTCCGACTAGACTAACTATGTTATGTCTAAATGAAGAGCTGATGATACTTAAACGAACATTGATGTTTGGTTTTGGAACATGGGTAGCAAATCTAATATTTATTAGGTATGTAAACATTTTGTTTCCAGAACATACGTCAGGGGTGAATATGGTACGAGAAGAGAAAAAAGAACAGAACAAGGACGTGGAAACATTCACTGAATAACGCTGTCGCGCTTACATTTATCCGGGTGTTAAATTTTATCCGGGTGATGTTTATGTGCATTTGTAAGGCATGATATTTGGCACCAGTAAATCAGGTAGTGATAAATAATATCCAGTAGTTAAATATGTTTCGTTTATTGTCGTAACACGAACGTAATAGTTAGAGTACATAATTATATTTGCTGTTTCAGATTTGTAATCAAGTGTAAGAGTAAGTCACGTGATGTGTGCGTGGAGAGGAAACTGTTTTACGACATACGTTGTTTCTGTCTGTGGGAAGCAAACCTTTCATAATTTATGTCTATATATATATATATATACATATATATTATATACATATATATATTATATATATAAACATACATAACGCCCGGATAAATGAAAGCGCCACAGTCGTAGCTGGTGCTAAATATATTCCCCTAGATACGCGCACGCTCAGAAACGTCATCCGGACATTATTTAACGCCCGAATCAACGTAAGCGCGACAATGCATACATTTTGCACGTTACAGTTGATCAATACAGACATTTTAATAACCAGTTTATCCTGTTTGTAAGAGGTCGACCAAGTTGAATGTCCAGGACCACAGTGTCTTGGATAACACAACCATTTATAGAGCCGATATATGCGTTATTGATGGAAATATTGACAATAACTGAATAAGACACTGTCACAAAAGACACAAAGGCAAAGCAGTTAATCTTGTGACATGAAAGACAGGAATTGGGTAGGAGATGAATCATTCCATACATAATTATTTCATAGGAACCTTCAGCATATATCCACTACACTGGGTTTATGACCAGTTGTCTTGCATGAGTTTCACTCTGCAAAGCCCTAACTGTTATACTTGTAAGTTGGCATATTAAATGCTACTGGCTGGATCACTAGTTTTGGATTCACTGGTGTGAAATGACTCTTGTCTTGATATGACTAGTTATCTGCAGTCAGGTATATATATACATTTCTATTATCCAAACAAGGATATTTGTTAGGCCAAAAATGTAAACAAATCGCAAAAGTCTAAGCTAGGGTAAAGGTGCATATCTGGTAGTGAATATAAATATTACTGGTAGCATGTGTTTAATTGTACATGGGGTAAAAGCATTGTTAATGTTTGTGAAGAAAACTTATTGTAAAGTTGCTCACATTGCACAATATCATAAGATTGTCACATTTTCATGGTGTGTGAATCATACTTGTAACCAGGGTTATTCTGGTAGTCAAATGGCCTAGTGTAACAACAGAACACAACAGTGTGTGCATTAATGACATGACATCTGAGAAACAATATAGTAAGTCAACAAGCTACAAATGAATACGGTATATAAATGTATAATTTGGATGCCAGCTTCTGTACCATAATAATGCAGCTTTCTAGAAACACAAATGTGTGTTTTGTAATCTAAAATGGATTGTTGTATGTGTGTGTTTACGTCTATGTTTATGAATTGAAATATGTAAATGTTATTTTGAGGCATACATCAAAATTTAGTAGTGAAACACTTTCTGCTCACTCTGGAAAAGGATACCACTATAAATAATACTAATAACACATTTTATTTAATATAGTGCCAGATCCAATTATAAATTGTTTGTGGCGCTTTACAACATGTAGAAAAGAGGTAATAATGATGGCTAAATAAACATGCATTTCTAAAAGAAATTCTTATAAAATTAATAGTACTGAAATACAAATAAATACAGTAATTAACAATAAATGCAATGTGTCATTTCATCAACAGTAAACACCTTCAACAACAAAAATCTAAATTAATGTTATGACAACCTAGGCTATATGTCTGGGCCAGTAGGCACACTGTCACAAACTGTCATAAAGAAATTATTCCAATTAATGACAAAGCGTCATTCTGCTGTTTATTTACTGTAAAAGTAAATGTTATCATTAACAGAGAAACCAAGCTTTCGTAGACGCTAGGATCGTGCCAATCGTTAACTGGCAGATCTAATTGTTTTTTGTTGCACATCGGATGATCCGTACTCACGTAAAAAGACACATTTAAGCCATGTCATCCCCGCGCGCCAGGGATCGCTGCAGCTGATTACGTCAGTGCCAGCCAGCAGTACCCAGGGGTAGAAATAACTCCAAAAATTATGGTAGTCAGTAGGACTACCTGATTGAAAAATCTGGCAGTCCACAGAAATATCTGGTAGTCCACAAATAGCAAATTTTTTTAGCAAAGTAATGCGCCGAACAAAAAATTAGAAAATCGAACACATTTAATGCACCAAACAACAAATGTACACCAATAACATATACACCAACACCAAATGACGTATTTTGTGTGTGTCAAATGACGCATTTTCCGTTAAAAATGGCACACTGGCTAAAGAAGTCCATTTCTGTTCAGAAAAGAAATATTTTATTTCAGAGTTAACTTTGAAAAATAATACAGTCTGTGAAATATCTAAAATATCACAATGTTATGATCTCTGCATCTAAATAATACTGTTTTACGGTGTGGTTAACTTTTCTAACAACATCAATTTGTGCAATATTTGTACCACAGTAACAACCGTACATAAACAATTCAGGTAATAAAATAATTCCTGTCATACAATTACATATAAATGACTGGTTGTTTCTAATGCAGCAGTGCTTAATATATAAGTTAGCAACTGTAAATTATACAAGCAATCATATTAACAATTATGAATGTTGAAATCACTGCTGTTTCACTAATAATTTTGTTCAACCATTAAATTTTATCTAGCGCTGTATATGACGTCATCCAACGGAATTTGTTAAAACTACGAAACGCGGACTATCTCACTTTTGAGCCAGTGTAACCTAGGCTGTTGTTACTCCTTCGCGTTTTGTGTTCGAAGCCGGAATATGTACACTTACGCGTTCTAATTATGTGACAGCTACATTTAATTAGCAACATTTCTTCCATGCGCTTAGCGGACAGCCAGGCAACAATCGCGAAACGGTTTATGTTAGCGTTTTCTACGCGTTTTCTGCGAGTGTCCCAGTTTACGAAGGTTGACACAGGCGCCATGACACTTCGCAACGATTTGCCTTACGTTGTTGCATATTAAACGTTTGTTTCAAAATCTCTCCAGTTAAGGCATTATCGATGAAAGAGGCGGTGCTTCTGCTCTTGTGATCACGGAATATGCTTTTCAAAACGCAAATACCGCGATTTCATCCGTTTGTTTGCGATCGCGGAATTTCCGTTTGAAAAGGCTAGCCTAAGCCTAAGGCTAAGCTAAGGCTAAGTCCGTTTCAAACGCAATTCTGCGAATTCTTCCCGTTTTCCGCGATCGCGGAAAATCAGTGTCTCTAGATGTATATATATCTCCAGCATGTGACCGATTAGTAAAACATATTCCCGGATTTTGCGGTAGTCCGTCGGACTACCGCTGACGCCAACTTCAGTAGTCCGACCGAATTTCTGGTAGGCCTCGGACTACCGGGCTGGCGCTATTTCGAACCCTGAGTACCCCCTGGCTGATTGCTTTGCAAAACTCTGAATTTAAGCTCAGCCTATGAAATCGCTCACTAGATCAGTGGATGTCGGCAGGTCAGGTGATCATAATAAAACCAATTTCAACCAACAGTGGCTCGTGTTACATGCAATGTTTAGAAATTAGAAACAATTATTCGAATACACAATACCGCTCATCTGCTCGGGTGATGCAGTCGCGACTGGCGAAGTCAGTTACTAGTTTGACTCCGCTAACTTCCGCACTTCGCGTAGGGGACCAGCCAGGACTAGTTTTGCATGGCAAAAAGCCCTGGCTTGCGAGGATGAGCCATATATATATATATGTACAGTATATATTCCTCACTTTGTAACTAATAAGTTTTCGCGCCAAACGAATTTGTTGTCGCTAGTGTCAACTTTACGTGCCTTTCGATTATTTCAAAAACACACTGCACATCATGCATCTGGTTAATTTGGTGACCGTTAATTTTACCAGGCGGCAATTTGTAACTAACTAGTTTTCGCGCCTATCTAATTTGTTGTTACAAGTTTCACTTTTTCGTTTTCGCGCCATTCGATTTTGAGACAACTTATAAAACATCGTGCATCTTGTGAAATAGACCACGGCAAACATGAGACGTCCAAGCGGAGTGTCAACCTTTCATTATGATAGAATAATCTTTTATCTGACCAATGGAAAGTATCCACGGAGTTTGAAGAATGACTGCTGGGAGAAAAGCAACGTTAAGCGCCAGGCAAGTAATTTTGCTGTGCGTAGTGGAGAGTTATACTTCAAACACAGGCTCCAAACACATTGCTGGAGGTAGTTATCGTCTATTTTATTTGCTTTATTCTGTTTTTAATTACTTTGTGCAAATATGTTATTTACGCTGGCTGACAGTACATGGTATATTCGTATGCAGCGTACGCAGACCAGTTATGCATAAAGTACCGCGTAGGATAGCCGCTCCTTTACGCCAAATAGGATATACAACCTCCGATTCTCAATCGCCGCCACAAATGACATGTATAAAATCATACAGACCATCAATGCAAGCTAGTTAAATGTTTTATTCCACAATGCGTAGCTAATTAAAGCATCACCTGCGCATCGGATGATCCGTACTCACGTAAAAGAAGTCACTGCTGCATTAGATGTTGGATGTTGCTTAGATTTGTCGAAATTAGTTAAATATGTTGCTTTTATGGTATTTATATTGTCCTTGAATACAAAAGGAATTAATTGATAATATAGTTTAAAAAAAAAAATTCAGAGCCATGCTAAATATTATTTATTTAGATATAATATTTTATATAGAAAAAGAACAGCATACAACTATAATGAAGTTAATTCAACAAATACAATTCTTATGTGATTATTTGTTTCTTTGAAGAGAACACATTTCCTATAGATTTGTTTAATTATTATACAATTACAATCAAAGGACGATAAAACTAGTGTAAAGTATGATTTTAAATGCAATTTGAAGACCGATGTGCATATTAAATCATTTTACAGATGTGCAATTATTCATTCATTTTGGAGAGCATAGTTCAACAAAAATGTATCAACGTAAGTGAGAGAATAATTGTTTGTTAACTCAGTAAGCCATTGAAGCATTCAAACCTTTAAAGGAACTTTGTAGCAGGATTTCTGCTATGTGTGCATGCGTGCGTGTGGGTGCGTGTGCACCGACGTACGTGGTACGTGCGTATGTGTGTGCGTGTAAAGACTGTGTGAATCTAGTACATCAAAGGTAGGAACGTTCGCTCCTGTAATAAATGCCAATTACAGGCAGTAGCAACGGTTTATCATTTGATAGTTGTATTTATTTATTTTGCGGACGGAAAATTAAACATGCGAACAATTTGACGGGCTTAATACACTCAGTTTGATGGGCAGCATATCTATACAACATCTGTTCTAGTATTAAGAACAATACGTAGATAAATGTTAACAAATGAGGTACGGACATGGCACTTTGAAACTTTCCAACCTACCACCCACAGCACCATGAAACGGAGTGCTGGCAGACATTTAAAATGTAACAAAATAGTACGTAACATGGAGAATTTTGGGACGTAATATCATTCCATAGATTCACTGTCGCAAATTCTGTTTACTGTGACACCCTGCGTACAGATTCACCAGCCGAGGTGCTATCAGTCATCGACCCGCCATTCGACATGCCGCCAAACTTCGACCCGACCGCCGCATGCGGCCGAACTTCGACCTTCCCGGACTAATTTCGGAGAAAAAAAATCAAATCTATGAAACACCCGAATGTAATTTTATGCAATGGCCAGGACAGGCCTAGTGCGGGTAGTGAGGTAACTGGCTGAGGCGATAATTACTTCCAGCTGTCTGGCTTAATAAAACCGCCCAGCGCCTTCAGCCAATCATGACATGCCAGGATTAGGCCCCAGCCTACGATTTGGATTACCGGTTAAGCCGCCACTTGCGCGTTAGGGATCTGTGTGTCATGTCGTGTATATCCTGATATTTCTAAATCCGCCCTCCTCCCCACCTTTTTGCGTAGGCACGTTTAGTTATACAACTACTGTACACCGTTGGTAAAAAAAGAAGTTGGAAAATGTCGCAACGCTTTCCCAAATTTCGGAGTTAACACAGGGCATATCCCAAATTCTTGAATGTGTTGGGTTTTGGTGCGTCGACAGGCTTTTTGTTTTACAAACGGTATATATTTTTCCTTATGTTTATACAGGATAGGCGTTAAGATTCGATTTTAAAAGTACAGTCCCAACTCCGAGTGCAGATTTCTTCCAATTAGCTTAGTTATGTCGGTCTAATAACAGCATTTACTCTTTCCCATAGCTGCTTGCCATCAAATATCCAGTGTTTGTTTACTAGACGGGAAATAGCATACTCATTGCGAGCTAATCATGACTTAACAAAGGGTGCCTTTGTCGTGTACTGGCCGTGGGCTGTGCGTACAGGACATTATAGAATGAACATTCTCGTAGAGAAAGTATGAACACGTTTATTGTGACACATTGAGATATAAAAGGAAAAGAGGAAACGGGGCATGGTAAACGGTTCCGCGATCAAAGATCTAACATTCCTCCCCCTTTAAGAAGAACATAATTAGTATAATTATTAAAATGTAAACTTTTAACGCAAACAAGAGTCCCTTATACGTATCAATGTCATATCTAAGATAGCTAGTATGCCATTGTTTATAGTACTAATCTAGTGCTCTCGCGACTAGCCACATCTGCCGAAACCTAGTCTATTCTGGCTATCTTGATCTATGCATTGTCCGTTATGACAAGTTCACAAGTTTACAAGTTCAATCTGTCCGGTGGCTTCACCACTCTGTGTGATCTTCTCAGCGGTACTACCACGTCTGGTACTACACAGGACTGCGACCGTTCAACTGTTGGTCTTGAGATCACCTCTCCTGTGGCGGTACCCGTAGTCACGTCCGAGTTGCCAGATGATAGTGGTGTCGATGTTGTTCGCTCGAACCAAGGTAGTACTTCACGTTCTGCAAGCCTCGGTGGAAGTTGAGGTTCTTCAACCCTCAATGGTACCAGACGCTCTTCCGTCGCCTCGATCGGCCTTCTCTCGCGCAAATGATCCTGGTGACGCTTCCACACTCTGTCATCCTGCAGACGTACCTCGAAGGTCAGCGGACCCAGCCGGTTCTCTATCACCGCAGCGACCCATTTCGGTTGTCCCTGAAAGTTCAACGCCCAGACACAGTCTCCTGTCATGTAACTTCGCTCCACTGCTCTCTGGTCGTGGCGTTCTTTGTCTTCTTCCTGTTTGCGCAAGACTCGGTTCTGAATGGATGGTCGTAGAAGATCCAGTCGTGTGCTCGGTGGTGTCTTCAACACAAACTCTGTTGGAGCTCTGCCGGTTGTAGCTTGTGGAGTTACCCTGTAGCGTGCTAGGAAGGTGTAGAGACGATCTTCTAGGTTGCCATTTGTCTTCTTCAACCCTGCTTTTACAGTCTGAACGGCGCGTTCAGCTAAGCCATTACTGGATGGGTGATAAGGTGAAGACTTGATGTGTTTGATTCCGTTAGCTCGACAAAACTGTTCAAACTCCTCACTGGTGAAACAGCTTCCGTTATCTGATACCACTGTGCTTGGTAGACCCAAAATCGCAAACGTCTGTCTTAGCTTCGTGAGAGTTGCACTAGTTGTCGCAGCTGATACAACGTGTGCATCGATGTACTTGCTGTGAGCATCGACTATGATGAGTATCATACGTCCCTCGAACGGTCCCGCATAATCAATGTGTATTCGATGCCACGTTCGTCCCGGCCATTCCCATGGATGCAGTGGTGCCACTGGTGGTTGTTTGCTGTGTATTTGGCATGTCGTGCAGTCCTTAACACACATCTCGATTTCAGCGTCCAAACCTGGCCACCAGAGGTAGCTTCGGGCTAACGCCTTCATCTTCACTATGCCCGGATGCGTCTCGTGTAGTTCTTTCAACAACGTGTCACGACCCTTTGGTGGTACGATGACTCTTGCTCCCCACATCAGCACCCCGTGTTGGACACTCAGTTCGTCTTTCCTTCGAGAGTAACTCTCCCACTCGCGTGGTACATCGTTAGGCCATCCTCCTTCCACGAACCGTAGAACTTGTGACAGCATCGGATCGTTTGCTGTCCATTTAGCGATGTGTTCTGCCGTGATGGGTGTATCGTTCATGGTTGCAAGTGCTAGAACCACTTCCTCCGGGACTGGTACTCGTTCAGGAGTGTCTGGTAGCGGCAAGCGACTCAATCCGTCTGCATGACAGATACTCGTACCCGGTCTGTACTCCAGATGGTACTGATAGTTGCTTAGTGTTAGTGCCCATCTCTGAATGCGTGCACTAGCCATTGCGGAGATGGCACGATCTTCCTTCAACAGCCCGACCAACGGCTTGTGGGCGGTCTGCAACGTGAAGTCCCTCCCGTAAAGGTACTTATGGAACTTGGATATCCCGAAGACCAACGACAACGCTTCCTTTTCCAGCTGTGCGTACTTCTTTTCCGCTGTGGAGAGAGAGCGTGATGCGTATGCGATAGGCTTGTCGCTGCCATCGGGCAATCTGTGTGACAGTACGCTTCCAATCCCGTAAGGAGATGCGTCACTGCTCAAGATGATCGGGAGTTCAGGGTTGTAGTGTACAAGCACATCTGAAGAAACAAGCAGTGCCTTAGACTCATCGAAAGCCTTTTGTTGCGCCGGACCCCACTTCCACTTTGTGTGTTGGCGTGTCATTTCATGCAGCGGAGCAAGCAGCGTACTGAGATTGCGCAAGAAGTTGTGATAGTAGTGAATGAGTCCTAGATAACTCCTCAACTCCTGTACATTCTGTGGTGCAGGCGCGTTCTGTACTGCTCGCACTTTGTCTTCCGTAGGATGAATACCTTCAGCATCAATCGCATGACCTAGATAGGTGCACGATTTCTGACGAAACGCACATTTCTCCTTCTTCAGGCGTAACCCTGCGTCTTGTAGTCGCGTTAGCACAGTAGCCAGATTACGATCATGCTCTTCTGGCGTTCTTCCTGTGACCAGGACGTCGTCGAGGTAGACTACAGTCATGGGTATGTTCTGTAGTAACTGCTCCACGATTCTCTGGAAGATACCTGGAGAAGAACTCACACCGAAAGGCAGACGTTCGAATGCGAACAGCCCTTTCGACGTGTTGATTGTAGTCAACGGACGTGATTCTTCATCCAGTACGACCTGTTGATACGCATGGCTCATGTCCAGCGTTGTGTACAGTGTACCACCTGCTAATTTTGTAAACAGATCAGATACGTTCGGGATCGGGTACTTGTCTACTTTGACGGCTCTGTTGATGGTTACCTTATAGTCGCCACAGATTCTGACTGCGCCGGTAGACTTCAAGACCGGTACAATGGGCGCGGCCCACTCAGAATACTCCACAGGACGGATGATTCCGGCCTTCTGCATACGATCTAATTCGTCCTCTACTTTGGCTCGTAAAGCAAGAGGTACAGGTCGAGGTTTACAATACCTCGGTTTAACCGTGTCATCAAAGTAGAACTTCGCAGTCAGCCCCTTTAGAGTGCCTAGTCCCTCACTGAACATTGATTCGTAAGGCTTTAGGAAGTCCTCTCTGTCTACCTGGTTCACGGTAGCCCAGTTTACTTTCAACACTGTTAGCCAGTCCCTTCCCAGCAGGTTAGGTCCCGACCCAGGGACTACGATTGCCTGCAGCCTGTGCTGTTGATTGTTGTGACAAACGTTCACCTGTGCTCGCCCTAAAGGCTCAATTGTGGTACCTGCGTACGTTCGCAACCTCGGAACGTTACGCGTGTCGAGAGTGAGCACAGATGTCTTGCAGATTTTAGCCCACTCATCCCCCGATATAAGCGAAACTGCTGCTCCGGTATCTATCTCCATAGCCACTTCACTTCCCTCTATCTGGACATTGCAAATGTACGGTGGTATGGTGTGGGTGGCAATTGTGTGATACAGGCCAAGTGTGTATGTGTCTTCACATAACTTGTCATTGCGTTGCGAGTGTGTGTCATTTTCTACTGAGTGTGTCTGTTGAGTGTTTGCATTGCACACATTAGCAAAGTGATTTAGCTTTTGACACTTGTAGCATCTCCTGCCCCAAGCTTTGCACATTCGCCGATCGTCGTGTGGCGGTCCACCACAGCCTGAGCATGCTGGTGCTGCCCCCTTGTGACGTCTGTACCGCTGCCGACTACTCACGACTGGTCGATCGTCTCGACGTGGCGTCCCTTGGCGATCAGGCGGAAAACGCTTTCTTGGTGGATTGCTATCTGTGTGTCGCCACCTGGCGACCAAAGCTGAAACCTCCACGTGAAGAGTTGCGCCGCCCCTCGTCATTCGATAAGGCGTGGACAGGCCTCGGTACGGTCGAAAGAGTTTCTCATGATTTTCGACTGCTGTAGCGTAGATTCCCGTGTGCGCCCGAACATCAGTAACTTCTCTAGCGTGATTGTAGGTTCACTTAACCCCTTGTCACGCACTTTTGACATGGCACATTTTTGGATGATTTGCGACTTCACTTCTCTGTCTTTCTCATGGAACTTACAGTTTTTGGCTAGTTGCTGCAATCGTGCATTGAATTGGTCCAGCGTCTCTGACGACGTCTGTTCAGCCTGTCGGAACTTGAATATTTCATATTCTTCATTGCACTGCGGCCTGAAGTAAGCAGTGAGCTTCCGCTTGGTTTCTGCGAAATCATCATTTTCTGTCACCCCCACTGCTTCACTCAATTCAAACACTGCCTCACCAGCATAACGAAGCAACATCGCTCTCATTCTTGTATCGTTCTGAATGTCTTTAGCCACCACAAAGTTCTCAAAGCGCCTCACCCAACGTTCCCAACGATGGCCTGCGCTGTCAGTCGGCTCCAGCGAAAAATGTGCGACGTCAGCGACAGTTTCCATTTTCACACAGAAATTAGACGTAGTCTAGTTCAAAGTAACTCGTAGAGTTGTCAGTTTACCTCGTCGCCAATTAATGTCGTGTACTGGCCGTGGGCTGTGCGTACAGCGACATTATAGAATGAAGATTCTCGTAGAGAAAGTATGAACACGTTTATTGTGACACATTGAGATCTAAAAGGAAAAGAGGAAACGGGGCATGGTAAACGGTTCCGCGATCAAGGATCTAACAGCCTTTTATGATACCAAATATGTATTTTTTTGCAACTAATACTTATGTATTTTTCAAACTATTATCCTTTGCAATAGAAATGTCAGTTTTTCAACACTTTTCTCCAAAACATGGTTGACGAACCCCAGGCCCAGGCGGCTGTGACCCCCAGTTTGAGAACCACTGGCATAGGCTATATGATAATTGTTATAGGATAATAATGCCAATATTATAGTATTATAAATCCCTTATTAGCCCGGTTTTGCCAAGCCCAAGGCATGGGCTTAAAATTTTATGTGTAAGATTTTTCTAAATTTTCCTACAACTTTTATGGTTTTTTGTTTATATTAAAACACCTTCACGTGCCATAACCAAACAACTATTATACGTAGTACATACTGGCTTACATGTATCAAAGACGAACTGCGATCAAGATCGGTGATGACAACTTGGCTAAGCTGAGTCCAGTAAAATGTGAAGATCATTCGTCTAGCCTTCAATTTCAAATCATCCAGGTATGAAACGTGCGCTAAAGACGCTTTCGCGTCTAAACATGGACACGACGGAAGAGAAAGATTATCACAGTTGCGGTGAACACAATATAAGGAAAGGAAATCTGGTAAATCGTCGTTGCCATTGCGTACAAAGACGGAGGTTGCCGTCGTATAGAGACGATAAAACTGCGATGACAACTCGTTCGCATGCATTGATTGAATGGCGCCGGTTTACGGTCGATCACTAATATGACTTCATTTTCGCGCATGCGCGGAGCCTGCCAACCTCCTCTGATGTAATATGTATGTTATGTTGCAATGATACACTGGAAGTACAAATGTGCTGCTACAAAGACTTATCAAGTTATGCCAGATTATGTCTTAATGTGTAAACCTAAGAGGACAGATTATTTTAGAGCAAAAGGTAGACTCACTGTTTGACACAGTTTAAAACCTACAGGCAACTGTCCAGTTTAACAGGGGTCTAGTGGGTAATGCTGTCTGTTGACACAAGCTACTGCCAGTGACTAATTACAGATTAGTCACAGTTTCCAACAAACAATAGCAGCCAGAGAATCTTAGCTCCACAGCTGGATATAATACACAACCAGAGCCACCACTGATTCATGGTCAAATAGATTAGCTCAATGCACCAATTAAGACAATACACAACACTGAGTGACAGTGTCCAGAGTGAGGCCTAAGCAGTGTCCTCATTGCTGAATAGATCAATTAAACCTGCCAAGTGGGTGACATTCTGCACAAGTGTTCATTAATCCTTAGTGATTGTTCAGAACACCAGACTGACCACATACCTAAACAAAGCGAATAGGTGAAGAACAGGCAGTGTTCAAATAGGGGTATTGGTTGAATTGTATTTGTCTCGATGCAAAAGGCTTTATTGTGCCTTCATCGATTATAAGAAAGCATTTGATTTAGTAGACCGGTCCTCCCTGTGGTCTAAGATAATTTCATGCGGTATTAATAGTATTGTGTCGAAAGTTGTATACAACATATACAAAATGCTAAATCATGTATAAATCAGGGCCAGGCTGTGTCAGCCTTCTTCTCATGTGATGTAGAGGTATGGCAAGGAGAAAACTTGTGTCCTTTGTTATTTGCTATTTACCTGAATCATTTTGAACACTGTTAGTCACAATTATAACGGACTTGACATGGCAGCTGGTGAAATTTACAACAACCTTAGGGATGATGATGTAGAAAATGTATGTTCTACTATATGCTGATGACACTAGAATGATTCAATCAAATACAGATTTCTTGCTTGTGTATAGCGGAACTATGTCAACTCTTCTAATGGTTGACATTTGGATGTTTCAGGTGTCAACTATATTGTGAATCTAATTATTAGTCTATATTGATACAATTGATTTACACAGTTCCATGTCTACACAAGGCATGGCAAGCGTAAACAGAACAGTAGAACGCATTTGATATCAATAAAGTGTAGGATATTTCATTCTATAGTTGTCCAGAATATTAATTTTCTATGTTTGTCACCTACAGGTGACAGAATATTAATTTTCTATGTTTGTCACCTACAGGTTTCTACAGACAATACATCTTTAACCAATCACACCACTTTATAATAATTAAATGAACATCAAAATAAAGACAACTTGCAATTATAGAAAATCAATAGTTTTGAAGACAAAAAGTGTTAGGCAACTGTTCAGTCTAACAGGGGTCAAGTGTGTCTACTCTGCCTGGGTACTGTGACCATTCAATCAAATACAGATTTATTGTATATAGTGGCAGCACCCTAAGATACATCTATAAAAACAGTTGCTGAACAGTTTTTGAAAAAATAGGCCGTGTTACATTTTTACCAGTTTTGGGGTCCTTGGAGGCCCTAGGGAGCCCTTAAAATTATTCAATCAAATACAGATTTCTCGTGCATAGTGGCAATGCCCTAAGATATGTCTATGCAAAATTAGAGAAAAAGTTGCTGAACGGTTTCTGAGATACGGCAGCTAACGGAAGACAGCGGACGGCGGACGCAGAGTGATGGCAATAGTCCCTTGGACCTTCAGCCAAAGGACTAAAAAGGAAATATATTATAAAGATCAGAAGAGATCAAGGAGATTATCAGACGAGGAATACAGGAGACTGGACAAGGGAGTAAAATGAGCTGTAGGACAGATAAAAGGAAATGGTTAGAAGAGAAATGCAAAGAAGCGCAAACAGCAGCAGAACGACGAAAAGAATAAAAAGCAGATGGCAGAACGCTTCTAACAAGCGAAGAACAAGCAACGAGGTGGATCACTTCCGAGAAGTATTAAATCAACCAACACCTACAACATTCTTTGACTTCGAGCAGGAACCAAACATAGAACAGATTGATGTCATGTAATGAAGAAGTGATGAGGAGGGCAGGTCTGGAGAAACTACATGACATCCTCACGTGTAGGCAAAGGAGACTAGCTGGGCGTGTACTATGTCTACCGAGGGAGTGGGTACCAGAAGGTGGTAACAGGAAAAGAGGAAGGCCGATTAAAACCTGGCGCAAGACATTTATGGGAGACATGGCAGAAATGAGAATCACCTGGAATGAGGCTAAAGAAGTCGCAAATGACCGTACCAGATGGAGGAACCTTGTCGTCCTGTGTCCCGAAAGGAACGGGAGGAACTAAGTCTAAGTAACAGAGGAATATTTAACTAAATGGAACCAATTATCTGGTGATTGTGATATGCTAGTAGACCATAGCATGAATGTTTAAAAACAAAATTGACAATTATATCCCAAAAGAACAAGATGCAGATATTTAAAAAGCTGGATCCACGATAAGCACAAGTTCCTGAATGGAGCAACCTACTTTAATCTTGCTAGTGTATACCTGCCAACTCTCCCAGAATTCTCTTTGATTTTTGGTGTATCTCCCGGAATACAGGCAAATCTCCGGTCTTTCGTTTAAAATCTCCAACAGCAAACCTTTTTCTGCGGATGTCATCATCCAAGACTACGTGACACCATGGGAGATGTGATGAACCGACGAAGTTCCTGCAAGAAATCTCCAACAGCACCCTACACCCATCTTCAGATGTCAAGATCCGTGACAGCGCGACAAGACAGCGTGATACGGGAAGAGTGCTGAACCGCTGATGAATCTCCCGGAATTAAAAAAAGTTGGCAGGTATACTAGTGTCTGCTAAACAAAGTCGTTGAGATGGCCTTTGCTAAGGCATGATGACGGTCACGGGTGGCAGCTTGATCTGTCACCTATAAATTGTAGTTATGGAGACATGAGGTACCCCATCTCCAAATCTTTGTTGAAACAGTTACCTACTACAGTACACTATGAATAAGTTGAATCTCCAGGGACCCATGGCAACTTCTTATCAGGACCTATTTTAGTGGCTTATAAGCCATATCATTACGTTTGCGCAAATAATGCTACGGATATCAGATATCCGACAACAATGTATTTTGAAGCAAACAATTACTACGACAACAACAGACAAGGTCATTATAATTAAATAAAAACATTTCTTCACTCAAATCAAAACATTATAAAAAAAAGAATTATAAACATTGTACATTTATAAACAATACTTCTGCAACTGCCTTCCTCTGTGTTCCATTAGACTTTGTGTTTTGAGTAGTTTGATCTTTTGTTTTATTGATTATGCATGATATATTTTCTGATGAACACACTAAATTACTAACACCTTGTTCAAGAAACATTGATGTTAGTCACTCAATCCTAAAAAATGCATTGTCTATCTGTGCAAGCAGACGGACTTTCGATGTTTCATAGTAGTGATTTATAAAATTGAATTCACCGATTGAAAATATAAGCATGCGAGCCAAATTGAGTAAACTTCAAAGAAGTCGACTTATGCAAGTTATTTTATATTGTTTGTACAATGTTAGAAGATATAATTCTGCACACAGCTGAAAAATCAAATATGTCGGACAATACCAGTTGCCCTAAATGCAAGTTTGTAACAATGAATAATATTTCATGTAACAGGAATAATTTTATTATTCAAAATACACGTATTCAGGATAATGTCTGAACAAGATAATTCTAATATCATGATGCTGTGTTTAAATGACAGGATTCATAGCTCAGGTTTATACAGTAAAAACTGTTTTTACTACTTTGTTGCTTCCTTGAGGTTAGCGAACAAACAGTAAAATAATACTGCTTCTTTTGTAGTAGAATTGTTTTTATGTATACCTGGTATTGCAATCACAAGGTAAAGTATTTAACAAGCACTGATTGTTGTATAATAGATAGGCAACATGATAGTGAAAGAGAGAGTACTTCCAGTAAAGCTTTGTGCGATAACACATTATGCATGAGACGTCATGAAATAATTTACTATTTGAATCGAATTGATCTAAAATAAGACCATAATTATACACCATGAGAAGTTAAAGTCAATGCCTGGAGTTCACACAGATAAAATTAATTTCTAACATATGTTGTACACATGACAATATGGCATATCATTTTGTATAAAATAGACTTCAGTTTCATGATATATCATAAAACACTGCACCTAAAAATTAATTTCTAACAACATAATATGTTGTATACATGACCATGTGGCATTTCATTGTGTATAAAATAGACTTCAGTTTCATGATATATCATAAAAACACTGCACCTACCAGTAATGCACAGTTTTCACTACCACATGAAATATATATGCAAAATTAGAGAAAAAGTTACTGAATAGTTTTTGAAAAAGTAGGCAAAATGTCGAAAATTACCAGTTTAGACACATTTTTTACAGTACTTACAGCTGATTTCTAGATTACTAAATTAAAAGCAAAGAATCAGAATATGTGACCCACGACTGTATCTGTGTGATCTGGATGAAAATATGTACGATCCGGGTTTGGCACAGATTGTACTGAACACAGCTGATCCTCAAAGATACCAACACAAATAAATAAAAATTATTGCCAACATTTATTCTTTCAAAATCCTACCTCAAAGTTAAGACTATATGAAACCACAGTTGTTTTTGTGTGGAATTTGTGAGAATTATTTGACCCCAGGCATTAACTTTAAAACCAGTTACTGTACAATCACATAAACTAAAACAATCTGTCCAGGTCCACCTCCTTGAGCATATCCCCAACAATCAACACCCTAACAATTCATTACAGATCCCCAAAATGGGATACACACTGCATAACCGGTAAAAATTTACCTACATGCTGACAACACCATTAACACCATCCTAGGCTGTTATTATGGCCAACAGGAATAGGTATGTCAATTGAATCAGCACCAAATTTTAGCCTCATCCTTTTTAAAGGTGGCCCCGTTGTTTGGATGCCATCCTGTGACATTTTTGGAAAGTCCTCATTACTGTGAAGTGCTGACTGTAGTGTTCTAGAACATTGCGAAAACTGTCGTTTCGGAGATGTTGACACACCGGCGACATCGTCTATCTGCACCGGATGGCAGTTGTTCACAACTGTTTGGGTGTTGCTGTCATCGGGATCAACCAACATGCGGATTCTTAGACGCGGCACTTTGCTACCGTGATGTACTATTAGCTTAGAGTGATATTTCAACACTTTTTGGATGGGTACATCACGCGTGACTCTACATGTTTTGTTGGATTTTATTTTCTCGGCTGCAACGTCAGCCCACTTGCAGTCAGACAGAGAAGGTTCAAAGTCGTACACTGCAGCTCTGTCGTGATTTATGCCAGCCACTTTGATATTGTTCAGCCCAAGGAGGCGATGCAGAGTTGGGGAGCAACGCTGCTTCGTCCTTTGACTGTGACTGCAGCAAGTTTTCCTGTATTTACAAGGCTGCGACGATGTTTCCAGCAGATCTTCCTTCTCAAGAACCGGCATCAACGTGCCTTTCGTTTCATGAGATTTTACCAGTATTTCATCGACAGCTGAATCATCATATCCTAGTGTCGCAGCCAGCGAGTTGTCAAGTTCACACTTCAAACACGGCATCACTTCGGTTTTTGTGTTTGAAGTTAAACAAGCATGATCGAATGAACTCACGGATTGAGTATCGACATCGCTGCCCCTGGTGCACATATCACCGTCGAAGTCGACAGTGTCATGGGTCACGTCGATCTTGCTGCAAGGTGACACAACAGAGCTGTCCACATGGCTTGCAGTCATGTGATCTGACACAGCTGGTGACTTACTGCAATGATGAGAAATGACTGATGTCTTTGATAACGCATCACAGGTGCTGTCGTCGGAATGTCTCAGTGACAGCTTTCTACTACACTGCTGCGACACAATGTGTTCAACTATGCTGTTAAGTCGACGTTGTTTCGCTATTGGCGATGAGGACCGCGTATCCAGTGTCCTCATTTGATGACATGCGTCACCTGACTTATGATCACATGAAACTGTCTCATAACTGTTCCTAAGTCGTCTACCTACACTGCTGCATGGAGCATCTGTCGCCTCCCCCACTACACTCCTGGTAGTGGCGCCACGCTCTGGCAGGGAGAAGCGCTTTTGTGCACTGCGAGTAGTTCGTGTGGTGGGCTGAGGCCAGCTGCCGCTGCGTGTGTGCATGCCCTGAGTTTCACTGTTACTGTCGGTTGCTGTGCCATGTTTTGTGTTTGTCAGCATGGAGTCGACACGTTGACCCAGCACGACCCTCGGCTCGGGGAGATTCATACCCTGCGCTAGCAACATCTCCGCATCATAGCGGGTGATTCCACGCTTCTTCAGTTCGGCAGCTGTGAGCAGGTACGAGCGCTTCTCTACGTTGTTGCACCGCGTATTCCAGTTTTCTGCAACAACATTTCTGACAGTCCACTAACACAAGAAATACAATTAAACGAAAATACATAGAAATACAATGACAACTGTTTTCATTAATGGTTCAGAATTGAAAATCAAAATCCAGAATTAGTAGCTTCTGTAATAAAATATACTTTAAACCTATTGTAAGAGTAGACAGAGTGTAAGATAAGAAAATAAAATCATTACTTATATTGCAAAGCAAGCAGCTATTAACATTGCAACATTAAAACATCTATGGTGTCATTAATTCCTTATTAGCAAGCTTGCAAGATTATGATCATCCCAATTTACAAGGACAACTATTCAAGATACACCAGACAAATAACATACAATGGAAACTACCAAGTGTTTCAAATACCTGCTTGTGCGGTGGGTGACCAGACTGGCTTTGGTGCCTCCTTCTTTTTCTTTGCCGTTTTCTTTTCCAGCCTCTCGCGATGAATGCGTGTGTCTGTGTCTCGTAGACTGTAGCCATTGCTGTCGTGTTGGACTGTAGGGCTGTGGGGGGAGAATGCCCCAGTGTGTCTCCTGAAACATAACCCTCCCAGTCTTAAGGTTCGAGTGGCGGTTATTATGTCAGTTGATTTCTTAATTTTTTTTCAAGGAACATTAGTAGATGTTGGTATGAACATATGTTCTACAAAAGAAAACATGGCATTAATGCCATCTGTCACCAGTTCGTCCTTTAAAAACTACTACTTTGTGTGTCTCAGTGGAATTCCCCTTCAAATTCTTGGAAACTATAACGACGTTTCCGTAGAAACGATGACGTCAGTTTCACGCCAGCGCAGATGTCTGTGACTGTAAATTCGCTCGCAATGAACGCGTATCATACAGTCTGGTTATTCTGATAACAGTATCCTGTTTTATGAAGATTACATAATTGCATCGTTAAATAACCAGTGCTGGTGGTAGTCTTCTTATTTAATTTGTCAGTAACCCGGCGTTGACCCCTGACCAATCAGGTGCCACCTAAACAGACTAGCATGTGGGGCCATATGCACAAGGTCGTTCAAAATTTAGTCATTACAAATACAGATTGCAGGGCCTAGTCAGCGGGAAAACACAGGGATATCTCAAAAAAGATGTCTCCGTCAAATTGTATTAAAAATAAACTGCTTGCCAATGAAAAACGTCACATTTTATACCAAACCCACCTATCTGGTGACATATCTGTTATCAATGGCAACCAGGAAGCATAATGTATTTTTTTTTAAACTGCAACAGTTATGAAGCTATAACTTGGCATGCAAGCTGGCCTTAAATGTGCGCCAAATAGCACAGGATTGTTTTATGATCGGTGAAGGGGTTCTGTAAAATATACACTTCAAGTTTTGGCTGACTTTCAACATTGTTGTAATTTTTTTATAAAGCTGTGGCAAGCTTAATATGCATTTGTTCACAAAACAAACCCGTCTGAATGTCAATAATATATTTGTGCTTGCAAACATGCAATTTTTTCTTTCAGGGTATTTCTCAAAATGAAATAAAATACAATTTTGAGGTAATTTTTGACATATTTTTTAATTGTCTTTAAAAGCATGGAAATGTCACTAAACAACCCATAAACTTAATTCTTTTGGACTAGAGTATTGCTTGATGTCTTAGGAAGAGTCGGAGACAAAATTGTTAGTCTATCTTCAAAACTTTCGTTGGAAATGATTGATTCAAAACAAGCATGTCTTGGCCACCAGAACCACCTTATATGATTCACAGAATATTCATCTGCCAAGGCAACTCTTTTCCACATGTAATGCAAATCAACATCTCTGGTGTGTCTGACACTGCAAGTGAAAACATTATTATTTTGTGGATCGTGGTCAACATATTTGTTTTGGCAACACATAATTTTCTATAAAAGTATATGTCACTCGATAGCTACATTGTCATAATCACAACTCAACAAATTTATTCTTCAAAAAAATGTCATAGCTAAGTATTTTCACTGCGAATGTAATGTGATGTAAAAATCTGTATAAAAAAACAGAAAAATACATCTGCTACTTTATAATAATAATTCCGTTTTTTAATATAGCGCTTTTTAAGTAGGTAAATACTAATCAAAGCGCTTCACATACTAAAATGACGTGTTGGCTAAATGTTAAAATATAAATAAATGAAATAAATAAGCTAAGATAAAAAAAAAACATAAATAAAAATAAATAAATTTGAGTGTAAAAATACAATTTCAAACAATTAAATAAAAAACCAATCAATACTATAAAATAGGAACCAGTGTCATTTAGATGTTGCAGCAATGCTTGCATCAAGGCATGTAGTGCATGCGAAATAGGTGGGTTTACTTTGACTCAACAATGGTAGCAAAACATTACTACCATGTCTCAAAAGTTAATTATACCTTCTATGGGTGTATCAAAAGTAGTTCAGAAACCACCCAACGGGTTACAACATGCTCACCTTTCACACGTCACACATTCACACAGAGAGTTGCCGTCACCAAAGAAGTCTTCGCCGTAGTAGCAGGTAATTTCTTCATTTGGCTTTATGTCACGAAGTACCTGCACGCATGCAGTGTCACGGCCGGTCGATACAAACTACAAATCCATCAAGTGTTGTGTCAAGCACAAATTTTCAGAGCCATGACACGATAAATTGTATATAAGAAGTAACTGCTTCTGCAGAATATCATGGTGTATACATTTCCTAGTGTGATTTGAAATGTAGCATCTTTACATTCTGCAATTATTGAATCTGCCAATAATGACTTGATTACACATAGAGATCAGTGTTGTCATCAAAAACTACGATTTAGATTTTATCTGACAATGTTTGATGTAACAGGACATGTACTGTTTTAATGAGTTTGTGGAGACTAAAAAGTATCACATTTATTCAAAGTAGTTTTTTAATAGTTTTTGTTATAATAAAATCATGCCACTGTATAAATTATATAACCCCACATCTTGACTTTGATGTGCTTTAATGAATAGTTTAAAAATAAAATTTGACCATTATGCCAATGAATATTAACCTAGCTATTCAGCATGCAATATAAACGTGACACCCATGGCGAAACATTCAAAATAACATGGATAACAGCAAGAGTGGAAGCTCATTAATCTGGACTCTTTGGTTCCAGATTAACAGGTATTCCGAATAAATGAACCATAATGGTGTTTATTTATATTACAATATGCACATTCTTTTCTCATGAAATGATGTCCGGATGCTGAAGTTTCCAAATTATTGTGATCTGGATTAACAAGGTTAAAATGTAAAATGATTCTATGGTAAAAGCTGCTGGATTCTGGAGTTTAAGTAGCCACGAGAGTGTACGACTGTCCTCACCTTACAGTTGGCCCTACAGTCATGGTTAATGAAGGAGGCAGGCCCCAGCCACAGCTGTGCACAGTTCTTTCGACATGAGTACATCACACTGAAGTCGTTGATGCCAGGTCGCAGTAACTGACTCTCTTCCTCTGCAGTCAACTCAGCAATGCACCCTACTAGCATCGCAATCTTATCACCCTTGTTCCTGTTGAAAACAACACATTTCTCAGCAATACATCCCACCAGCATCACAATGTTATCACCCTTGTTCCTGTCGCAAACAACTTATCTGTCATTAGACCTTTCAGAATAATATTGATTTCAGGTTACCTGTTAAATGCAAGCAACCCTGGACGTTCTTACGATATGCCAAGGAAAAATGAAAATCTTTGCCGGCCAACCCAATCTCTAGCAGTCAAAATACTGGTTACATATGCCCTGCAGAAACACAAATTTTACCTTGAAAGGCTTTACTACAATGATACACACATAACCGGGAGAACTGTCTTATGCACAGGTGATGAAAATGTATATATTAATATTACAGTCGCGCCTTGTTATAATGCAGTAGTCAGAGTTCACGAAATGAATTCGCGTTATAAACGTGGCGCATTCCCATATCTGCCGTCAGGGGCACTACGACGACGACCGACACCACTGCTGCACGAAGAACGCCATCAAAGCCAACCAAAGTGTGCACGTTGTACAGTCTATACGCAGTTTATGAAGCTTATTAAACTGCCAGCCCACGTCAATGTGTATTCTGTTTAAATGTCATACACTGTTGGACACTGTTGAATGTTGAACTGAATAAAATTCATGAGTTGTAATCCGTTTTTAAATAAACAACGGACCAACAAGCCACGGTCAACTGACCAATAATATGGTACCACTGACGTAAGATCTAAAATAATGACCTAGCACTCAGCAGCCGAATACGCAAATGATTTGACAAACGCTGTGTTAGAGTTGATTAAGGATTTAAAGCTATAAGTACGCTCACAATTGGCTTAACTTAATTAATACCAATTTAGAAAGCACATTTACCGTGCCGAACAATATTACGATTCACCAATTCATATGCGGTTGACAAATTAATATTTTGGCGCACCAGTACAGGCAGTAGCTTTGCGTTCATCGCATCAAAAAGCTAATATTTGTTACGCAATGTTAGCTTACTGATCTTGCCTACTAGCAGTATTAAAACATATTTAACCCATTCTTAAACAAGGCGTATTTGTGAATTTCAATTGCACTTTACAAGCCGCCTGGCGCCGAAACCAGGCGAACTTGTGATCCGCGGAAGCCATGAGCATGACTAGCAGATTGGAAACGATTCGTTTGATGTCGGCACAAAACAAACAATACCTCGCTCCACATTTACTGTTCCTAAAGTTAAAATTGACCATAATTATAGTCAAAGAAGCTTATACCTTTGGCAGTGCAGAATAAACAACGGCAACATAGTGACGAGCCTCACACTCGATTCGTTGCAGTTGTACGTCAATGTTAAATTTATTGTCCGCCAACTAGTCTTTCAATATACACATGTCGTGGACAAAGACGGGGATAACTTCACACAAAACAATTGACAGTTATTACTGTGTTAATATAGTTTGTCATAGCGCCCATTTCCTCCCTGGCGGCAGAAATTCAGGGTCCACGACCGACCGCATTATAACCGAATCCGCGTTATAACGGGGCGTGACTGTATATACATTTTCATCACCTGCGCATTTCACTTTGTTTATTTAATACTGCATGTAAGCGACTGAAGTAAGATACTGTACTTAAATACCTACCAGCTTTTTGTTGCATGGATTTTGCCACCCAACTGTCCTTCCATTGAATACCGATCACACTGGAGAACCTCAAATCCGGCCGATGAATCAAACATCCTCAGGTAACGCATCAACTGCAAAGTAACCAAATTCTACACATTATGCCATGTAAACATAATCAAATCTCTTGGATTCGTAAGCTCCCAAGTTATATACTTTTTATCCCACCAAAAAATTCCATGGTGGCCTTTCTGAAATACTGAATAGCTTCTACAAAACATCCATCACTTTTATCAGGTTACACCTGTAACTTAAAATGGGCACTATATAACAAACTAATAAATGTAACAGAGTAACTATTTTATGACGCACATGTTCCTTGAAGACGGCTTGTTTTGCAGCAGACTTTGTAAGACAGAAGGTCTGCAGACAATCAGAGGCAGCAAGCATTTTCCATGCCTTATCGTAATTGGCATCAGTCTTGAAACGTTCCACGATAGCTTTTAATTCTTCTTGCTTTCCCTTTGCTGGTCGAAACCTGAATGCACAAATAGCATAACTACATTCAGGGTTGACAGATGTTTATTCCAAATGTTTTAGAGTGAAAACAGCAGAAAACAATAACTGTAAGAGTTAAAAATAGCTCAATGTCATTATTCTCTTGTCAATCTTTTTCGTTAATCTAATTCCATTGATGATTCCCAATTAATATTAATTATAATCATCATTGCAGATTGACTAAGCACTGTTATGCAGCTTATAAAATGTCAGTAACTAAAATGAACATCAGCATTTTTATTATACATTTAATATCTTGCTATAATCAAATTTAATGAGTAATGCACAAATATAATCACCCGGCAATTGCGTAACATTACAACTATACAGGGGTAAGACCACGTTTAGATTTTAGATAGACGGCCATTATAACGTTTCCTGCAATTTTTTTATACGATTTTCTTGAAAATTTCACAGCAAATTTATCCTCCATCGACACAAGTGCTGTAAAAAAAATAGTGAAATTTTCATACCTAATTTTTCAGAAAAATCCACCCAAACCTGACACCCCTCAATTTCGCCCCAATCTGGTGATGGATTTTGAAATATTGGTGCGTTCTGCAAAATAGCCACTGTGCTGATACGCAAGCGACTAGCGTATATTTATTGCCACCTAGTGAAAGATCTAATGCAGCAGTACATTCAGTATTCACTAGACTAACATGTGCCATGTCAAAGTGCTCATCACACCAAAACGGTATTTTCAAGGGCACCCTTTCGGTGGGTAATGGCGGACGAATCCTTAATGTGGTCTTACCCCTACATCTTTAGACATGAATACAATATGGAAATGTTACAGTGGCTCACTCTGGTGAATGAATTAGAATCGGTATTACATGTATCACCATCTAGTGAGCATATCCACATCAATTTTAATGAGTGGCTCCACCTAGTGCATGGTAGGAACTTTCTGTCGTGACACATCCAATGTTATATCATATGAATTAACTTTACCTCGAGTTCATTTTGTGAGTGGTGAAACCAAGATATGGATCGAGAACGAGCTGTGTTGCCAAATCATCATTTTCACAGAGCTCCTTTGAGGTCATTCCGATGGATGACCCATTGCGACCCTGCGTCATCGTGACAGACGACCCACCTCGTCCAGCGCTGTGGCCCATCACCATCCTAACAAATCGTAATAATACACAATGCAAAGTTAAAATACAATGTGAAAGAGGTTCATTTATTATGCAAACAACCTATTCGGATTTTAAAATTGCGCAAAATATGCCTGATATTAGGGAAGTCATTTCAAATTGCAGATATGTCGTTTTAAACTTTTATCATATGGCAGAACCCAGAAAGTGAACAGTGAAGAAATATCAAAATCTGTAAAGTATTTTTTCGAGATATGAATTTTTGAAGATGATTATATTTTATCATTATTTTGTTGCACATATCATGTTTAATCTAGCATATGTTAGCTGGGAAGCTCAGCAATGAAAGAGTAACTGTTTGTCGTCAGGACACTGACACTATTAATTAATTAAAATATCAATATTAATTAATTAATAGAACAATACAGCATATAGTGATCAGTGTGTAATTTGGTAAAATTAAAGCTGCATAGCTCAGCATTTAATATATGTATACCATATATATAGACAGAACGATATGTTAATTAATTAATTAATATAAAAAAATAATTAATTAAAAAACAAGATGAACATTTTAGTGATTACTACTTGTATACAGCAAATAAAAGCTGAAGTGCTCAGAAATCAACAGAGTAACACAATTCGAGTAGACAAAAAAATACATTAATACAATAGTAATTAATTAATTAATAGAACAAGATAACATTTTGTAATGATCAGTGTAATATAGCAAATTAAAACTGCATGGTTCAGCATTCAATGTATGTATACTAAAAAAAAACATGTGCTATGGTGCTGCCCTCTGCTGATCATCATGTAATACTGACAAACAACAGCCGACGGAGATTGGCGAAGCCGCTCACGGAAACATCCAAATGTTCGAAATTGGAGGGTGGGTGTCTTCTAAGCTCTAGGGCACATGAGCTGGACCAACAATAGTGCTTTTCTTTACATATTTTAAAAGTAGAAGTGTATTGATTATCTTGGCAAAACGACATCAAACTTACATTTTTACATGTATGGGAATGAAACATCAGTTGTTTTTGTTGTATTTGTTCACAATGTTACACTAAACTCCCTACAATGTCGCTCTAGGTATAAATAGTTTATTATATTACCTTTAATTTGATGTATCACATTAATATGTCAGATATCGAGCTCATGTTCACATTTTTCGTTTAATTGAGTGCACCTAAACGGGAAGCCAGGACGGGCCAGCTTCAAAGCACGCTTATCGTAATAACCAATTCAAGTTGCAGTGAAATCAATAATTCTAAAAATACTAATGATGTTAATGTAATTTATTCAAAAGAAATAAAATGTATAACCAATGTGTTGTTACGTGGAAACAAGTTGAAAGTCGACAAAATGTTAATGGATCCTCGTCCGACTGAATTAGCAGCGCTGTCTATTGACATCCCTACTGTCATGTTATCACAGGCACAGCGCCTGCCGCCTCGGCTAGTCGGTGCAAGGTCAAGGCTGTTTACATACCATTTGTAATCAGTCAGTCCCCGTCGGGTCTCCCCTAAAACGGACGACAATAAGTATCCTTGTTTCTAATCTATCTACCAACCTTCCCAACTGTGTGGATCCATTGGCTCCAACAAAACCGTTTTACAATCAACTGACATTTATACAGACACGCGCCGCTGACTTGCTGCCAAAAAACCGAGAAACAATGCAGAGGGAGGGGAAACGAACAGCCGTAGCGATCTCGACGATGATCGAGACAATTTTAAAACAGAAAAATTATCCAGATATGCTACACAAGAAGAAAAAATAACAAACACTCCATTAATTACCACTTGGTAAACACAGTTATTTTCAACTAGTTACTACAATGGAATGTATATAATTATTGCAATAATTGGTGTGTATCGTCCATGAGTATAACCATGTCTGCGACGTTGATTCGCAGGAGGCAACAACAAAATAAACACTCAGCTTACCTTTAAACGGCTACTTTTACCGCTTATATTGTTAAAATAATCAGATGATGTATTGATAAAGATAACATGGTTTTCCATGTAATCTTGAGTAACTCATAGACGAGAAATCATTCGTTAAAGTTTAAATCTTTCTAAATTCTGGATGATTTCCGTGATCGTTAATGGCGGTGATGTGTAGTAACAGTAGCATACAAATCCGCCACAGAAAAAGTAGTTTACAATCAATTAAAATACGTCTAGGACACGTGAAGGCAATGGGTTTATTATCGCAAGCACTAATACAACTTTTCTTTTATGAAGATTAAATAATGCCTCGAATATTGCCTATCACTTAAAAACGTGCAGAAATGCACGTATGAATACAAAGCACCTGTTCAGTGCTAAGACCGCCCCTTTGACGTAGAATCGCCAATGTGTTTGATTCGCGCAGTTTCTTCCAGGACTCGAAGTGTGGTGTTGTGAATGTGTGGCTTGCTGGTAGTCATAATAATAATTAGAACATTGTCGTATTGCATAATTTCACATGAAATTATACATTTGTATTTAATGGTTCGATCCCTTTACTGTGACATAAACTTTACTATTGCATAAATACAAGGTTGTTTACCCGTTCTTATACAGATAACACGATGAAGCCAAATTTGAAGGATTATCCATGGCATGAGACATGACTACGCGTCTACACCGGTATAGGTGGGGATCCTGGCTATGCACATGGTGAACTTTTTGGAAAGCTAAACCCTTAGCCGCTTCTCAGACTCAGAAATTGACTCCTGTCATTTTAAACTAATAATTAGAGTGCATGATCAAATCAAAAGTATAGGGCTAGATGTCTTCAATTGATATATATCTAAGACGTACGTCGGAACGGGGGGGGGGGGGGGCTGAGCTCCCCAGTATCTTTGGTGGGGGACTGGAGATAGGATTAACCCCAATATATAGGAACAGGGTGCATTTTGGGTGGGTTTTTGGGAGACCCAAGGGGGTGTAATTTGAAGGTTTTGGGAGAGCTTCAAGGTGGGGTTTGGGGTGATATATGCAGGGTGGGGAGAAATTGGAGATTTTTGGAGAGCCTCAAGGTGTTTTTGGGAGGCTTATTTGTAAGAATGGTGCAATTGGGGATTTTTGGAGCCTCTAGATTGATTATTTTGGGGAGCCGCAGGGGGTGGGTGCAATTGGAGGTTTTTGGAGAGGTTAATTCACTTTGAGGTGGGGTGTTTGGGAGTCTCATGATGCAATTAAGGTGGATGCAATTGGAGATTTTTTTGTGAGCCTCAGCCCCCGAATAGTCACCACGTTCCGGCACATAGAAGTCTATGCCTATAGATGAACAATAATAACTAATATATATTTAAGGCCCACAAAGTGGCAATTACAATTATTTAATATCTGTATTTCTTTATTTATTTTAGGTAGCTAGAACTGTAAAATGCCTCAGAATGTGGAAATCAAAGCTAATGTAAAGGATGTGAAGAAGATGAAAGTTGTAGCGGAAGAGCTGAGTCAGACGGATGGAAAGCTGATAGTGCAAGAAGACACATTCTTCCTGGTGCCTAATGGCCGACTGAAACTACGAGAGATCCAGGTGCCTAGACCTACATGTGATACGTATGGTTGAATACATGCAAACACAGACTAAAAATACATTTCGAACTAATCATTATTCATACAGCGATTTTAATATACATGCATGTGGTAAAGGATTAGGAACAAGCATGGATTCATTTAAGAAGTTTATAGGTTTTATTCTCAGAACAAATTATCATTAAGTAATAAAACTGTTTTAATTTTCAGTTAAGGGTTTAAGTAAACATGGTATTAATATTATCTTTATCAATACTACTTGCATGCAGCAGTGATGTCAGCTGATCATTGTAGTGAGACCTGTCAGGATAAAAATATACAATAGACAGCATCCTTTCAAGCCAAGGGCTGCTGAATAGGCCTCTACCAGTACCCTTCCTGTATTGACATATCAAAATGTGTATTTGTCAGCCCATGTAGTGTTAAGCAATCATATATTTATGTGCCTTCGGAATGTCAGTTGTTGGGCTTAATTAATTGTTTCCTTGGTCTTTGACATTGAGTTGGCTTTTTGAATGACAGGACGAAGACAACAAATGCAACAAAGTACAACTGATGTAGTTAGTGCATACATTGTAGTACTACTTACTACCACCCCAGACTAGTGAGGCTGAGTGACTGGTCTCGGTCAAGACCCATTTTTGAGGAAGCTGGAATGGGAAGCACTGTTGTCATACATCTATTACTTAGAGAGGCAAGATCTGGCCAGGCTGAGGGAGGAGGTTGGTGTGAAGGAGAGTTTCAGGAGGAAGCTGGTGAAGAGTCGGTTAAAGTGGACTGGGCTCGTGGAATCAATAAAAAGACAACGGTTAACGAAGAGGACATGTTCTCAGGGTGGTGGGTTATTAGCTAGAAGGAAACTACGACTGAAGTGGGAAAATGCTGTGAAGAAAGATTTGGCAGGAGAAAGAGAGATAGAGGGAGCAG
Source organism: Escarpia spicata (assembly GCA_963995525.1). Taxonomy (NCBI): domain Eukaryota; kingdom Metazoa; phylum Annelida; class Polychaeta; order Sabellida; family Siboglinidae; genus Escarpia; species Escarpia spicata. The sequence goes on from OZ023212.1 coordinate 23,758,855, forward strand.
AGATGACAGTGCGGTATCAATAATGTAAGGGGAAGACAACAATTATGGACATGCGTCTAGGCCAGCCTTATCCCAGAACGTTAGGGAGAAGGAAAAGGGCAACATGTATATGATATGAGTGAGGTCAAATTGAACATAAGGGAGAGTAATTGTCTTTATTGTTGACAAGCAGCTCGGTAACAATGATAATGTGACTAAACAAGAATGTCTTTTGCATCCTTGTAGGACAATAAAGCAGAGCTAATATTCTACAACAGGAGTGACACAACTTCAGCGAAACTGTGCGAGTTTCACACGACAGAAGTGCCAAATCCCCAACAACTGAAGGTTTGTTGTTTACTAAACAAACTGTTCAATTTAAATGTTATGTGAAGTCCTGTTGTGATGATTGCACTCTCATTGTGTCCATCAAAACAGATGTTCCTGAAAGCCGCTGGCAACACGAGACCACAGTGAAAGACTGCAAACACAGATCAACAGGAAACATGTACTCTTTCTTCTCCACCAGAGTGGTACAATTGTGGAACTTGCTATCAGAAGATAATGTTCTGGCACAGACCTTCAATCAACTGAAGAGATTGGAGAAATCACCCACACCTCTGCAACTACGACTTCACAAACTAGCCTAGACATGAGCTAGCCTAGACTAGGCAAACACAAAAAACAGAAAACAACAATGCCAACAGTAACAACAATAGTACCAAAATCAACAGATAAATTATAAAATAACTACAGAAAACAAAACCTTGAGACAGTCTCAATGCACAATCATCCATGGGCAATTATTGACCATTCTTGAGGTAAGTAACCAAGGTCACAAAAATATACATAAATAATTCTGTAATAATTCACCAAAGTTAACTCTCAATTGAGAACATTTTGGTTTGAATTGTCATGCTGTGGTTTCAAACCTTGGGCAGTTTCATTCACTCCACATTGCTCCAGTTCACTCAGCTGCATAAGTGAGTACCTGGCTATAGACACAGGATGGTGATGTGAACATGTAGTCTTGTGCATGTTACGTATTGTTCTTGCAGTGTGTTCTACGAGAGGCCCTGGGTGTAAGGGGTGTGTTGAAGAAGAGAAGGATGCTTTATATGGTCGGACAAACACGCATTCACATAGACCAAGTGGAGGGTCTCGGACAGTTCATGGAACTTGAGGTGTGTAGCACAAATTTACAACAGCAATTATTTCATTTGACACATCTGGGACAAAAATTGCAGGATAGAACAAAATGTTGAAATCAATCTAGAGGCTCTCCAAAAATCTCCAATTGCACCATTCTTACAAATAAGCCTCCCAAAAACACCTTGAGGCTCTCCAAAAATCTCAAATTTCTTCCCACCCCACCTTGAAGCTCTCCCGAAACCTCCAATGACACCCCCTTGAGGCTCCCAAAAACCCACCTTGAGGCTACCCAAAATGCACCCTGTTCCTACATATTGGTTTGATGCAATAAATCTGATAACATTTCTTCTAGCAAAGTCGAGTCCTGCAGCTGTTTTGAAGCTTGGACAATTCTATTCACTCTGCATTGCCTCCGTTCATACGAATACTCTGCTATAGAAACTTTACAGTCATGGCTCTGTGTGAAGGTAGTCTTCATAGCTGCATGGCGACATGGCCGAATGATTCCCAGATAAGTCGAAATGGTATTGGGATGAATTGTTCTGTAAGTGAAGTTTTAGAAAAGAGAACATCAAGGAATTAGGACAGGATATTGGTTTTAAAAATGAGGAAATGTGGCAAGTATTAATTCAACGTGTTTTCCAGGTTGTGCTTGGAGAGAACGACACAGTGGAAGGAGGCGTGAAGATAGCCGAAGATTTGATGGACAAACTCGGTGTATTCAAGACAGATCTCATTGATGTGGCATACATTGACTTGCTGCTCGCAAAAATGAACAACTGACGAAGATATTTGTTATAACGTTTTGTCTTGCACTGCATAATTGTAGTGTTATTAAATAGAATGGCTATTTAAAGTGTGATATACTGTTCTGATTCCCATTTTCTACCGTTTCTGATGTAATTAAGTCATTTTGGGCAGATTAAAATGCAATAAATCTACACGCTAAGGTCTGTAGCCACAGATACCTGTCTTGGCCTACCACCTGAAAAAGGAGGAACTGGGAGAAGAGCTGGGCAGGACACGTAGAGAGAATGTGTGGGGAGGATGAGATTGACAACAAATGTGGAAACAGAAGAGGGTGGTAGAAGATGGAAAGATGGTGTAAAGTAAAATCTCGAAAAAGCAGGTTTGAAAAACTGAGAGTGGAAGACAGAGAAAGGGTAATGTGGACCCCACCTCACAAGGGGTAAAGGATAAGAAGCTGCAAGGAACAACAAGTCCTTTCACATGGGTTCGGTGCTAGTGGCTAAGAGCGAGCAAATCCCATGCAAAGTTCAATGAGCATTCACTTACAGTTCACTGCTAGCAGGGTGGATTAACATCTAGGAGAAAGGAAACACCATTAGCAACAGCTGATGTTTGTCAAAAAAACGTTTTAATAATTGTTCATCGATACGTTTCTCACAATGTCAACAGTTATGTCTTGTTATATTTCCTTTTAAAAATGCACAGCGAAGTGACCCTTATATATTCTAGACAAAGCGGTACTGGAGCCTGACATTGCACATATTAAAAAATATATTACATATCGATTTAAAACTAATAATTTGTTTATATAGAAAGTATGTCCACCAGGAATTCTAGAAATTACTTGTAACTTTTTGAAATATTGTTAGATCTGCAATTTGACATTTTGGCTTTAGTAAAAATTTGAAGCATTTAGGCCAGAATGAAGATCTTGAAGTTGTTCTTTAGAAACAGATATTCCTTATATGAGGAATTGTAGTGAGAGGCTACCGTAATATCAGCTTGTTACCCTACCTGAATGGTTACAAAACAATAAAACAAAGCATTCCTCCATGTCAATTCATTGTTTAATAGAAAACATTGTATAATAAAATGGATACCATTAAAATATCAACTATGTTGCTGCAGTGCAAGAGATTGTGCAAAAAAGAAATATAAATAAAATGGAAAGTAAAAAAAAAAACAGTTTTACCTTCATCATTATCTGAAAATAAACATTCACTGTTTTAAAGTCAATTGCATATTTTTTATCTTATTAAATCTTTGGCAGTGATAAAGCATACAGCATATTGCAGCGCCATGGCAGTTATGAAGTTAATGCTAGTGACGTCATCAACTAAACATAGCATGGTTTATGGCTACCATTCTGGCATGTTGCAATGTTGATATATCTTCAGCTCTGACTATACAGCCATTGCCATGGCTATCTTTGGATGAGGTTTGTAGTCGACGATTTCAAAATCTTCATATTTGAAGTCCTCAATGTCACTCACTTGACGCTTTATATGCATCTTGGGGAACGGAGTTGGCCGTCTTTTCAGCTGAAAGTGATAGCACATTGTACAAGAATAAGGGCAAAATCGCACCAGTTATTTTGACCAACTTACACGTAAATGCTTAGCCTTTTTGCATAATTGCTCGAATATGGCCACATAATCATTGGTTCCAATTTAAATCAATTCTGAGACACCAACTGTTTGATCATGGGTTGATTTTACACTGAATGACGCTCTTTGCCTGGGGTAATATGTAACAATTACAAATATTCAAGTAATACTAATATGTTGAGCAAAAACTCAATGTAATAGTAATAGGAAGCAAAGTAATAATAATTAACCTATTACTTTTTATATTACTACTGAACATTTCAATCGAATTTCAACTACATAACATTTCCATTTGATTAGGTTGTGGATTCCACTACTCTCTCTAGGTTTTATGGTTGCTCCCCCTTGTCAATATGAGCATGGCTCTCATGAAGTTTTATTCTGGAGTTTTATGAGCGTTTACATAGCAAGAGACACTGGTACAGTGGGACTGCTGCATTGACTAAAGGGATTAAACTGGGCTTTCACTGCTTTGAAGCCAGTTCTGCCAAGTGCCAAGTTGCCAACTACCCTTTTCAAGTAAGCCTATGGGTTTAGTGACTGCCTCCATGGTGCACACAGTTGAGCCTAAACTACAGCTGGTGTCAAAACATCCTGATGTATTTGTTCTTGAGCCAATGACTAAAACATCCTGATGTATTTGTTCTTGAGCCAATGACTCTCATTAAAGGAAGAACTGTCCACCAAGCACCAATAGAGCAATGTGGTTTAATTAAACTAATATAATCCACCAAGTTATGTGGCATCAACTTTTGGTTTTGTCCTTCATTCCAGTATGGTATTTAAATATAAAATGTAACATATGTTCTATCCTTAGTCAATGGTTCAGTGTCAGGCTTGAACCAGCGTCACCCGATTGTAAGATAAATTACAAGAAACCAACGCATCTACCGACTGAGCTACCGAGAACAGTAGAAATTCACTGACTGATTTAAGTTGTTATGATAAGTTGTATAACTCTGTCATATATCGATATTCTAGTGATATTATGAGATTAACCAACGCTACTTTCTTTAGCTGGATACAATATCTGTTTGCTATGTATGTTTATTGGTGTAGATTATCTCCGGTGGGTTGCAATCGATATAATTATTCTGAAAACGAGCCAAAGCTCTGCGAAACCTGGTCGACCTGTACTAGTTGTGGGCCCATTCGCAATCATCGTTTTGAATAAAATTGGATTCATGTGGAACCGTAAGATAACTGCTTGTTTCTCTATGATAAGTAGTGTTTGTATTACATCGGAATATTGCATAATAACGCCTTCGGATGTTCGTTTCATTCCAGAAGCTATCCTTGTAAACATGCTCTGAATGCATGCAATGAAATCACGTCCTGTGGTATGTGTCAACGAGATTGCTGCAAATTATCACATTTAGCAGCGAATACTTTAGCTATATGTTAGTGAATTTTATTACAGTTATAGTATTTTCTTTGGCTAAATGTTGCCTTTTCAAAAAATAATTAGAACTTTCAGCAACTATGTCTTAGGCACTAAGTCATGTGTGCGATACAAGGCAGTGCATCCTTGTACAAGCAATACTTTCTTATGGCCAATCTGTCCAATCAAATTACCTTACTTTTGAATTTTTTATGTGTGGAATGTGGATACCAATGTAGATTCAAGTTAAGAAATGCCAAAACATTGTACCTACAAAGGTACAATGCAACATAGTGCAGTATTCAGTCCTTAGGACTGCTCAACATGCTTTACACTTTACTCATTGGCAGACCTGTTCACTTGAACACCATCTCGACTTCTCTTGAAAGCATTCAGCAATGTTGAAATTATTGCATAAAGACTGTTTATACAAAATATCCATCACTGTCTACAGCCAGGTACCCATTCATATAGCTGAGTGAACTGGAGCAATGTAGATTGAACGAACTTGTCTAAGGTTCGACACAGCAGCACAGGATTCGAACCCAGAATCTCTCAATTGAGTCCAACACTCTAATCATTATGCCACTGCACTCTACGACAGAGGCGTAACCTACCTGTTCCTGAAGTGGTTCGATGTGGTTCAGGTATACGTGGGCATCTCCCAAAGTGTGCACCAGATCCCCCGTCTGTAAGACAGTCATTCAACGTCACTCACTAGGTGAGCAGTTACAAGTTGATATATTTAAAATGTCATAACACATACCTCAACGAAACTAATACGCATTCCAACACAGCAAGGGTTTCGCAGACAATAGTTTTGTTACATACAATTAATAGTTTAGAAACTTATAGTTATAAACGAAGGTCATATCTCATGTCAGTAACTAGACAAAGGTGGTCTTGGTGAAAACTATTGTGTGTAACATTAAAGGATAATGTGTGAAGAAATTTTTTGTGGATTGACAAAGTAATTATAAAAAATACCATGACCTTACCCTAGACATAGTTTACAATTTCAACTTCTGTTGTAAATTTTTACAAACATAATCAAATGCAGGTTTCAGCATGGTAGTGACTGCGGGTTGCAACAGCCTAGAGAACACAACATTGATGTCTTGATGTAATTTTGAATGATGTCTTAAAGCAAATAAGATCCAACTGGTGAGATGGAGGTACAGACAGTTTCAAAACTACCCTCGGGGTAATAAACGGACATTCAAAATACAGGCAAACTTATTTCTGATATCCTGTCATGCCATAAGAAAAGACAGGATAAACAGTATTCTATTGTGTAGAGCATTTTTAGAATCAACTGTACTACTGTAGTATGGAATGAAAACTATACTACATATTACGAATAAGAGTAATTAATGAGCTTCATTGAGCATGTCATAGGGAATGCGCTGGTTTGAAATCTGGATTCCCTGTTATACAGCCGTGGTGAGGAGATGAAGTGTGACGACTTGCACGTTACCAATTTATTTAATAATTCTACTGGTGAGCAGCTAGACTGACTGGTGGACATACCCACTCTGACACTGGGACACTGACTGGTGGACATACCCACTCTGACACTGGGACACTGACTGGTGGACATACCCACTCTGACACTGGGACACTGACTGGTGGACATACCCACTCCGACACTGGGACACTGACTGGTGGACATACCAACTCTGACACTGACTGGTGGACATACCCACCCCGACAGTGGGACACTGACTGGTGGACATACCCACTCCGACAGTGGGACACTGACTGGTGGACATACCCACTCCGACACTGGGACACTGACTGGTGGACATACCAACTCTGACACTGACTGGTGGACATACCCACCCCGACAGTGGGACACTGACTGGTGGACATACCAACTCTGACACTGACTGGTGGACATACCCACCCCGACAGTGGGACACTGACTGGTGGACATACCCACTCCGACAGTGGGACACTGACTGGTGGACATACCAACTCTGACACTGACTGGTGGACATACCCACCCCGACAGTGGGACACTGACTGGTGGACATACCCACTCCGACAGTGGGACACTGACTGGTGGACATACCCACTCCGACACTGGGACACTGACTGGTGGACATACCAACTCTGACACTGACTGGTGGACATACCCACCCCGACAGTGGGACACTGACTGGTGGACATATCCACTCCGACAGTGGGACACTGACTGGTGGGCATACCCACTCCGACACTGGTACACTGACTGGTGGACATACCCACTCCGACACTGGGACACTGACTGGTGGACATACCCACTCCGACACTGGGACACTGACTGGTGGACATACCCACTCCGACACTGGGACACTGACTGGTGGACATACCCACTCCGACACTGGGACACTGACTGGTGGACATACCCACTCCGACACTGGGACACTGACTGGTGGACATACCCACTCCGACACTGGGACACTGACTGGTGGACATACCCACTCCGACACTGGGACACTGACTGGTGGACATACCCACTCCGACACTGGGACACTGACTGGTGGACATACCCACTCCGACTCTGGGACACTGACTGGTGGACATACCCACTCCGACACTGGGACACTGACTGGTGGACATACCCACTCCGACAGTGGGACACTGACTGGTGGACATACCCACCCCGACAGTGGGACACTGACTGGTGGACATACCCACTCCGACAGTGGGACACTGACTGGTGGACATACCCACTCCGACACTGGGACACTGACTGGTGGACATACCCACTCCGACAGTGGGACACTGACTGGTGGACATACCCACTCCGACAGTGGGACACTGACTGGTGGACATACCCACTCCGACAGTGGGACACTGACTGGTGGGCATACCCACTCCGACACTGGGACACTGACTGGTGGACATACCCACCCCGACAGTGGGACACTGACTGGTGGACATACCCACTCCGACAGTGGGACACTGACTGGTGGACATGCCCACTCCGACACTGGGACACTGACTGGTGGACATACCAACTCTGACACTGACTGGTGGACATACCCACCCCGACAGTGGGACACTGACTGGTGGACATACCCACCCCGACAGTGGGACACTGACTGGTGGACATACCCACTCCGACAGTGGGACACTGACTGGTGGACATACCCACTCTGACAGTGGGACACTGACTGGTGGACATACCCACTCCGACAGTGGGACACTGACTGGTGGACATACCCACTCCGACAGTGGGACACTGACTGGTGGACATACCAACTCTGACACTGACTGGTGGACATACCCACTCCGACAGTGGGACATTGACTGGTGGACATACCCACCCCGACACTGGGACACTGACTGGTGGACATACCCACCCCGACAGTGGGACACTGACTGGTGGACATACCCACTCCGACACTGGGACACTGACTGGTGGACATACCCACTCCGACAGTGGGACACTGACTGGTGGACATACCCACTCCGACAGTGGGACACTGACTGGTGGACATACCCACTCCGACAGTGGGACACTGACTGGTGGACATACCCACTCCGACACTGGGACACTGACTGGTGGACATACCCACTCCGACACTGGGACACTGACTGGTGGACATACCCACTCCGACACTGGGACACTGACTGGTGGACATACCCAACCTGTTTTAATAAAATATCAGACACAAATTTTCTAATTTAATTCCTGCCTCAGAGCAGATACAACAGATTTTCAAAATTGGGATCTTCTCGTGAGTGTGATGTTGTTGATGTTACTTGCACTCTCAAAAACCATGTGATCAACAAATGCAGTGGTCTGAAGGCTGACTGTTGACTCGGCAATTGGCTTTTGCAAGTTACCAGATAAAAAGACCAAAGTAAATTCTTCCCATTGTTTAAAATAAAGAATGCACACACTTTGTTTGCAGATATAAGTTTTCTTATTCACACCCTACATATTTGGACACCAAAGCTACATATTTGCAATGTGTTAACACCAGTTGAGGAAGTTTTAATGGATAAAGTCATGAAAATATAGTATAAGAATTAACACCTAGGTCATGCTTATGTGTGATTTTAGTATTGAAATTTAAGGAGAGCAAATATTGCATGAAAGATAAAAGAGAGAGAGAGAGACGAACCTTGAGTCCTGTCACATGTGCTATCATGTAGGTGAGCAGAGCATAACTGGCAATGTTGAAAGGAACACCCAGGCCCTGTCAACAAATGAAACGTCACTTCTACTTGTCTAAAAACTAAAACAGTAGGTCCGTGTACTTGGTGCCTAAGCCAGGGGAAATAAAAGAGGTTGAGGGTAGTGGCTTGTCCTAAAGTAACTACGGGCCATATCTTGGTGAAAACTCAACATATCTTCATAAAATTTGAAGATAATATCAGTTGGGTAAGTTTGTAGAACATGTAAAAAAATTGGCTAATTTGCATAATTGTTGCCATGGCAAGTGATTTATGTGCATATTGACATATACCTCCACAGGAAAAATAATGTGACCTGTGATGGACTCATAGGGTGATGACCTGTATTGAGAACACAGTAATTCAATTTCCAACAACACATATCTCAAACATGTCGGTGCTGTTTTTGTCATATTTGTGATCTTCGCCGTGCAACACGCTTATAATGAACACGTATACAACGAATTGACAGATATAATGAAACAATTTATTACGTATGGATTTTTTACTTATCTTTTCCATTATAAACGTTCATGCGTATTACAAACACGGATATAACAAATTCACGGTTATTGCGAAAACAAATTGTTGAAAAAATGTTGCCGCATAACGAACTTCTATCCAACTGAAAAACGCCTGGTGTTTGCAAATACTTCCCGCCTGTGACCGGGAAGCCATGCTGTGGCAGTGCAGATCGCCAGTGCCAAAGTAATTAGGTCAATAAGGGAAATCATCAAAGGCTGTCAGATGACACTGCAGTGCACTGCAACTTGCTTGAAGATTTCCTTTCATGTGGTGTCCTAGCCAACAGCAAACAAATGTCAATGGAGGACTTCTTCAATGGAGGACTCATCTATTCAATAGAGAAATCATCAAAGGCAGTCAGACAATGCTGCAGCACACTGAGACTGGCTTGAGGGTTCCATTTTGTCTGGTTTCCTATCCAACAGCAAACAAACGTCAATGGAGGAATTCTTCAATGAAAGACTCATCTATCCAATAGGGAAACCATCAAAGGCAGTCAGACAACGCTACAGCGCACTGAGACTCATTTGAGGGTTCCATTTTGTCTGGTTTCCTATCCAACAGCAAACAAACCTCAATGGAGGACTTCTTCAAAGCGGATTAACCGGTGTCATTCTGTGTGTGTTGTGCAGAGAGAAGGTAGTTACCGTGGCTCCATCCCGCCACAGTTCGTGTTTTAGTGTGTTTGGACACAGCGTGCTCGCCATGTGTTTACGTCATATTTTGTTACTTTTTCACAGACGCTGGACTGCGATGTTATACCATAACTACACTTAATAGTAACATTTGTAACCGTTTTATGTGTCATCTAAATAAATGTCAAACAACAAAATATATGTGCATTTGATAGACACCTGGCGAATGGTTTAAAAACTGTCACATAAAACACTGCCACTTAGCAGGCAAACGTGAACATGCATATAGCGAATTCACAGATATAACCAATTTGTTATAAGCGTGTTGCACGGTATGTCATTTTCTGTTGCTAAAACTATCGCTAGCAAAGATATTACAAAACTTCAGCGTGTCCAAAATGATCTAGCAAGAGTATAGTTACAAGATCTCCTTGTTTTTCTCGCTCGGTACCACTTTTTAAATCTTTGCATTGGCTTCCTGTACGATATCGTATAATATTTAAGATCTGTTACATATCAGGCACTGTCCAGTAAGCAACCATCTTATTTGCATTCACTGCTTACTCCTGTAAGAAAACCTATCCAGCTTCGATCATCTAGTTCTACTTTTTGTTCCATGTGTCAACACTAACATTGGAAGTAGGGCTTTTTTGTTGCTGCACCAACTGTTTGGAATAGATCAGTTGAACATATTACAACATTCAGTCGTCATTTAAAAACGTATCTTTACAACCTTGCTTATCCACCATAGTTCCCTAGCGCCTTGACCCGTCTGTTGACAACTAGAATACTGCATATGGTTTTTGAGATTGACCAATCCTTTTGTTTTGATGCGCTTCTGAGCTTGGTACCAACGATTTAGGGGTTATAGAAGTTATCTTATTATTATTAGTTATTCATATATATTATATAGATGTTTATCAGTTATGAACAGATAAGTATTTTAAAGCCACATACCATATCAGCTGACCTCTGGAAGAGTTGGCATGACAACTCGCCATTAGCGACATAGAACTGAACGAATGCATGGCAAGGTGGAAGGGCCATCTTTGGCAAATCTGAAAACAAGGTAAACAGTAAAGGTATTAATAGTGGTTTGATTGGTTTTTCTAAAGGACAGTTTTTAGTTTCCTACTTCTTGTGTGCAATATGTTCAGGTTTCTTCATGAAATCATGCAATAATTAAAGTTTTCATGGATTTCTGATTTTAGTTAGGTATTTCCATAGTTTTATGTTGTCTTTCAAGTTCAATTACAAAGTAAATTGATTTAAATTAGGGGAAGTGGTTTAAAAAAATACACCTTGTTAAGTATGGTTTTATCTGACACTAATCAGTAATACACCGTCACTTGGGCCTGTTTACCCAATTGCTGTAACTGAGATTACATCAGTGTCAAGCGTGTGTGATTTAAACCTGTTTGACACGTTCGGTTATTCATTATGTATAGTCAGCACATACATAATGAATAACCGAACGTCAGCACATAACTAGTTTTGTTACAAGACGTAACACACGCGGTGTGGCAACTAACTGGGTCTTTCTTATGAAGTTGCTCGAGAAAACTAGCTAGCCCTTAACTCCATTAGTAAATAAAATAAACATGACCAGTCAAGCTAGAGCACAGTAAACTCACATCGTTTATTTCAATTATAAATTAACATTTTCTCAATGCAGAGAAAACAATCTCAATTACCACTAGGATTCCATGCACACAATATGATTCTCCGGTCATTCGGATTGGTCTTGATGGTCTTGATGACTTCCTGCAGCTGGTCAACGCCTTGACCGGTGTAGTCTTCCCGCATGTTGGTGTACTCAGCACCAGCGTGACGCCACTGGAAGCCATACACTGGACCAAGGTCACCTGCAAACAACCAGATAAATCAGGTGGCTGTTTCAAGTAAAAACGGAATGTTAGCAAATTATCTAAATGCTAACTTTGGGGGCAGACTGACAGCATCTCATTCCACAGTCCCCTCGATTCTTTCTATGTTCGCTAACTTCATTGCACCATTGGCCTCTCAACTAACAATTGGTGATGCATTAAAAACACACAGGTAGTTATTTGGAGTTGTTGACTTACTAAGAGTTTGCTACTGCGCCACTCTCAAGCCACTGTGGCTTTCCATATTTAGCGCCATAAGTGACAACTGCAGACATTAAACAGTCAGTGGAAATGAGTGTAAGATGTAATATATGTGATGTTGATAACTAGTTGGTTTACTGTTCCGTGAATGCGTGTAAGCTAGTTCTTATTTTGCGAACAAATATTTGTTGTCATTCAGATGAGAAGTTTGTTTGTTTCCAAAAGTATTTCTCAACATAGTGCACATTTTTAGAAACATCTAACATCTTGAATGGGCTTTCTTCTCCGTTAGAAATATACACCTTTGAAATGTATCTAAATGATGTCAAAATATTGAATGTCTTCATGCTTTTACTTCAATAGTAAAACTATTCCCAATAGTCGCCTAATAAAGACATCTTTATCTCTCCTTGTACCTTCTTCGCGTTCTGTGAACCCAAGACTGTCAAGGAATGACCGTGAACCATTGGCATCCCATATGTGCACGCCTTTCTCCGCCAGTTCCTTCGCATTAGTTGATCCCCGGATGAACCAGAGCAGCTCCTCCGCCACCCCTCGGAAGAACACCCTCTTGGTGGTGAGCAGCGGGAAGACTCCTGCAAACAAGATATTACAGACAGGGGCTTAGCCAGAGACCCATCACAGGCAGGGGCGTAGCCAGAGACCCATCACAGGCAGGGGGTTAGCCAGACACCCATCACAGGCAGGGGGTTAGCCAGACACCTATCACAGGCAAGGACTTAGCCAGACACCCATCACAGGCAGGGGCTTAGGCAGAGACCCATCATAGGCAGGGGCTTAGCCAGACACCCATCTCAGACGGGGGCTTAGCCACAGACCCATCACAGGCAGGGGCTTAGTCAAACACCTATCAAAGATAGGGGCTTTGCCAGAGACCCATCACAGACAGGGGCTTGGCCAGACACCAATCACAGGCAAGGGCTTAGCCAGAGACCCATCACAGACAGGGGCTTAGCCACAGACCCATCACAGCAGGGGCTTAGCCAGACACCCATCACAGACAGGGGCTTAGCCACAGACCCATCACAGGCAGGGGCTTAGCCAGACACCAATCACAGGCATGGGCTTAGCCAGAGACCCATCACAGGCAGGGCTTAGCCAGACACCCATCACAGGCAGGGGCTTAGCCAGAGACCCATCACAACCAGGGGTTTAACCAGACACCCATCACAGACAGGGGCTTGGCCGGAGACCCATCACAGACAGAGGCTTAGCTGGAGACCCACCACAGACAGGGGCTTAGCCGGAGACCCATCACAGACAGGGGCTTAGCCACAGACCCATCACAAACAGGGGCTTAGCCACATACCCATCACAGGCAGGGGCTTAGCCAGAGACCCATCACAGACCGGGGCTTGGCCAGACAGCAATCAAAGGCAGAGGATTTTTCTTGAAAACGAAGCGAAATAAATAGAGGCCAATTAATTATTGTGTGGCGATGTTTGAACACTCTGTATCAAACAAAGTTCTGCACCTGTATAAAATATGGGTTATTGTAAGGGGGGTTAGGATGACAATTTGTGTGACGCAAGTTCTACTGTGCATCCCATTTTTGGTTTCATCAGGTACTATGTATATATATATATATACCTCAATGTATGTCCAGCATTTTAGCGTTTTATCTACAATATAATTGTAGTTACTATCAAAAGACGCTTCTTTGCCTTTCAATATTGTGAATATTGTTGAAATGCCTGGCTTGTGCTCTTGCCACCTACTGGTGTCGAATACAAGTGACACACAGTTCACGATTGCATCTTATTATTTAGCATAGTATGGGCATTACATTATACAAAAATTCGTGGGGATCTGCAACTAGCATGTCCAATAAAATGTTGCTTAAAATAATGATTTTGTGTATTTTTTGCACAAAATACATTTTATGAAAAATTACAAAAAATACACTTTGTTAATATTCTATACATTTTACTCCCATATCGGTAAGATATTATGGTGGACTGTGTGTTGTGTTTAGCAAGATTCCTATCAGGTAAACATCATATGTGGAATAAGGTACCTAATAAACTTGTTTAAACCAACTCAAGGCGCTGTTTAGCTTGGAGGTGTGCACAGTTTGATGACGCATATTTTAATTATCATTGAGACAGTGTAATTTTCGCTTTGTGGTTAATCTAGTTATATGTATTGCTTGATTTAAATCTAACTTTCGTGAAGATCTGCAACATTTAGGACATATATTTGGGGTAAAACCACATTAAGGATTCGTCCGCCATTACCCAATTAAAGGGGTCCTGTATAGATTGCGCTATTCCACGGCAGAAGTATTTTTTTGGCCTATGCTTGGCGTCTATTTATAGAAGTCTCGTGCAGGCGATGTTTGCCGTCGTTAGTTCTCATGAACACAAGACAAATATAATATATGTGCCGAATATAGTGATTGTGTTGTTGATAAGGATTTATTTATGACATATATTGTTGCAAACTAACAACACTAAATAAATAAATCCTTATCAACAACACAATCACTAGATGCAGCGAACACTTGTCTTGTGTTCCCGAGTACTAATGACGGCAAACATAGCCTGTTCTATAAATAGCCACAGATGCCAAGTGTTGGCCGACAAAATACTTCTGCCTTGGAATAGTGCAATAGAAAAACTGCCCCTTTAAATAGTGCCCTTGAAAATAGCGTTTTGGTAATGTGAATAATATGTAAGGTCGGGGAGACTCCTGTTAAGACATATATTGTCGCTAGCACGAGAGCCACCCCACAAATGTAAACAATAACAACATGTACATAGTATGATCAGATTAGTAAATTATAATCATTGCTTTAAGAATTACAAATATAGCAATTATGGATAAAACAGCATGATTCATAATTTAGAATAATGTAATATTTTTTATGTAACTCGAGAAACCATGTAGACTGTGTGTATAAATTTTCTGAATGATAATGGTCTCAATTACACAATATCTAATGCATTTCTTAGCAAATTCATGTTTGACTCTAGGCATATGTAGATCATTTTGTTTACGTGTGTTGTGTTGATGAATGTCAAAGTTGTGTGTGCAAGGAATAACTTTGAAATATTCGGGTAATTGCTTGTTTATTAATTTGTAGTAGAATTTTAGTTGCTGGAGTTTATAAATTTCATCCAACTTTAGTAATTGAAGTGTTTTGTAAATAGGACTCATATGAGCAATGTATTTACTTAGGAATATTATTCGCATTGCTTTTTTCAGTAATTTAAAAATTTGATGTGCCTGATGACCCCATAAGAGGATACCATAATTAATATGAAGAAGAATAAGAGAATTATACATAATATATAATGTTTAAAGTAGTAAAAAGTGCTTAAGTTTATTTATAATTCCTATTGTTTTTTAGTTATTTTATTTGCTATTTTGTTTGTGTGACTCTGCCAGTTTAAATGTTTATTTATGGTAATGCCTAAAAAATTGAAATCATTTGCACCTTCAATGTTTGTCCCATCTATTTCTAATAGAGGTTATTCTATTTCCTTTTGAGGCATATGAAAAATCAAAAAAATAGTTTTTTGGGTATTTAGTGAAAGTGTATATGCTTTCAACCAATCACTAACATTTGTGAGTTCTTTGTTAATATTTTTACTTTGTATTTGGTCTCCTGAAACTTTAAATGACCTTAGTGTACTAGTAAGGGTAGTGTCATCTGCATAAGTAATGAATTTAAAAAGGTCACTCGAAAATGCTGTCATTGATGTATATAATAAACAAGAGTGGTCCTAAAATTTTGCCTTGTGGAATGCCAGTGGTGATAACTGTTTCTTTAGACTTATCATTTAATCCATAGTAATTTAATTTATGTAGCAATACATTATGATCAATTTTTATAAATCAAGGTATACATTAATTGGCGTAGCCGATTTATCAAGCTGTTTTATAATTCTATCCATAATTTCGAGTGTTGCAAATTCAGTAATGTTTCTTTCTAACCTTTTTTGAAAAGGGGAATAACTTTTTATTTGTTTGGAAATATACCAGTCATTATGGATTGATTTATAATTAGGGTGACTGCTTTACAAATATCATGTTTGATCAATTTAAATATTTTGGTTGATATACCATCTATTCCGCAACTTGATTTTGGAGGTAAGTGATCAATTATGCTGACAGCAGTATGTACTTCAATTGGTTTAAAACCAAAGGTGTGAAGTGTTGGGTTTTTCAAATAATCTTTATAGGATTTACCATCAGTTGTAGTTAACTTAGAGGCTAGAGTTGGACCAATATTTGTAGAAAACGTGTTAAATTGATTTGCAATAATGCATTTACCGCTTACCATTTCTCTGTCCATTTTGAACGAATCCAGAAATAGTTTTCTTTGGATGTTTTTGAATAATTTCTTTAATTAAGCACCACATCTTTTTAATATCATGTTTATGCTTTTCTAAACTGGACTGATAATGCGTTTGCTTAGCCAATCAAATATTTCTTTTAAGAATTATATTATAAGTATGCAAATTAGTTTTGAGTATACGGTTGATCCGTAATTACCGGAGTCTGTTTTATTCTTGCATACAGTTTATTTCTAAACTTAATTCACCTAATAATGCCCTGAGTAAAGGTGTTTTCTTATGTTTATATTTATAAAATGTTATTATTTTAATAGGCAAGATCTTTTCCATAGCAGTAGTAATAATTTTATCAAGGATATCATAGTTTTTATTGGGATCTGCATAAATATCCTTAAGTTTATCATAAATATTTGAGTTTTGTAGTTCACTTTTAAATTTATTGAGCGAGTCAGGATTGAGCTGCTTTATTTGTATAAATCTTGGTTTCGAGATAGTTCAAACAAAGAAAAGTGATCAGAAATATTGCTTATAAGAATACCAGCTGAGGATTTGAAGAATCTTTCAGACAGATTACATAAAAAATTATCAATAAGTGTTCCATGGAATTCTGACAGTCTTGTTGGCAAAGTGATTTTAGGGAAGAAACCAAGTGAAGTTATCAAAATACAGTAGAACCCCTCATTTAAGACCACACACAAAATCAGAGTGGAGTGGTCTTAAAAGAGGGGTGGTCTCTCATGAGGGGTTGACCCATTTTGATTTACAGGGGTATGCAATAAATACATGAGTCATTTGCTGTCAAGAACACAATAAAGAACTTTAATTAAACAAACACAAGTTTAAGCAACATACAGAAGATTCACAATACAGGGTGTAAAGAACATTTCATGTTCATAACACACACAGTCCATTGTCCTTTATCACAATCACTTCTTGCAAAAGAAGTCCACAATCGCAGTCTGCTTGCTGCATTTGTCCATTCGCTCTAACTCGAGCTCGTGCTTGAGCTTGCAGAACAACTCAACCACTGCTGTGTTGATCCTCGATAGACCAAACGCCATTAAACTGTCAGTTTGCAACATGGCTGTTCGTCGACTGATGGCAGCAGGCACATCCTCCTCGTCTTTGTCGTTGTCTTCTTCTTCGGTGACGTCATTTGTAGAAATTGGCAGCACTGCCTCCCCGTCATCAGCAACCATTCGCATGGTTGCTTCATCCTCATCAATGTCGGCGAACGCTTCCAGTGTCACATCCCCGATGATATGCTGAAGCTCAGGCTCGAGAGAAGGCTGATCGAGAGACGACTGATCGTCAACTGCATCATTTGCGACTGCAACACAAGTCATAAAACATAAGCAAGTTTTTTATTTTAAAGTGGACTGATTGTTGTTCTGCTGATAATAATAATAATAATAATAAGATAACTTCTATTGCGCCTAAATCCTTGGAAACCAAGCTCAGAGGCGCATCAAAACAAAAGGGTTGGTCAATCTCAAAGTCCATAAGTAGTTTTCCAGTTGTCAACAGATGGGTCAAGGCGCTAGGGAGCTAAGGTGGATAAGCAAGGTTGTAAAGATACGTTTTTAAATGACGACGGAATGATAACTTCTGAAACAAAATAAAACACTGCTTGCTGAAATGTTCAATTGCTGGGGTGTACATAGACAAACATACAATACCATGGAAAAAAACAGTGGCAGAGAGAAACTTACCATCATTGTCATTCTGGAATCCACATTTCCTGAAGCACTTGATGATGGTGCTTGCTTGTAGGACATCCCATGCTGACTTCAGCCACATGATGGCATCCAGGACGTTCACAGACTTTGCGAGAGCGTGTCGGGTTTCATCGTCCTCCATCCGATGTAGGACGTGGCGAAGAAGATGCTTCCTGTAATGCATTTTCACCGTCTGAATGATGCCAGCATCACATGGCTGAAGCTTTGAGGTAGTGTTCGGTGGCAGAAACGCAAGCTTGACGTGTGACAACTGAATGTCCGGGTGTGCTGCGCAGTTATCGACAAACATCAAAATACGTCTCTGCTCGAATCGCATCTTGTTGTTGAGACGATTTAGCCACGTGGTGAAGATGGAGGTCGTCATCCAGGCTTTCTTACTATGATCGTAGTCGACACCGAAAGAAGCAACCTCGTAGCCGTAGAAACAACGCGGCTTCTTCGACTTACCGATCACGAATGGTTTCAGCTTTTCACCGGTGGCACTCACTGCTAACAACACGGTAATCCGGTCTTTCGACTTTTTCCCGCCGTTGCACGCACCACCTTTCGTAACCATTGACTTGCTCGGCAATGCACGAAAAAATAACCCAGTCTCATCCGCATTAAAAATGTTTCTGGCCTCGTAGCCCTCGCACAGAACCGGCAAACGTTGACCCCAGTCCTTGATCGCTTCTTCCGGGACATCGGCACTCTCCCCGTTCAGTACAGAGCAGCGGATGTTGTGGCGTGCCTTCCAACGGTTGAGCCAACCGTTCGACCCGGTGAAGTCGTCGTGTCCGTACGTCAGGGATAACAAGACGGCTTTTTCTTGAATCATTACGCCGGAGATCGGAATGTTTCATGAGCAGGCCTCACAAAACCATGCCCACACAGCCTCATTCAAGTCTTGATATGCGCGTAGTCATATATTATGGATATTTCGTTAATTTTCAACAAATTAATATTGCAATCACCTGCAATTATGATGTCACATTTTTGTAAATCTGCTAATTTAGATGCAAATTCGTCTGTAAATGCTTGGTAGTTCTCAATTATATCTCTAGGTGGTCTGTATATATTTCCAAGATTTACTTTTTTCTTCATAGAATAACATATTTAAAGAATTTGACCTTCCCATATGTCAGAATTAGTATAGATATCTAATAATTTGTAGTTGTATTTGTTACTAAGATAGATAGCTAGGCCAGCATGAGCACTACATATTTTACCTTGGCATATTAATTTATATATTTATTAATTTATTTGCAATAATGAGGTATCAACTTAATCATCGAGCTATTTCTTGTAAACACAGAGCACTGATCTCACAACCACTACTTTTAAATACTTCTAGTTTTATCTTAATTTCATCAATTTTTGCATTTAAACTCTGACTGTTTAGACTGAGCACGATAAATGTATTTTGTTTGTTCTGTAAA
Organism: Escarpia spicata; assembly: GCA_963995525.1. Lineage (NCBI taxonomy): Eukaryota > Metazoa > Annelida > Polychaeta > Sabellida > Siboglinidae > Escarpia > Escarpia spicata. Next base: position 23,778,620 of record OZ023212.1, read on the forward strand.
TAGTTTACTAACTTGTCGTCGTCAAAATAACGTGACTGCTGTAGTGTTTCAATGTCCACCTCTTCATTAATTTCATCTGTTTTTAAAATGTGATAGAGAGAGTTTTTCTCTAGACCACCAAATTGCTCTAAAAAGTTGTTGTCACTCATAATGGAAATAAATAGAACACAACATATTCAACATGTACTACTAATACTCGTAATGAAAAACATGCATATGCATTACCCTTATCAAAATACAAATATGATTTGGAAACAAGACTATTATGAACATTTTGCAGACACATATGATACAACGTACTTATTGTATCAATACAAAACGTGTGAGAATATAATACAGCATATGCATTTCTAAACATTAATATGATTGTTTTATATATTTTTAACTTTTGGCTCATGACAGTTTCTTTGTTGAGGTTAAGTAAATAAAACATGTATTTCGGCAGTGTCGTTATACACCTATGCCAAAGAGGCAAGCAGTTATCAAAAAAAGAAAGATGTTTAAAATCCATTCTGTGTACACACCAACACGTTAAGAACAGTATGTGTACATTTTTAAACAACTTACATTTAAGTACAAGTTGTATGCAATTATGGTACTTCTTAAGTCCAACATAACAATGTATATGGTTGTCTGTGTGAGAATCATTGTCAACAAGAAAAGAATGAATAATAAGACATACATTGAATAGACAAACATCACATATGTCGAAAAGTCATTGGGGATGAATGGATGTATAAATACAAAAATAGGGTAAATAAAAAGAGGAAATACATTAAATAATACCAGTTGTCACTGTTAAACATGAACATAATAGAGTAACAACAAAAATAGAAAACAGGAGTTTATTTTCTCCTGTAATATCATTAACTGATGACTGGGTGATATAATAAAGAGGCTAACGTGTTACATTTAAATTCATAGAACCTAGTAATACCTATTAGTACAAAGGCTTTTTCAGGATTGTTGAGAGGTAAGTATAATAACAGAAAATGAATTAAAAAGGAAAACAAATGTACAAGTATCTGTTTGCACCCGAACTAGTAGCATCATCGGGACGCTCCTCTCGAGTTGTGGCCGTGTTCCTGTGAGACCCGGCCGGCACATGGGACGTGTTGGTCCAGTAAATACTGAACGTACTACTGCATTAGATCTCTCACGAGGTAGCAATAAATATGCACTAGTTAGTTGCTTGCATATTCGCACGGTGTCTATTTTGCAGAACGCACCAATATTAAAAAATCTGTCACCAGATTGGGGCGAAATTGAGGGGTATCAGGTTTGGGTGGATTTTCTGAAAAACAAGGCTTGAGAATGCCACAAATTTTCCACAGCACTTGTGTCAATGGCAGTTAAATTTGCTGTGAAATTTTAAAGATTGTTAAAAAAATTTGGCAGCAAACGTTATAATGGCCGCCTATGTAAAATCTAATGTGGTCTTACCCCAGTATGGGAGGATGTCACAGGCCACTATCAGTATGGGAGGATGTCACAGGCCACTATCAGTATGGGAGGATGACACAGGCCACTATCAGCATGGGATGAAGTCACAAGCAACTATCAGCATGGAAGGACATCACAGACCACTATCAGCATGGGAGGACACCACAGGCCACTATCAGCATGGGAGGACACCACAGGCCACTATCAGCATGGGAGGACACCACAGGCCACTATCAGCATGGGAGGACACCACAGGCCACTATCAGCATGGGAGGACACCACAGGCCACTATCAGCATGGGAGGACACCACAGGCCACTATCGGCATGGGAGGGCACCATAGGCCACTATCGGCATGGGAGGACACTACAGGTCACTATCGGCATGGGAGGACATCACAGGCTACTGTTGGCATGGGAGGATATCACAGGCTACTGTTGGCATGGGAGGACACCACAGGTCACTATCTGCATGAGAGGGCACCACAGGCCACTATCGGCATGGGATGACACCACAGGTCACTATCAGCATGAGAGGGCACCACAGGCCACTATCGGCATGGGATGATGAAGTCACAGGCCACTATTGGCATGGGAGGACACCACAGGTCACTATCGGCATGGGAGGACATCACAGGCTACAGTTGGCATGGGAGGACATCACAGACTACTGTTGGCATGGGAGGACATCACAGGCTACTGTTGGCATGGGAGGACATCACAGGCCACTATCGGCATGGGAGGATACCACAGGCCACTATTAGCATGGGAGGACATCACAGGCCACTATCAGCATGGGATGAAGTCACAGGCCACTATCAGCATGGGATGAAGTCACAGGCCACTATCAGCATGGGATGAAGTCACAGGCCACTATCAGCATGGGAGGATGGTAAAATGCAATGTAAATCAATAAACGGATATTACAATCAAGTTAATAAAACAAAATATGGTTCATTAAAGCTAGCTAGACTCAGCAAGGGTAGTAATCATTAGCAGGAAGTTCTAAAGCTGAATAAGTTGTTTTGAACATGGGAACATCAAAGGGTCTAGTGGTTAATCCAGCTGACCTCTGCAATAGAGCCACCTGATAGTCAAAATGTTCAAATTGCGAACTCAGTTTTGGGTTATTAAATGCAATTTGGTGGGCTGTATTCCTTCAAAGTATTTATTCTAGTATGACCTAAGAAGGCTATATTTAAAAATAAGGAACATTAACATTACAATAGTTTGATATTTAACATGATTCTACAATAAAAATGTTCATACCTTGTACCCTTCCAATCAATGGCACAAGGATGCCCATGCCTGTGTACAGCCCTGCTTGTGAACACAATTGCATGCATTCACTTACCGTCACGTAGATTGTATCTGAACTGCATGCCAAACACAGACATAGTGCCAACACCCGTGCGATCTCCCCGTCGTATCCCGCGCTCCAGGATATGTCTGATACCATCCAAGTACTGGTCCTCGTCATGCCTGCATACATTTCATGGCTCACGTATGTACATAGTTAGTACATGTGCACACACCACACACACACACCACACACACCACACTCTCTCTCCCCTCTCTTTCTCTCTCACACACACACACACCACACATGCATGCTCACACACACACACACACACACACACCACACATGCATGCTCACACACACACACGCACGCACGCACACACACACCACACATGCATGCTCACACACACACACACGCACGCACGCACACACACACACACACCATAATTCCCGCACAATCAACATTTGCAACATTTGTATGCAAAATCTGTTGGTCATTCCTGATTTTGAGAAACAAACCCATTACAGGGTATTTACCAAGTACATTGTAGCTCAATAGAAACATACAAGACTAAAATCTATGCGTCATGTTAAGTCACTGTATTCACATAAATGAGCAAACAACAAACATTATATATGATCTGCACATAATATAGCAGGTACTGAAATAAAATGCAAGATTTATTTAATCAATATAAAAGTGCATGTATAATTAGTTTAGATGGAATTTGCAAAAAGTGGTTCTAAGCTTCATGATAGTAATCTCCAACTGAACCTTTGAACATATATATATATATATATATATATACTGTATATATATATGTATACTGTATATATATATATATATACTGTATATATATATATGTGTGTGTGCCTGCACGAGAAACATAAAAGTGAGTGTTTTTACTTTGATTCAGCATTGCCACCATTCACAAATTTGCCCGGTGTTGACTGGTTCTGTGCATCACCTCCATTGAGATGGTAACCTTTGGTCTGTATCGGCACGGGGGATCCCATCTGGCTTGTAGCTAAAATGAAATATTACATGTTTACTGGACATCAACATATATGTAGAATTACCACAGTACCCTGTCAGGTTCAAGCTTTATTCACAGGTAACTAAGGGCTTTTAGAGGGCTGCCTTTGGTGTTAGCACAATATGCTAAATGGAAGTAGATACCCTGGCGTAATTTATAGGCTAGGCTTCACTATGTTGGATTAGAAATTTTGGAGACAAAATTTGAGTGATTTGAATCGCCTTCTGAAAAAAATTGGTCAAAGGTACATTTATAAGTTACATACTACGTTGAAGTCTTAACCCATAGGTATCATCACAAACAAAAATAAATGAGCACAGACATGTGTTTGGTATGTATTTTTTATTGACAAAAACATAACTTTTCCTGTAAGACACTCATTTTGTTCAAAATTATGCATGTTTTGAGATCTACAAAAAACACACCATACTGATGTTGTGTTTTCCAGGTACCCCATGTGGTACCATGTGGTACCATGTGGTACCTAGTAACTGGACACAAACATTGCTATGCTGTTGTCATGTATTTAGCTAGTAATACCTGTTAATTGTGTTAAAAAAATCCAACTCCCCTTAATACAATGAAAAAGCAAATCTACAACAGAATTACTACAGGGGTACGGTCATTTGCCCAGCACTCAAGTGGGAAAAGGGTAATTTGCCAAAAACATTATTGATTAACAGTTCAACTATTTTGGTGTCTTCCCAGTTTAAATTCAATTATCACACAGGTCTCTGGCTGTCCAATGCCAAATAAAAATAAAATAATTAAAAGTTATAAAACTGTTTCGATTAATAGTTCACCTATTTATGTGGCTTTGATAAAAAGCCACAAAAAGTTTGATAACAGTCACAAGTTTATAAATTTAACTTGTGTTCAAATGTCAATGTAATTGTGCAAACCTGAGTTTCATCAGAATATTTATCTTATTCACCAAACTTTATTTTGTTGAATTATCAATGAAAAATTGCAAAACTTTATTTAGTATACAGTTATACACAGTAGTATTTAGTGTACAGTTTTCGAATAAAATTATGTTGTGACTTTATTTCCCGTGACTTTTCTTAGTTAACATTGTGACTTTATTCCCATGACTTAATTCCCCCCACAGAACCCCTAGGTTCTATGTAACCTGTACCCAGTTAGTTATGCTGGCAATTGTATGCTGAACTTTAAGTAACCAATACAATCTAAATTGTTTCCCCAGTTTTAGCAATGCCAACTGTGATGTGTTTGTTTGTAAAACCTCATTACTGTGAACCCATATTGAAGAATAAGTTTTGAAGTTAGCTAGTGAGCCAGTCATTCGCAATACCTCTTATTCCACTAAATGATTTAAGGTTGCTAATAGCAAATCATGATCAAGTGTGTCAATAGCCTTTTCTTTCCAAGTCTAAAAACACCAATAGTACATTTCTTATCCAGTGCTGATGTAAATTCTTCTGAGTTCAAGTAGGACTTATGACATGGACGGAGTCCCGATGTGGACATACTCATGTAGTTAGTTCAAACATGTACTTATTATTACTTTTATAGAGAGGAACTACCTTTGCTATCTTCATGACATTTTATTTGGAAAGACACATTGTTTAAAAGGGTTATGGCATGAATAAGTGGCTTCATATTGTGAGGAATAATCTTTTTTAATTGTGGACCATTCTATGTTGTCATTTCATGTAGATTGTTTTATTTTGACAATTCTTAACAATATCAATTATTTTATTTTCTGTTATGCCATTTAAAAACATTGTCTTAGGATTATGACTTCCTAAATGATCAGCTACATTTGAGTTTTAGTTTTTTGCTAGTTGAGGTCATACATTTACAAAATAATTATTAAACCCATTTACAATGTAGTTCCTCTCTTTTACTGTGGTACCATTATTTTCAAAACAATATGGATAGACTGTATCTGTATGACCTTTCTTGACAGGGCCTCACCCAGAGACCCGTCCACCCGTCACTTGGACGGGTAGAATTCAAAAATTGCATTTTTGGACGGGTTTAAATTGATTGTGGATGGGTCGCCGGGATGGCCCTTTCATATCCGTCCATGTCGTTTTTTGTGCAGGCCAGCCCGTCCATGCCATTTTTACGACATCACTAAGACTGCTGCGAAGCCATTTACAAAAACTACGGAGATTGGTTTTTTAAAATCGACCACCCGGATTGCCTGGCCAGCTGCCTGACACATGCCATAAACCAATTAAGGCCTCGACTTGCTAGAATAATTGTCACCTAACCGCTCGCGGCTTTTTGTTAGAAGCCAACAATTGCATAGACCAAATAATCCTATGTGAGGTCAACGTCAGGACGGGGAGATACAATAAACACTTGCCGATTAAGACGAGACTCGATTGGATGGTTTAGTGAACTGACTGGATGATGTTACACAGGTACCAATTGAGCGTATTGCTGTAATGATTAGTGCCTGGGAAGAACCCACTCTTTCTGTTCCCAAACTATTTCCGAGACCTAACTGTCAAAGTCACCGGCGACCACTAACAAGACAACAGTGACTAATACTGGCTATCACAATAACTAGCATTACCATAGTGGCCGCTGGATCTGGCCAGATCTGGTGCTACACTTGGATATGCCACCGGTCACACAGCCCTTACATCGTTCAGTCGGCGTTAAATACTACATATTTAATATAATTGGAATGACAACATAACACTCTTTACAATGGTATAACGTTTTAGAAGTATTCCTTTATTTGACAAACTTATCGTCCGTGATTTAGTGAAAATGCGCGCCAAACATTTCATGCCGATGGCGCGTAGGTACGGTTTTCGCAAACACAGGTCACATCAAATCGAAAAACCGTACTTGTAAAATATTAGAATCGTCACGAGTCTTAGTCAACCAATGAAGAGATGTGTTGGTCTTCACTGCTGACGTTACACGAAATTGATGCCGTCAGACAAACAAAAGTTACGATGAGCTGAAGTGTAAACACGTTGATTTACCTATGGTATTGCCCGATATGCAACTTCGTGCATCAATGTTGCCATTTGTCAGTTTTCCATTATTCAAATTATGCATGTTGTGTAATAACATGATTTTTAAGTGAGGAAAAACTAGGTTTTGTTCGACGATGTCGGATAATTTTTAACAGGATTGCAATAAACGTAGGTGTGGCGACTGTGCTAGATTTAGATTATGTCTGTTATTTTTTAGCGCGGTTGGTCGTCACGTGCATGGTCTAGGGCATGGAGCTATGCTGAACAATAAGATTAATTAATGTTTTGAATGATTTATAGTTTAACAATTGATACATTCACAGCAACACGAATACACAATGTTTTAATTAGTAAATGTAACTTATTATGGATCAAAACACGGCCATTGCATGGCGACTTATTTTTAAAATATTTGTCAATCTAATATTTTGTTTTAGAAATTAAACAAAATCGAACTGTAGCATTTCTAATATTATGATATGGTACTTGTATAACAAAAACATCCAATGCTTTAAAATTCCAAACATTACCTTTCATAGTCCATTATACCTTGTATACACAGATTTTCATTGCATATAAAAATTGGGATTCCACATTAAATATATTTGCTAATTAGTTATAATTGTGTTGGTAATTTAGTAAATTGTGGCAATTAAATGTATTATAATGAAACAACTTATATGTGCTGTATTGTAAGTGGCATTATAATGTGAATCACATGCTTTGAACAAAATATACATACAAATCAGGAATTCTCATTCAATAGAAGGTATATACATATAAAATTATATGTATATACAGGCATGTATATACTCGTCAGGCCTTGACATTAAGGTTTTGAATCCACGGGCCCAGTAGATGTGAAAAGTTAATGGCCCGCCTGTGAAAGTTACTCGCCCGGATTTTGTGTTACCGTCAAAAATATGCTGATACTGAGGTGCAAAACATTATTAGTCTTCTTTTATAATTTTATCAACAAAGTCAAATTTGTTAGAAATTACTATACACATATTGATTGTTTAAAGTGAGATGTCCAAAGCTAACAATATTGTTCAAGTGTGTACTCAGATGCATATATACAGTATTTGCCCAGTTTAAATAAAATGTGGCCAGTGTGACAACAGCTAGTCACTAAGTCAGTCGGTAGTTGAGTTGACGCTGCTTTCATGTACAGGCATTATACTATTTCACGGTTCATTCGCTAGTTGGCACCACCTAAAATAGGTGGCCTTCACCTTGCCCTTGTTGGCGCAGCGTTACATTTGGTTTCTGTCCTGTCACTTTAGCCACTAGTTAAATTTGAATTTAAGCTGTATTCCTTTCATATATCTAGAGGAGAAAAAGCGTGCATAATTCTAAAGTCGGCTTTGCACGCCGTCGTCCACATGATAAGTGTTTGGACTAATTATTTATCAAAATTAGTATTTACATTATGTTTACAATGTCCTATAACTGAGTCGGGTCTAAGAATTCTGGCGAACTGCATCTGATATTGATAACCGATGCGGTCATGCCGTGACCGCCATTTCGTCTCGGCGGCGTTCAAGAACCAGAAACCAGTAGCCCGTCGGGCCAGTGTTAATGTCGAGGCCTGCTCATAGTTGCTGCTGTGTTTTAAGAAGTATCTCTTTAATTCCTATGCAAACAAATATACATATTTGTTGTCATATTGATATTATTACTACTTACATTTCTGATCACACATGAGGTGTGCATTCAGCCATGTGCTCTGCCTTGCCTTCATAAAGGGTAATATGTACTTTTAGTTTATTTTTATGATTGGAATTTACCATGCTGGTACACTCACACACACACACACAATGTGTGTGTATGTATATATAATATAATATACCTGCATTGTAAATTTAGGTAATCATACCTTGTGTGTCCAATCCAAAAAATTAACTAAAAGTACATATCACCATTACATGAGATGTGCATTCAGCCATGTGCCTTGCTTCGTCTAACGTCTGATAGCATGCTGATAGTGCGTCTGATTGGGTGTTCGATCGTGCAGTACCACGCTTCGTAGCATGTCAGAAAAAATTGGACTGGCAAAAAGTTGATCATGGGTGAGTAATTTTCTTGTGATTTATGTACAAAATCAGATCTGTCAGAAAACATTTGGAAAAATTCATGAAATTTTGAACTTTGTAAAACTGTAGTTTTCTTAATGTTGTACTTAGCTATATGAAATGGATAGCATTGTACTTCTTATAGTGACCACTATGTGGGAACATATTTTTGAAAAAATGTTCTTGTAATTTATATGCAAAATCAAATCCACCGGAACATTGTCGGAAAAAAATCATGAAATTAGAAACTTTACAAAACTGCAGTTTCTTTAATATTTCATTTATGTACATGAAACAAGCACCATTGCACTTCTATTAGTGACTACTATCAGGGGAAATAAATTATAACCAAAATTCTTGTGATTTATATGCAAAATTAGATCGATCTGTCAGAAAACCGTCAGAAAATTTCATGAAATGCGAAACTTTACCAAGCTGTAGTTTTTTTTATATTTCACTTAGATACATGAAACAACTACCATTGTACTTCTTATAGTGACTACTATCAGGGACAAATTAGAAAACATTTTTTTTTACGAAACATAATTTTGGTCCGACCACCCTACTTTGGCTTTGATTTAATATTTGAATTCACGTTTTGTTAACTTTATAGATTCTCTGCGTTGTTAACTCTGTCTCTGTACATACAACTGCACATACAACTGTGTGGAAACTGACTAAAACACAAACCTGTTGATCCGTGTTGTTTCCCGCCAAATGTTTTCCCTCTGTCGATAATAACTTTCACCTAAGCCTAAGGCCACTGACCTATATATAGTGGTCGCTGCTGCTGATTACGTTAGTGCCAGCCAGGAGTACTAGTTTTGCATTAGCCTCGATTATCCACCCGCCGTGAGGTGGCAGCATAGGCCCGTCACAGCGGCCTGGATTATTAAGCTCCAGCCATTGTTACCGGTAGGGGGCTTTACCCCAGATTCAGGTAGAGACGATGATTGGCTCTCAGGCCAACTATGAAATAACAAATTCAATAAGGATACACTTTTATCAGATCATTCTATACTATAACAACTATTCAACATTAAACTTATACTGAAACATGTCACACACAAAATAAACTTTTTTCGTAGTTTAATATGCCACTGGTGATGAACTCGTTTGAGAGATTAGTGCTGAAATATATGTTATACCCGAAGTTGAACACCTACTCAATCCTCTGCAATTCGCATACAGAACTAAACGCAGTGTGGAAGATGCCACCTTGTCTAAGCTAAATGTCATTCACGAACACCTTGAACGTCCACGCTCGTATGCTAGAATCCTATTCATAGATTTTTCATCAGCATTTAACCGCAGGCAGCGAAGAAGAAACGGCCTCACGGTATCTACGTGAACGAGGACTATTCGCAGAGGGTCATGGCGAGGCAGAAAGAACTGCTACCAAAAATGATGAAGGCCAGGGAAGAGGGCAAAGTCGCATATTTGTCATTTGACAAACTGGTGGTAAGAGAGCGACATGATGTCGCAAACCGTGGTTAGACAACCAAGTACCTGTTGACTATCCTGACAAACGTTTTTGTGATGACTTAACCATGGCGTCAACTACACAATAAAATAACGAGTTAACGCCTCCGTGTGATACACCGTTTGATTATAATGAACACTGTTACAAACACGACATTGATACTGATTGTTTGTTGTATAACGATTTGTCCACGCAGTGTAAATATATTACACCCCAGCACAATTTTCAACAAACTTTAGCAGTGTTGGCAAAAACCAGCCAATCAAACTGAATATGATACACTTTAATGCCCGGAGTTTAAAAGCTAACTTACCCAAGATAAATTTCATGTAATTGCTATATCAGAAACGTGGTTTAAAGAAAACAGTTGGGAAGGAAGTGAAGTAAACTGTAATGATGTCGTAATTTCGGGTTACAAACTGTACTGTAATTCCAGAAAAAACAAACAAGGTGGTGGCGTTGCCATATATGCGTGTGAATATGTACTTAACAATTGCCAATCTTTGGATATTTGTTTAAGGAATATATCGTATGCAGCAAATTTAATGACAATCTCTCATTCATACTGGGAAATCTCACCAGCAAAATTGTTTGTATATGTGGTGATTACAATATAGACCTATTGCACTGCGACGAGCAATTAAGCTGAATCAAAATACTTCATTGATCAAATGTTCAGCTCTGGATTATATCCCTTGATCACCAGGCCCACACGAATAACAAGCACGACTGCTAGTATAATAGATAATATTTTCTGTTCTGAACTGTGTAGAAACAAAATGTGCGGCATTGTTTTAAGCGATGCTACAGACCATATATGCCAATTTTCGTCCTGTGTGACAACAGCACTTATGCGGTTATTAACGATGATCCAACATATAAATATAACAGAACATTAGATGAGGACTCTTTAAACAAATTTAAGCACGATTTAAATTATGCAAACTGGGACACTGTAATGAACCAGTCAAACCCCGATTTAGCATTCTCGCGCTTTATGCAAATACAAAGTAATACTTATAACGATGCCTGTCCTGTAAAAATGACAACGTATTCAGGACAGACAAAAAATAATGATAAACCTTGGTAATCAAGAGGGATAAAAAACTTTAAAAAAAAATAGGATAGAATTAACAGAAAGCCGCTACAAAAAGTACAAAAATAAGTTAACAAAATGATTACGTCTAAAAAAAATATTACAGAAAAAAACTCGACGATTGTACGACTAATATAAGAGAAACTTGGAAAACTCTTAACAGCATAATAGGTACAAGAAAATCTGATACCACGTATTTGAACAAGTTCCATGTTGATGAAAACCTAGTAGTATTAGAAACTAAAGAAATAGCTAATAATTTTAAAAATTTCTTCGTCGACATTTTGTGTGTGTGTTTTTTTTTGCTTATCCATTTCCGGACGTTGCAGCGTTGATGGATTGTCTATAGACAGCTCTATCGTTTGCCAGTCTCCCCACTCGCCAGACGTCGGCTTCCATCCATTCCTCTATATCCTTCCCCCATTGTCTCATAGGTCTTCCTCTGCTTCTTCTGCCTTTCACTTTTCCTACCATTATATATAGTCTCTCTAGAGACTGATGCCGTTTCACATGGCCGAAATAACTTAGTTTCTGTTTCTTTACAAAGTTCAATAAAGTCCCGGGTATAACACCAAGCTCATCTGCGATGGATTCGTTTGTTCTGCGTTCAGTCCACGAAACTCGTAATATCTTTCTATAACACTTGTTTTCAAATGCATTTATACGTTTAGTAATGTTCTTATTAAGAGTCCAGGTTTCGCATCCATATGTAGCCGTTGGAAATATGCAGACTCGGATAATTCGTAGTTTCATATCTTTGTTCGTTGCTTTCCACAGCTTCTTCATCTCCGTCAACTTTTTACTCGCCATTGCCAACCTCCGCTTGATCTCTTTCGTCCCATCTCCATCCGCTTCTATCAGTGACCCCAGATATTCAAAACTTTCCACTCATTCTATTTCCTCGCCATTTACTGTGATTTTTGATGGTTCTCGACATCCCTTCACATCCATAATCTTAGTCTTATTTACGTTTAGTGTCAATCCTTTCATCTCGCTGTGCTCTTTAACAGTAGTTAACAGTTTATCCAATCCCTCTTTTGTATCGGATATTAACGCTGTGTCATCGGCATATCTCAATTCATATATATCCTGTCCATTCACTTTCAGTCCATTACAAAACTTGCTTCTCGTGTCAGTCTCTCATGATATTCTCTGTGTATAGACTGAATAGGTGGGGGGACAAAATGCACCCCTGTCTCACTCCCTTGCCGACTGGGAACCAATCTGTGGCACCACACTCTAATGTCACTGCAGACTGCTGTCCAACATATAAATTTGGGATAAGTGATGTAATTTTCTGGTCAAATCCCATGTGTATCAAGGTTTTCCAGAGTTGTTGATGACTAACATTATCAAAAGCTTTTGAATAATCTATGAAACAGATCCTAAGGTCATGGTTGAATTCTCTGCATTTCTTAATTAACATCTTGAAAATGTGATCTCTTGTTCCTCTTCCAGTCCGGAAACCAGCTTGTGTTCTGTTGACTTCACATTCTAATTTTGTTGTGATTCTCTTCATTATGATTTTTAGCATAATTTTGCTCACATGGCTGATGAGGGATATAGTCCTGTGGTTTGAGTATTCTTGTATTTCACCTTTTTCGGTATTGGTATAAGGATGGCTCGTTTCCAGTCCATGGGCCACGTTCCACCTTTCCATATTTTCTTGCATAATGTGTGATAGATATCCAAGCCTGCTTCTCCACTTGCTCTTATTAGCTCTGCAGTGATGTTATCAGTGCCAGGTGATTTTCCGTCTTTTAGACTTTTTATTGCCAACTCCACCTCTGAACGTAAAGGCTCAAGTTCATCTTCTGGTTCTGTCCTCTCTCTGCCTTCATCCATGTCTACCTCTTCTGTTTCTTCTTTCTTAAACATGCTTTCTCAATATTTCTTCAATCTTTCAAGTATGTCATCGCTTTCTGTCAGAGTCAATCCCGTTTCATCTTTAATAACGCCAAGTCTGGGTTTGAACGACTGTGTCATAGACTTGATTTCCTCGAACATACCACGACTATCGTTCCTTCTCATACATAGTTCTATCTTTTCGCATTTCTTCTCTAGATATTTCTTCTTGTCTTCCTTACACATTCGTTTAATCATCTTGCAGTCTCTCTGTATTTCTCATGATAATTATCACTCATTTCTTTGTTCTTCTTTAACTCTTTCCTTTCGTCAATCATCTGCAGTGTGTCTTTGCTTATCCATGGTTGTTTTTGTCTCCTCTTTTTAGTGAAGTGTTTGTCAGCTGATTCCATAATGATGTTCCTAATTTCTACTGCCAACTCTTCTGGTTCCTTCTCGTCAGCCACTGTCTGTAATACTCCGAAACGGTTCATAACCTCTACTCGGTATCCTTCTTTGATATCACTGACGTCATACCTCACTATCTCTTTCTCTCTCTTCAGCTTTCTTAATTTTATCGCAATCTTGGCGCTTAGCAATTCATGGTCAGAGCCACAATCGGCTCCCGGTAATGTCTTTGCATTAAACACAGACGTCCTCCATCGTTTTGGTATCAGTATAAAGTCGATTTTATTTCTGTTCCAACCATCTGGTGTTGTCCAAGTGTACAGTCTTCTTTGATGTTGTTTGAAGAAAGTATTGGTGATCATCAGTTCATTCTCTATGATAAACTCAACAAGTCTATCTCCTCTCCCATTTCTCTCGCCTAGTCCATATTTCCCGATATTTCCATTTTCTTCTTCGTTTTGACAACTGCCAACTTTTGCATTGAAATTGCCTATCAGTACTACCATGTCTCTCCTGTTTACCTCGTCAACTGTTCGTTGCAGTGTATCATAAAACGTTTCTATTACATCGTCGTCTGCAGTGCTCGTTGCTGCATAAATTTGAATACATGTTATACTCGCGGGTTTTGCTCGTATTCGTATGGTAATAATTCTGTCATTGACCGGATTGTATCCTAATAGTGCATTTTCAGTTTTCTTTGACAGATAGAACGCAACACCACTCATCCCTGACTTAGTTGCTCCTGAGTATAATTATACACTTTCCTCCTGAATCCGGGCGAAAGTGTCCTTGTCCGGCCAACCTGTGTTCCGCAGTCCCTAATATATCTACCCCATATCTTTCTGCTTCCGATGTTACCATTTGTAGTGTTCCATGACTCGTTTTTCTGATGTTCCATGTTGCCACACGGATTTTCCTTTTTAGCTTTTTGTTGCTGGTTTTGCCTCCCGCACAGTCGGGCATACTACCGTCATCAGCTCTGGCGTTACTTCCAACATCTCCAAGCTCTTCGTCGACATAGGTACTAAATTATCCAACCTCATAGAACCCTGCCCGGGAACAAAGCCAACCGACTTTGTAAAACGTACTGTATCACAATCAATGTATATGTCCCCCGTTACTGAGCAAGAAGTACTCGAAATTGTGTGTGGGTGCAAAAGTAAAACGTCATACGGACACGATGAAGTCATCATGAAAACAGTTAAACATGTAATAAAGCAAATTGTAAATCTATTATCCCAATTTTCAAAAAATACTTGAAAAAATATTCAACAAAAGGCTAACGTCTTTCATGAAACACAAGGCATATTGACAGATGGGCAGAATGGCTTCAGATGTAATCACTCAACTTCACTAGCTTTAACAGAATTTGTCAAAAAGATTACTTCCGCAATGAATAAATGCCAAAGCACGATTGGGGTCTTTAACGACCTAAAAAAAAACCTTTTACACTGTTGACCACAACATACTGCTAAGTAAATTGCAATGCTATGGAATAAGGGGTCTGACTTTGGATTGGATAAAAAGCTACTTAACCAACCGTAGACAATACGTGTGCTATAACAACAGTAACTCAGAACAAAAGGAAATCAAGTGTGGAATCCCGCAAGGTTCAGTCCGTGGCCCGTTATTATTTATTCTATACATAAATGACATGTGTGAAGTCTCAAAATTGCTTGATATTATTTTATTTGCTTGATGATACAAACATTTTTATTCCGCTAGTAACACAGATGATGTAAGCACTGTTGTTAACAACGAACTAAAAAACTAGACCTGTGGTTCCGAACGAACAAATTATCGCTTAATGTGAACAAAACACATTTTATAATGTTTAACAATAAAAAACAACCTAGTATATATATATATATACTTTTGATTGGGACAAACATTGAGCAGGTATCATATACAAAATTCCTTGGAGTAACCATTGACGAAAACTTAACATGGAGAGAACACATAAAAATGGTTGAATCAAAAGTATCAAAAAGCATAGCAGTTTTGCATAAAACTAGGCATGTTCTTGATTGTCAAGCGTTACACACATTATATAATTCACTTGTTGAACCACATATGTCATATTGCTGTGAGATCTGTGGAAATACTTATCAATCTAGACTCAGAGAAAAATACCTATGTTACAGAAAAAAAGCTACAGTATACGGATTATTTATAACCTTAATTACGATGATCATACATTTGTATTTTTCCATATCTCAAACATGCTTAAATTTCATGATTTAGTTAAATACAAGACTATGATCATACTTTATAAAGCAAACAACCATTCTTTAAATGGTCGTGTTCAAGCATTATTTGAACCAACCGCAGTTATACACATACATGATACAAAACAAACTGTCCTATGTTAAAAAGACAAACACCACCCTCCGACTGCTGTCAATCAAGCTTCCAAGTTTAACACAATTTAAAAAAGCATTCAAGTTGTCATTGCTTTTTACATATTTGTGAATTGTTAATTGAAGGTGACGTTTTGTTAAACTCGTGTATTAGTAACACAAGCACTATGGTAAAAAGTTTATATATGAGTTGTGGATATTATTTTGTAATTTATTTATAATTTGTGTTGTATTTATTCAGTTTTAGTTTTTTTAGTTTGAGAAGGGCATAGCAACACATAAGTCTGTGACTTCAGCTATATCCTTTCAGCAGCAGCAGCAGCAGCAAACTATACTGTGCATGTATTATGTTGTTGTTGTTGTTGTTGTTGTTGTTGTTGTTGTTGTTGAATAAACATTCATTCATTCAACACAATTCAGCGGCATTTGATGATTAGAAAACTGATTGGTCTCGGAGTCGGTAAACAATTTGTCATGGTTATCCATAGTTTCCTCACCAACCGCGCACAGTATGTAAATATGAATGGTCATTGCTCGCCATATGTGTCTCTATCTCCACTGTAGCCCCTCCAAACTGTGCTGTCACCATTTCTATATGCCATGTACACAACTTCTTGTAGAAGTACTTGTTCAAGCTGCCACTGTTTCAAATATGCAGATGACACTGCTCTTGTTGGTCTGATCTCAAATGACGAAAGTGAGTACAGAAGCAATGTAGATAATTTTCTATCACGGTGTATGGACAACTACCTTGAGTTGAATGTTATCAAGACCAAGGGAATTGTAATATACTTTCGATCAGGTGTACATCATCCCAATTCAGTCAACATCAAAGAGCATAACATTGAAATTGTTCATACATACAAATATCTTGGTACTACAATTGATGACAAGTTAAGTTGGGATGATAATACAACGACTCTATACAAAAAAGGCCAGCAAAGATTGTACTTCCTGAGAAAACTCAATGCAATGGTTGACAGAAATATCCTGTCTCTGTTTCACAATTCATTTGTGAAAAGTGTTATGACTTTTGGGCATATTTGCTGGTGGGGAAATCTCTCAGTCAAAAAACAGAGGGAAACTAAATAAGCTCTATACCACTTCTTGCAAGATCGCGGGATGTTGTACACCTGAAACCAGTTTACAGCAATTGTACAAGTCGAGAACCCTGCAAATGGCAAAGACAATTTGATTTGACCCCACCCACTTCTTACACGACCAGTATGACCTTCTCCCCTCTGGAAGGAGACACAGAATGTCAACTGTACGAACTCAGCGTGCCCTGAAATCGTTCATTCCTTCTTCTATCAAGTTTCCGAACCAGTCATATATACCTCACATCATTGATCAATGTTATAAGTGTCTTTTAATATTGCCATATTGTTTTAGCATATTTATTCATACTGTTTTAATGTGTTTACTTTATTTACTATTGCTGGCACGTGATGACCGAATGATTTTCATGGTTCATGATTGTACCATTATCTATGTACAACACTCAGTATTACTAATAAGCAACTGTCTATACACTTGATTCTATTATGTACATACTGCAATGTGATTTAAATACTATGTTTAATTATGCTCCCTCCTCAGTGCAAATGTATTTCCTCTCTGTCGACAAATAAAGTTATTATATTATTTAATCACATGCATATTCACTAGGTGGCAGCTCTCATGGCATAACATTCAAAAGGGCCATTCAGAGCCAGATTATCGTTCTGGCGAAGTCACGCAGCCAGGCGAGAGTCGGTTAAGCTAGTCTAGTTTTGCATGGCAAACAGCCCTGGCTTGCGAGGATGGTATATATTAAAAATACCCAATCATTTCGATTGTTTTGCTCCTCACGTCTCAGACTAATGTGACGGGGCCAATTTGTACAACAACAAGTCGGCTCCAATCTTTTCGATCAAGTTCTTTATTTGTGGTCTTACTTCCGGATACAAAAAGAAACCTAAACAAAGTAAACAGTTTGTCAATACAGTACTAACAATACAAATATACGTACGTAGATATATTAATGATTATGATGCGTGGACACATGTCACACAGCACGCACGCGAAATATAATGAATCCAGTATAATGTAAAGTAACCTAAAGATCTATAATTGTCGTACAAGTTATACTAGGAATGCAAATGTATGTAAATCAACAACGCAAGTATAAGCATCTAACAGATGCAATAATTACATAATCTACCATGACTGTAATGACCATGCTCACCCCAACACTGCTCTGGAGGCTCATTAATGAATCTCACATCATTCATTCGAGGCCTGGCTCCCTCCTGCAATGGCATGGTGCAACATGTCATTTATAGCAGAACACAGATAATTATTTAAACAAATATTTCAATTCCATATTCCTATACTACTTTGTGTTACTATATTCTGTTCCAATTTACTACAGAGTATACCTATTCTATGACTTGTTAAATGACTGAACCAAACACTTGGCCAGTTTTTACCATCTAGCTACACTATCCAGGGTGGCTCCCAACTTGTTTTCAAATGTTAGTGTTTAGGGAATATGCTCCACATCCTACCCAGCCAACCCCATAGGGTGATTAATCATGAGGACATTAGTGGCCACTGGGCAGTTTCTGATACTGACTGCATAGCTTCATGGAACACACTTTGTTGCTAAATGCATAATATGGCCGTATATTAACCTAATAGCACATAGATTAAGCATCATAATACAAAACACAGTACCTGATTAAACATGATTAAAACTGTATATTCTGCAAGTTATATCACCAGCAGGATGCAAGTATTCTAAAACTCATTAAGACCACTACTGTTTACAAGCAGCCAGTGGGGCTCAACCACAGCATCCTGGGGTGTCCACTCAAAGCAATTTTCCATATAGTGAAAACCCTTATAACTAAATAATTGCTTTAAAACATCCATGCAAGTTTAGGTCTAATGATGGACAATCTTTCACTTCGTGATGAGGTATAATTAGAAAAGGGAAATAATACCTTAAAAGTATTATTGAACAAGTTGACACTCACCAAAAATAAATGTATCCTTGTTGTGTGAAACCTGAGCCAGCCTAGCCCACAGCTGCTGTACCAATGCTTGGTGAATACACACGTGACCAGTGTCTCTGGGGTTTATCTCATACCATTCAAGCAACTGGTTACTCATAGTAATTAATTACCTAAATATAATTATAATCAACATCTTAGCAATTAAATCATGAAAATGTAGTTTCACAAAATAAAGAATGTAACAATACCCGTCATCTACTTAGCATATGGTGCTGCCATATTGTGGCTGGTGGCGACATTAGAATGAAAATTAAGATGTATTCCATCTCTTAATTAGCACGTTACAACATAACTATGAACATGTGTAGGTGTCCAAACTGCTACCTTACACTAATTTCACGAAAAGTAGACGTACCAAGTATTCATTATGATACACTAGTTCATTTGTGCATATATTTTACTTCGTTTTAGTGAAATTAACAGACAAATTATAAAATTAAAGTCGGATAGGCCTAACTGAATATTGACATTCGCGCTGCAGCTTGGAACACGACATTCTCGTAGATTGCGATTGCACTCTTCTCGAGGACGCGATTTGTGGGCGATATCGACCTTTGACCCCACCATTTGGCGCTGTTGGTGTTATGGTATACCGACGTTATGCATCCGCGCAAACCAGGGCTGTTTGCCATGCAAAACTAGCCCTGGCAGATCTCCTAGAACTGCGCAAATACCTGCCCCAAATTGAAGACGGATAAACGACTTCTGGGAATTCCAATATATAATGATCCGTTCGCCCATTAGCACGAGCAGCTGAGCTGTATTGCATGTGTATTCGAATAATTGCGATCTATACTTCCTAAACATTGCATGTAACATGAGCCACGGTTGGTTAAAATTAGTTTTATTATGACCACCTGACCTGCCGCCAACCACTGATCTAGTGAGCGATTTCATAGGCTGAGCTAAAATTCAGAGTTTCGCAAAGCGAACAGCCAGTGGGTACGCAGTCTTGCAGGGGGTACTGCTGGCTGGCCCTGACTTAATCAGCAGCAGCGACCCATTGCGCGCGAGGATGATGTTATGCAATGAGGAGACGTCTACGGACATATATGCCACCGAGTCGGCAAAATTTGCTAAATTAGACAGGCGAGTATCTGCCCACAAAGGCGTATTTCTATTTGGGAAAGACTATGGAACGAAACAAAGTAAACAGAAAGAGTTGGAGACGGTGCCAGTGGAATGTGACCGAGGCGTCAGTCACAACAGGTGCAGCGTTCGCATATATTCTTCCAGACAGGTTAGTAATTTCGAATTATTCAGCTTTAATCACGTATATTTAGTGTCATGAGTATACGTATTAATGTTGTTTATACTAATAATAAAATATCTGTATTCAGGATAACCCAGCTAAATACAGTGCAAATTAAAACTGTGCAAATTAAAACATACACTGGACTTCTTTACAGTGGGGTCCTCATACGCTCGGTCACTCATCATAAATAGACATACAATATAAAAATGAAATTAAATGAAGTGAAATAGAAAGATACATGATGTAACGGAGAGGTAGCCAGCCCTCGGTTCAGTTTGTTAAATTACTCTATGTATATAATGGTTTAAAACGTTACACATTTACCTTTGAACTCTTTATAGGTGTTGCATGTTCATAGCAGAACAGGTTCTTGGCTGAATTGCAGCTGACTCATGTCACAAACAGATTACAGTAAGCATTTCTGGTTGAATAGGAATGGAAGTCTATGGCACGTATAAATTTGCCCTTGAGGTATGAAGGGACTACGCCCAGCAGGCATTTGCCAACCATTAAAGTTTTGTGTAATTTTATATTGTTTCGGCAGGTAAGCCATTCAAGTGACCTGTGGATGTCAGATATGTGGGTTCGCTGCCTGCAGCATAGAATGACTTTCCCGCTTTGTTCTGTAGTTTCTGAATTCTTTGCAAGTTACTTAGGGGGGGGGGGGGTCCCTTAGACCACATATGATGTCCCCATAATCTATGCTGGGGGCGATCATAGTTTTGAAGAGTGTTTGTCTTGGTTGCAGAGATGAAAGGTCGAATACGTGACTGTACACCTATACGTTGTGAGGTTTTCTTACTGGTGCAGTCTACCTGGTGTTTCCAGTTTAAAACAGGATCAAACCAAAGGCCCAGATACTTGAAGTAAATAAAAACAAGGCATTAGGTAAACTCCGTTTGCCATGTGTACACGAAGTTTAACATTGTATGTAACATTTGAGAGCATAAAAAAATACAGAAAAATGCATTTGTAGCATCAATTCGATTTTAAACCCGCCTGTGTAGAGATTGTTTCTCTATGATGACTAATGTTTGTATTACATTGGAATCTCGCATAATAACTCATTCTGACGCTCATTTCGACCCAAAAGCTATCCTCGTAATCATGCTCTGAATGCATGCAAGGGGTCGGCCTGACGTGAGTATATGTCGTCTGTGACGTCGCATCTCGGCATCCCGAAAAGCGCGCCAAAATATGCATATTCAAGTATAAATGTGGAATTTCGAATAAATTAAATTTGCCGTGGTGGACATGAAAATATATAACAGGATGTAATATAATATGAATTCATGCAATAGGTGTTTTAATTCCCTTTAAAGCAACTGACCTGTTCCAGACATTCCCCTCCAATTTTGATTTGAAATCCCCCCTTCACTTTCAACAATCTTTGTTGAGTGCCAAAGAGCATGGTTTTGGTTTTCGTTGCGTTGAGAGTCAATCTATTGGCATTGAGCCACTGACTAACAGCATTTAAGTCTGCAGCCAATTGTGTCTGGATACTTTGCATACACTTCCCAGAGACACAGAATGCTGTAATGCATTTTATACAATTTACACTGTATCATCAGCATAGAGAACCACTATATTGATTTGATTTGGTACGTTTTAGCCAAAGACACGTAGTCATCGGATTGCCGTTGACATAGTCATACCAAAGACATATTAATAGAATAAAACGTTTTACTCATTGCATACTTTTCTGTCCCGGCAACCGAGTGGCGCCCTCTTGTGGTCGGATGGCAGACGGAGTAATACGTTATATGACCGGTTAGTTATGACGGGGGTCGGCGGAAAAAACCCAATAACAGAGGCTAGGTAGTTCTTTGCGGCGGCAGGTTGTTTAGGCTAATACAGGGACAATCCATGTCTATATAATTTTTTTTCCGGCAAAGGAGCATGTTTTAGTGTTTGCATAACTATTTTGGTGGGGGCTAGATATAGGATTAGCACTCCAACACTTTGACAAGGGACTGCAATTGGAGGTTTTTGGTGAGCCTTAAGGTGGGTGCAGTTTGACATTCTTGAATACTCTGACTTATCGGTCGCGCCTGCATGTGGCTACACCATTATAAGCTCAGCTGATTTTTTGTATTTTACCAGTTTTTAACGAGGAGATCGAAGTGCAGTTTTACATTTGCTTTTATGAAAGAATCAAGGCGATCCTGGACTAAGCATTTTTACTGGTTGTTTTATAGTTTTTTTAGTATGTGAGTGATTTTTATCTCAAGTTCAGTGAATTGCACGTGTGTGTAATAAGAACTTTGCTGGTGGTCAAGCGTGATATTACACTTCGATCATGACCTGGGCATACGGTGATTTACTGAGACTTGGTTATCCAGTGAGGACACTGTGTCTGCGACCACCACAACACCTTGTGGCCATCTCCTTTGAGCACGTTGCTTGGAGTAACCGTCGTGGCGGCGGAGTCGGCGTCCTATTCAGAGCATCGTATACTGTCTGCCACGCCCAACTTTGGCCCGCTTCATCTTTCGATGACAACTCTACTCTATCTAATGATAGATTGTTTGGTAAAGTGAAGTAGACGCTGACACCACAGGCGTATGTCTACCCTCATACATCATAGCAATACGAATGTTATTTGACAGCTCTGCGCTCCCACGACTAGAGCCTATCGATAAACGTAAACTTCACTTTCTCTCCGACCATCGTCATTTTGAACATACAGTGGATATTACAACACGTGCCTGACGCGGTTGTCTACGTTTGACCTGCGCTGAAACCATCGCATACCTATGAGCGCGCGTTATGATGTTTATGTAGCGATGCTGTGTTTTTTCTAACATTTGGTAAATATTGTGATAACGTCTGTCACGTATGAGCTACCACATTATGCCGTCCGGCATTTCTGCTAATATGTTTAACAGTTTGTTTTAACGACCATTTTGGATTTATGCTAATTAGGGGGTGTTAAGGAATCCTAAAATATGTGTTCTGTATCAGGACTTGATTAGTACATATGAACGGTCATCTGTGCCAACTTTTGTGATTTCTTCCAAACTGAAGATTACGTCCAAAAACTGACCCTTAGACAGCAGACTGTGTACATGCTTGATTTGAAATGGTGATGTAAACATTTTGTTAGAAAATATTCAACACTACCCTCTCCGCCCCTCGACGGCGAAACCCCGAGGTTCCGGCTCAAATGGTGTTGGAAATGTGCAACCCCAAGCCGAAAAACCCACCCCCAACAAATCAACCATATGCCTGAAATACTGAACACATTTTTAGAATTGCATAATGACTGCGGTGTTGTTGCTCTGTTTCAGTAGAGGCTACAGCTGAAGTCTATAGTTTCAGGTTTCAGTTTGAGCGTCCCTGGGACGTTGAAGATTGTAACAGTGAGTTGACCTACTCCCGGAGCCCTTACGACGTTGGCGACAGCTTTACGCGGGGAACACCTGTCCGCATTATTGTTGAGGAGTTTGCCATGAAAAATGCAGATATCGCCATTGCATAAACGCTAGATGACCTCCGTAGTGACGGTATGCATACATTTTACTTGCCAAATCTTTGTGTAGGACCTACACTATACTCAGTCAACTGCGTACTTTCATAAATACAATCATTTGTGGTTTTCAAACTAACAATTATATTGTGCTAGTGGGAATACGGACGTAGAGTTCTTATATAGCATTTTTTTAAACTATTACATTACTTGAATCAATTAAGACACGCTATGCATCTCGCGATCGTTTCGAACACTATAGACGTAACAGTCAGATGGCAGACATTTTCTACGGGAACGTCGCTTTCATGTCAAACGGTGGCGCCACATATTGAACGAATTCGTATTAATGTGTGAGCTGTGCGTAAAAGGTTTTGAAAGTTGTCTTTTGAGAGAAGTCTAGAATTGGGTATTGGCTTAATTATACATTAATGATTAGGAACTCTGACATAGACAAAGGTTGTATGCGCGCGCACGTTGTATAGATGTGTGAGTCCTACGTAGTCCTATTTTCTTTGTTATGCATTGGGTATATTTCTTCCGTGACTCACCCACAGCTAAACATCTGGAGACAGCAGTGAATTAGGCAACCTAACATGGAGAGAACACATAAAAATGGTTGAATCAAAAGTATCAAAAAGCATAGCAGTTTTGCATAAAACTAGGCATGTTCTTGATTGTCAAGCGTTACACACATTATATAATTCACTTGTTGAACCACATATGTCATATTGCTGTGAGATCTGTGGAAATACTTATCAATCTAGACTCAGAAAAATACCTATGTTACAGAAAAAAAGCTACAGTATACGGATTATTTATAACCTTAATTACGATGATCATACATCTGTATTTTTCCATATCTCAAACATGCTTAAATTTCATGATTTAGTTAAATACAAGACTATGATCATACTTTATAAAGCAAACAACCATTCTTTAAATGGTCGTGTTCAAGCATTATTTGAACCAACCGCAGTTATACACATACATGATACAAAACAAACTGTCCTATGTTAAAAAGACAAACACCACCCTCCGACTGCTGTCAATCAAGCTTCCAAGTTTAACACAATTTAAAAAAGCATTCAAGTTGTCATTGCTTTTTACATATTTTTGTGAATTGTTAATTGAAGGTGACGTTTTGTTAAACTCGTGTATTAGTAACACAAGCACTATGGTAAAAAGTTTATATATGAGTTGTGGATATTATTTTGTAATTTATTTATAATTTGTGTTGTATTTATTCAGTTTTAGTTTTTTTAGTTTGAGAAGGGCATAGCAACACATAAGTCTGTGACTTCAGCTATATCCTTTCAGCAGCAGCAGCAGCAGCAAACTATACTGTGCATGTATTATGTTGTTGTTGTTGTTGTTGTTGTTGAATAAACATTCATTCATTCAACACAATTCAGCGGCATTTGATGATTAGAAAACTGATTGGTCTCGGAGTCGGTAAACAATTTGTCATGGTTATCTATAGTTTCCTCACCAACTGCGCACAGTATGTAAATATGAATGGTCATTGCTCGCCATATGTGTCTCTATCTCCACTGTAGCCCCTCCAAATTGTGCTGTCACCATTTCTATATGCCATGTACACAACTTCTTGTAGAAGTACTTGTTCAAGCTGTCACTGTTTCAAATATGCAGAAGACACTGCTCTTGTTGGTCTGATCTCAAATGACGAAAGTGAGTACAGAAGCAATGTAGATAATTTTCTATCACGGTGTATGGACAACTACCTTGAGTTGAATGTTATCAAGACCAAGGGAATTGTAATATACTTTCGATCAGGTGTACATCATCCCAATTCAGTCAACATCAAAGAGCATAACATTGAAATTGTTCATACATACAAATATCTTGGTACTACAATTGATGACAAGTTAAGTTGGGATGATAATACAACGACTCTATAAAAAAAGGCCAGCAAAGATTGTACTTCCTGAGAAAACTCAGTGCAATGCTCGTTGACAGAAATATCCTGTCTCTGTTTCACAATTCATTTGTGAAAAGTGTTATGACTTTTGGGCATATTTGCTGGTGGGGAAATCTCTCAGTCAAAAAACAGAGGGAAACTAAATAAGCTCTATACCACTTCTTGCAAGATCGCGGGATGTTGTACACCTGAAACCAGTTTACAGCAATTGTACAAGTCGAGAACCCTGCAAATGGCAAAGACAATTTGATTTGACCCCACCCACTTCTTACACGACCAGTATGACCTTCTCCCCTCTGGAAGGAGACACAGAATGTCAACTGTACGAACTCAGCGTGCCCTGAAATCGTTCATTCCTTCTTCTATCAAGTTTCCGAACCAGTCATATATACCTCACATCATTGATCAATGTTATAAGTGTCTTTTAATATTGCCATATTGTTTTAGCATATTTATTCATACTTTTTTAATGTGTTTACTTTATTTACTATTGCTGGCACGTGATGACCGAATGATTTTCATGGTTCATGATTGTACCATTATCTATGTACAACACTCAGTATTACTAATAAGCAACTGTCTATACACTTGATTCTATTATGTACATACTGCAATGTGATTTAAATACTATGTTTAATTATGCTCCCTCCTCAGTGCAAATGTATTTCCTCTCTGTCGACAAATAAAGTTATTATATTATTTAATCACATGCATATTCACTAGGTGGCAGCTCTCATGGCATAACATTCAAAAGGGCCATTCAGAGCCAGATTATCGTTCTGGCGAAGTCACGCAGCCAGGCGAGAGTCGGTTAAGCTAGTCTAGTTTTGCATGGCAAACAGCCCTGGCTTGCGAGGATGGTATATATTAAAAATACCCAATCATTTCGATTGTTTTGCTCCTCACGTCTCAGACTAATGTGACGGGGCCAATTTGTACAACAACAAGTCGGCTCCAATCTTTTCGATCAAGTTCTTTATTTGTGGTCTTACTTCCGGATACAAAAAGAAACCTAAACAAAGTAAACAGTTTGTCAATACAGTACTAACAATACAAATATACGTACGTAGATATATTAATGATTATGATGCGTGGACACATGTCACACAGCACGCACGCGAAATATAATGAATCCAGTATAATGTAAAGTAACCTAAAGATCTATAATTGTCGTACAAGTTATACTAGGAATGCAAATGTATGTAAATCAACAACGCAAGTATAAGCATCTAACAGATGCAATAATTACATAATCTACCATGACTGTAATGACCATGCTCACCCCAACACTGCTCTGGAGGCTCATTAATGAATCTCACATCATTCATTCGAGGCCTGGCTCCCTCCTGCAATGGCATGGTGCAACATGTCATTTATAGCAGAACACAGATAATTATTTAAACAAATATTTCAATTCCATATTCCTATACTACTTTGTGTTACTATATTCTGTTCCAATTTACTACAGAGTATACCTATTCTATGACTTGTTAAATGACTGAACCAAACACTTGGCCAGTTTTTACCATCTAGCTACACTATCCAGGGTGGCTCCCAACTTGTTTTCAAATGTTAGTGTTTAGGGAATATGCTCCACATCCTACCCAGCCAACCCCATAGGGTGATTAATCATGAGGACATTAGTGGCCACTGGGCAGTTTCTGATACTGACTGCATAGCTTCATGGAACACACTTTGTTGCTAAATGCATAATATGGCCGTATATTAACCTAATAGCACATAGATTAAGCATCATAATACAAAACACAGTACCTGATTAAACATGATTAAAACTGTATATTCTGCAAGTTATATCACCAGCAGGATGCAAGTATTCTAAAACTCATTAAGACCACTACTGTTTACAAGCAGCCAGTGGGGCTCAACCACAGCATCCTGGGGTGTCCACTCAAAGCAATTTTCCATATAGTGAAAACCCTTATAACTAAATAATTGCTTTAAAACATCCATGCAAGTTTAGGTCTAATGATGGACAATCTTTCACTTCGTGATGAGGTATAATTAGAAAAGGGAAATAATACCTTAAAAGTATTATTGAACAAGTTGACACTCACCAAAAATAAATGTATCCTTGTTGTGTGAAACCTGAGCCAGCCTAGCCCACAGCTGCTGTACCAATGCTTGGTGAATACACACGTGACCAGTGTCTCTGGGGTTTATCTCATACCATTCAAGCAACTGGTTACTCATAGTAATTAATTACCTAAATATAATTATAATCAACATCTTAGCAATTAAATCATGAAAATGTAGTTTCACAAAATAAAGAATGTAACAATACCCGTCATCTACTTAGCATATGGTGCTGCCATATTGTGGCTGGTGGCGACATTAGAATGAAAATTAAGATGTATTCCATCTCTTAATTAGCACGTTACAACATAACTATGAACATGTGTAGGTGTCCAAACTGCTACCTTACACTAATTTCACGAAAAGTAGACGTACCAAGTATTCATTATGATACACTAGTTCATTTGTGCATATATTTTACTTCGTTTTAGTGAAATTAACAGACAAATTATAAAATTAAAGTCGGATAGGCCTAACTGAATATTGACATTCGCGCTGCAGCTTGGAACACGACATTCTCGTAGATTGCGATTGCACTCTTCTCGAGGACGCGATTTGTGGGCGATATCGACCTTTGACCCCACCATTTGGCGCTGTTGGTGTTATGGTATACCGACGTTATGCATCCGCGCAAACCAGGGCTGTTTGCCATGCAAAACTAGCCCTGGCAGATCTCCTAGAACTGCGCAAATACCTGCCCCAAATTGAAGACGGATAAACGACTTCTGGGAATTCCAATAT
Organism: Escarpia spicata; assembly: GCA_963995525.1. NCBI lineage: Eukaryota > Metazoa > Annelida > Polychaeta > Sabellida > Siboglinidae > Escarpia > Escarpia spicata. The sequence goes on from OZ023212.1 coordinate 23,807,191, forward strand.
ATAATGATCCGTTCACCCATTAGCACGAGCAGCTGAGCTGTATTGCATGTGTATTCGAATAATTGCGATCTATACTTCCTAAACATTGCATGTAACATGAGCCACGGTTGGTTAAAATTAGTTTTATTATGACCACCTGACCTGCCGCCAACCACTGATCTAGTGAGCGATTTCATAGGCTGAGCTAAAATTCAGAGTTTCGCAAAGCGAACAGCCAGTGGGTACGCAGTCTTGCAGGGGGTACTGCTGGCTGGCCCTGACTTAATCAGCAGCAGCGACCCATTGCGCGCGAGGATGATGTTATGCAATGAGGAGACGTCTACGGACATATATGCCACCGAGTCGGCAAAATTTGCTAAATTAGACAGGCGAGTATCTGCCCACAAAGGCGTATTTCTATTTGGGAAAGACTATGGAACGAAACAAAGTAAACAGAAAGAGTTGGAGACGGTGCCAGTGGAATGTGACCGAGGCGTCAGTCACAACAGGTGCAGCGTTCGCATATATTCTTCCAGACAGGTTAGTAATTTCGAATTATTCAGCTTTAATCACGTATATTTAGTGTCATGAGTATACGTATTAATGTTGTTTATACTAATAATAAAATATCTGTATTCAGGATAACCCAGCTAAATACAGTGCAAATTAAAACTGTGCAAATTAAAACATACACTGGACTTCTTTACAGTGGGGTCCTCATACGCTCGGTCACTCATCATAAATAGACATACAATATAAAAATGAAATTAAATGAAGTGAAATAGAAAGATACATGATGTAACGGAGAGGTAGCCAGCCCTCGGTTCAGTTTGTTAAATTACTCTATGTATATAATGGTTTAAAACGTTACACATTTACCTTTGAACTCTTTATAGGTGTTGCATGTTCATAGCAGAACAGGTTCTTGGCTGAATTGCAGCTGACTCATGTCACAAACAGATTACAGTAAGCATTTCTGGTTGAATAGGAATGGAAGTCTATGGCACGTATAAATTTGCCCTTGAGGTATGAAGGGACTACGCCCAGCAGGCATTTGCCAACCATTAAAGTTTTGTGTAATTTTATATTGTTTCGGCAGGTAAGCCATTCAAGTGACCTGTGGATGTCAGATATGTGGGTTCGCTGCCTGCAGCATAGAATGACTTTCCCGCTTTGTTCTGTAGTTTCTGAATTCTTTGCAAGTTACTTAGGGGGGGGGGGGGTCCCTTAGACCACATATGATGTCCCCATAATCTATGCTGGGGGCGATCATAGTTTTGAAGAGTGTTTGTCTTGGTTGCAGAGATGAAAGGTCGAATACGTGACTGTACACCTATACGTTGTGAGGTTTTCTTACTGGTGCAGTCTACCTGGTGTTTCCAGTTTAAAACAGGATCAAACCAAAGGCCCAGATACTTGAAGTAAATAAAAACAAGGCATTAGGTAAACTCCGTTTGCCATGTGTACACGAAGTTTAACATTGTATGTAACATTTGAGAGCATAAAAAAATACAGAAAAATGCATTTGTAGCATCAATTCGATTTTAAACCCGCCTGTGTAGAGATTGTTTCTCTATGATGACTAATGTTTGTATTACATTGGAATCTCGCATAATAACTCATTCTGACGCTCATTTCGACCCAAAAGCTATCCTCGTAATCATGCTCTGAATGCATGCAAGGGGTCGGCCTGACGTGAGTATATGTCGTCTGTGACGTCGCATCTCGGCATCCCGAAAAGCGCGCCAAAATATGCATATTCAAGTATAAATGTGGAATTTCGAATAAATTAAATTTGCCGTGGTGGACATGAAAATATATAACAGGATGTAATATAATATGAATTCATGCAATAGGTGTTTTAATTCCCTTTAAAGCAACTGACCTGTTCCAGACATTCCCCTCCAATTTTGATTTGAAATCCCCCCTTCACTTTCAACAATCTTTGTTGAGTGCCAAAGAGCATGGTTTTGGTTTTCGTTGCGTTGAGAGTCAATCTATTGGCATTGAGCCACTGACTAACAGCATTTAAGTCTGCAGCCAATTGTGTCTGGATACTTTGCATACACTTCCCAGAGACACAGAATGCTGTAATGCATTTTATACAATTTACACTGTATCATCAGCATAGAGAACCACTATATTGATTTGATTTGGTACGTTTTAGCCAAAGACACGTAGTCATCGGATTGCCGTTGACATAGTCATACCAAAGACATATTAATAGAATAAAACGTTTTACTCATTGCATACTTTTCTGTCCCGGCAACCGAGTGGCGCCCTCTTGTGGTCGGATGGCAGACGGAGTAATACGTTATATGACCGGTTAGTTATGACGGGGGTCGGCGGAAAAAACCCAATAACAGAGGCTAGGTAGTTCTTTGCGGCGGCAGGTTGTTTAGGCTAATACAGGGACAATCCATGTCTATATAATTTTTTTTCCGGCAAAGGAGCATGTTTTAGTGTTTGCATAACTATTTTGGTGGGGGCTAGATATAGGATTAGCACTCCAACACTTTGACAAGGGACTGCAATTGGAGGTTTTTGGTGAGCCTTAAGGTGGGTGCAGTTTGACATTCTTGAATACTCTGACTTATCGGTCGCGCCTGCATGTGGCTACACCATTATAAGCTCAGCTGATTTTTTGTATTTTACCAGTTTTTAACGAGGAGATCGAAGTGCAGTTTTACATTTGCTTTTATGAAAGAATCAAGGCGATCCTGGACTAAGCATTTTTACTGGTTGTTTTATAGTTTTTTTAGTATGTGAGTGATTTTTATCTCAAGTTCAGTGAATTGCACGTGTGTGTAATAAGAACTTTGCTGGTGGTCAAGCGTGATATTACACTTCGATCATGACCTGGGCATACGGTGATTTACTGAGACTTGGTTATCCAGTGAGGACACTGTGTCTGCGACCACCACAACACCTTGTGGCCATCTCCTTTGAGCACGTTGCTTGGAGTAACCGTCGTGGCGGCGGAGTCGGCGTCCTATTCAGAGCATCGTATACTGTCTGCCACGCCCAACTTTGGCCCGCTTCATCTTTCGATGACAACTCTACTCTATCTAATGATAGATTGTTTGGTAAAGTGAAGTAGACGCTGACACCACAGGCGTATGTCTACCCTCATACATCATAGCAATACGAATGTTATTTGACAGCTCTGCGCTCCCACGACTAGAGCCTATCGATAAACGTAAACTTCACTTTCTCTCCGACCATCGTCATTTTGAACATACAGTGGATATTACAACACGTGCCTGACGCGGTTGTCTACGTTTGACCTGCGCTGAAACCATCGCATACCTATGAGCGCGCGTTATGATGTTTATGTAGCGATGCTGTGTTTTTTCTAACATTTGGTAAATATTGTGATAACGTCTGTCACGTATGAGCTACCACATTATGCCGTCCGGCATTTCTGCTAATATGTTTAACAGTTTGTTTTAACGACCATTTTGGATTTATGCTAATTAGGGGGTGTTAAGGAATCCTAAAATATGTGTTCTGTATCAGGACTTGATTAGTACATATGAACGGTCATCTGTGCCAACTTTTGTGATTTCTTCCAAACTGAAGATTACGTCCAAAAACTGATCCTTAGACAGCAGACTGTGTACATGCTTGATTTGAAAATGTGATGTAAACATTTTGTTAGAAAATATTCAACACTACCCTCTCCGCCCCTCGACAGCGAAACCCCGAGGTTCCGGCTCAAATGGTGTTGGAAATGTGCAACCCCAAGCCGAAAAACCCACCCCTAACAAATCAACCATATGCCTGAAATACTGAACACATTTTTAGAATTGCATAATGACTGCGGTGTTGTTGCTCTGTTTCAGTAGAGGCTACAGCTGAAGTCTATAGTTTCAGGTTTCAGTTTGAGCGTCCCTGGGACGTTGAAGATTGTAACAGTGAGTTGAGCTACTCCCGGAGCCCTTACGACGTTGGCGACAGCTTTACGCGGGGAACACCTGTCCGCATTATTGTTGAGGAGTTTGCCATGAAAAATGCAGATATCGCCATTGCATAAACGCTAGATGACCTCCGTAGTGACGGTATGCATACATTTTACTTGCCAAATCTTTGTGTAGGACCTACACTATACTCAGTCAACTGCGTACTTTCATAAATACAATCATTTGTGGTTTTCAAACTAACAATTATATTTCGTGCTAGTGGGAATACGGACGTAGAGTTCTTATATAGCATTTTTTTAAACTATTACATTACTTGAATCAATTAAGACACGCTATGCATCTCGCGATCGTTTCGAACACTATAGACGTAACAGTCAGATGGCAGACATTTTCTACGGGAACGTCGCTTTCATGTCAAACGGTGGCGCCACATATTGAACGAATTCGTATTAATGTGTGAGCTGTGCGTAAAAGGTTTTGAAAGTTGTCTTTTCAGAGAAGTCTAGAATTGGGTATTGGCTTAATTATACATTACTGATTAGGAACACTGACATAGACAAAGGTTGTATGCGCGCGCACGTTGTATAGATGTGTGAGTCCTACGTAGTCCTATTTTCTTTGTTGTGCATTGGGTATATTTCTTCCGTGACTCACCCACAGCTAAACATCTGGAGACAGCAGTGAATTAGGCAACCTATTCTTCAAATTGTCCACCGAACTGATGACACAATTCCAGTCAGCAGATCACATTTATTTTCCAATGAGATTCAAAGTACATGATCGCACACGTTATCTTGTTTGACTCAAACACGGGCGATGTTACACTACTAATCTAACCATTTGCAAGCGGTCGTGTCTTCAGTTATGTACAAAACGCATACACATTTACAAGTGGAAAAAACAACCATCTAAAGCAATCATAATGTACAAAACATTCACGATTAATTGACAAAACACTAGTGCCAAAATATCGGAGTTGCGGAGCGAAAACAGACAACGACACACTGTACCGTTGTAGTTCAACATTACTCCCTTGCCATTTTGTTTACTGGGTTCCAAATGACACTTGTGTATTCTGACGAGTTCTAACAAACGCACACGTGATCGCGGTATCACCAGGTTAGATGTTAGCGGAGCATCTAGTATCAACGTCTAAAAATATGTATTCCCACGGGAATTTGTTTAAATCTTCGACGTTCTTAGATACACGTATCAGATAGATCTAGACTTTTGCTCCAAGGTGTATCTGGTCCACAAACACCACTTACATTGCACAGGATCACTGACACCGGTTTTCATGCCACACAAACTCCTATTTAAGAACATGTAGTTAATAATAACCAATGTGTTTTCATGAAAGTTGATGTTGAAATTTTTTCTCCAGAAATAAAAGGTTGTGTTAAACCTTTTTCCGCGATAGGCGACAATTTCATGATTAGGTTAACATTGTAACACCGCCCAAACGTGACGTATTCTGACTGGTAGCACTTTTGCTAAAGCTTCGAGGACAGAGCACGTTGACGGTTAAAAACTTTTACACTGTTACTGAGTTCGCCTCAGTACGTCGCATCCACAACCATACACAGGGTGCGAGTTACCACCGCATACAATAGTACATTAGATAAAACATATTAAATCACACGACATTAGTTTCAGACGTCGACAGAAACAAATGCAAGCATATATTGCAAATAATAATTACTACTCCAGTATGCGCGTATAAGTACAAGGCTGCACAACCTCCGCGCAAGCGTGAACATTTATTATAACACCCCTGCCACAACTTGATTAGGTTATACATTTAAAATGGACGACTGGCGAAGTGGTAAAAATGACTGGTAGGTTTGGTAACGCCGTTGGTGTTTACGACATTTCAGCTGTGTATTTGAGTACGATGTACAACATAGTTTCAAACAAAAACGAACATCACTGTGTTTCTAGTTATATTGTTGTTAAAATACTATCCAAAGTTTGATGCAATTGAAATTGAGAGATTAAGACATTATGTGTTTACAAAATGAAATCAAGATATGTCGATTTTGGATATCGTTATTTTATCGCTCCGACTGTTCGCCAAAGTTTTTCAATTCGATAGTTTTGTGTTGAAAATTGGACTAGAAACAATTACGTTCGGTTTTGTTGGAAAATATGCTACGTTATTGTGGAACATAGCAATAATTCTTTGTATTACTCTGACAACCATCCAATCGGAATTTATAATCAAGTTGTGGCAGTGGTCATATGGTGTGTGGAGCCTCTGTTGGGAAGTGATGTCTACATTTTTATGTGTACAAAATGGCAGAGGAACAATTGAAATTGAATATTTTACATGGCCTTCCTCATTTATCGTTGCTGTCATTTGTAAATAACTATGTGTATGAGTTATATATAAAACGGAACATTCGCGATCTGCACCGCCTCCAACTCGTCCTCGACGGCTGATAGTGCAACCAGTGAACCCAAATACATGGGCCCCGCTTACGTCATTGGCCGGTTATTTATGCAACTCCGCCACCGCTTCGGATTATAATTGGGGGCGGGCGGTGCAGTTCACATAGGTTTAAATTCATACAAAAACAAACATCGGCAAACAAAGACATTACCGTTCAAAGACAAAGTAAAATGCAAATGGCAATCTAGCAACTAACTGTATATTTGAAACCATAATCGGTGGTTGTAATTTCCGAAACTTAGCGTATCCAACAGTAAATATATCACAAGTGCATCGTCACAAGCACCACAACTGATAAATGGACGTAGCTTGTGAACAAAACGAGGGAGAGTGTTGCGCGAGGAAACCAAAGTATTGCCTTCTATCTTCGCTTTTAACTTGTCCATCGGGAACACCACATTATGAACCACTCGCTGGCAATCAACTGGCAGTCGTAATGATAACGTTTATAACAACGTTACTAATTAGTAATTCAAAGTTAAGCATTGAATCTAATTCACTAAACGATGGCAAAACATGTTCATCTAAACCTCCATTTGTAAAGCGGTTTGAATATAAATGTATTGATTAGTTGACTTACGTTTTTTTAACGATACTTGTGTAAATAAGGCTGTCTTATCGATTGATTCAAACCTAACTATCAGTGATAAAAATAACCCGTCTTTTATGTTGTTTGTTTTCAACTTGATGGTAATCTACGTTCAAACGAAGATACTTTTCCGACGTTGGACAAGTTATGAAACAATAACTATTAATGTTAATCATAAGTTTTAATTTAGAGTTATAATTACGGGTTGTCTTTAATTCACAGAAGGAACATTTCTATCACATAGAATGGTATCCGCTAATTCATCAATGAGAACGCGTAAGTAAAAATGGTGGCCATTTTAACTGTCGTATAATCCCCTGTAAATAATAATTATCTGCTGTGTAAAGCTAAGATTCCACATGTACAGAAGCGACATGCGGTATTCGGTATGTGGGTGCGATAGCCATGTGAATAAGCATGAGTTCCTCGAGACGACTTTATTTCATAATATGCAATTTTAAGATTAAGTGGCGGAAAAAAAGAAAAGTATATCCGCGACATACGGTTATTATGGCTTGACTGGGTGACCGATAATTTTGCAAAAACACAATCAGTATGATCAAGTATGTAAATATTGTTTATGACGTACATATTCTTTCTCAACAGCAGTTAATAATGGCGTAGTTTAACTCATAATGCAACTTTAAAAATAAGACATTGCATATTTTCCCATCGGATTCATGTGCAGATACACTTCAAATCGCTACTTCGAACGATTCAATCCACATCCGGGTGAAAAAACGCACCCGCTTCCTAGCCTACATATGGAATCACTCGTACTGATTTCAAATATATCCTTTATTGTCGCATAACGCGAAACTCAACCACAAGCCGCTTTGGTACATATGGAATCCTAGTTTAACACAGCCACGTGAAACACGTATTCGTTGGTTCTTCTTGTTCTTGTTATCTGTTGGTGACGGTGATGGTTTTGTATTTTCTTTCACCACTCCACGAGAGACCATATTATCTGCAACAAGGACCAATAACAGTTCAGGTCATTCGTATGATCCAAACGATCGGCAGAATCTATGAAAAATAAGGGTGAAGAAACACTTGAACAATTTCACGCAGCAAGAACAGTTGCAGGTGCAAAGATAACATTTAAGGTCCTACAATTCCATGCTTTTGTTCGTCTCGTTTCGAAATATTTTTGCGAACAAAATAAGTTCTAAAAAGTATCTATAGTGAGGTACTAACTACATGTAGTTTGCACAAATCTACGTTTAAAGAAATCTTTGGACAAACCATTACGACATTTGTGATAAGATTCTGGCTACATTTGAATCGTTGGAAGATGGATACATTTAATCCGTTTCTAAATCCTATGATATAAGACTGCAATCGCCAAGAAGAGGCTCGCTTCCGTTAATTTATTTCCGTCAACTTCATATCTGCAGTAACCCATTCTTTATATATGTCCTACACTGACCACATCATCAACGATGAAATCAGAAAAATCATCATTCAACATGTGGGAAATTACGACCTGCTGACCACAGTAAAAAAGAGGAAACTGAGATGGTATGGCCATGTAACACGATCAAGCGGGTTCACAAAAACAATACTACAAGGAACAGTGCCGGGGAAAAGAAGACATGGAAGACAGAGGAAGAAATGGTCAGACAATATTGCAAAATGAACTGGGAAGACCTTCGCAGAAACTCAGACATTAGCACACAACCGCGAAGACTGGTGTCGACTGGTTAAACATTCAGCAATGCAGCGCCCCTATGACCCAGTCGGGTTACGGGAGCAGTAACTAGTAACTAACTATATATTTCAAAATGGACGCCAACATAGTAGTTCAAACGATTGGTAGGTTGGCGTTGTCCTGGCAACGCCATTGTTCTTTATTCAATTTCAACTGTGAGCTTAAGTAACTTCACATAATTTCAAACAAAATTAGCGTAATTTAGTCAAATTTCTATACAAACCCTAACCAAAAATCTCTGCAATTAAAATTAGTAACAAAATTTAATTTATCAAATGATTTAATGTAGGGTTTGTACGTTTTCCTGTAAAAGTCCTGCCAGATTATAGAACTGTAAACATGCCTGTGAATGCTGAATTCGAACGATGTGCCGTATCAGTACAGCACGCCCTTCGACACTAGGTCCCAGTATATTCGGGAGATGAGAGGCAACGAAGATTTTCTTCGTCGCGACGTCACGTGATTCGTCTGTGACGTCATTGTTTTCTTTTGTTCGGCGGTTCTTGTTTTGTCTTGCCTTGTTTGTGCAATGAAGTCTTCCAGCTGAACAATAAAAACGATGATTTGAAAAGTCGCAACACCAATTCAACGGATCGCCACAAAAGACGTGCAATGCATATATTAATATATGCGTTATACAATTATAAAAAAATTAACGTAATATAACGTAATTTGAAGCAAACAATGAGTTTGCAAGTTTTGACACAAACAAAACAGACCTGTCTAAAGTTAGACTGAATACATTTATCTTTGTTAACACGGCATGATAACCCCACATTGCAATACAAGATTAAAAAAAAAATTAACAAGATTGCCACCCAGAGAATTAACTCTAGGTGGCAGGTGAACAAGGAAGCCCTTTGGCTTATCGAGAGTCCGACCCTTTTATCTATGTGTATCCCGCCTGTCTGAGGTATGTGTCAATTTTATTTTTAAACATTCACGCTACTAGCACCCACACAATCAGCAGGTAATCTGTTCCATTCATTTACAGTCCTTTGTGAAAATGAAAACTTTCTTATATCCAATCTACTCTGCTCCTTTGCTAATGTAAGTTCATGTCCTCTAGTCCTTCTATCTTTCTTAACTGAGAAAAACATATTTCTATCAATATTTTCATAACCCTTCAATATTTTAAACACTTCTATCTGATCTCCGCTCAATCTCCTGGTCTCTAGTGTTGTTAAACCGCATTGTTTTGGCGTATTTCGTAACTAAAATCCCTCAGTTTTTGTGTCATTTTAGTTGCTCTCCTCTGCACTCTTTCTAACATATCTATGTCCTTCCTGCGATATGGCCTCCACGTTTGAATACATTTACAGTAAAGTCCACGTTTACGTCTTCATACAATCGCATCTACCTGTGCCAGTTAAATATACGCACACACATACACATGCTAAACACGAACTTACTGCTTCACATTCGAAAGTAAATGAACAATATACAATGAATGAAATATATAAACATGATTCAGTATGTTAACAAATGATCATGCAACTATTGCACAACTTACCTTTATAGTTTTTATTCTTTTGCGGAACTAAACAAAACAACAAAATGAAACATGAGCAACATCAATATTTAAAACGAACAAAAAAAACAATCACGGTTTCATATGAAAGCGGTATCAAATGCTCAGTTCAGTCCAAATATAACGACATTTAGTGAATGCAATCCAACAGAACATGTTGCCTTGATTATATGAAGAGTAGAACAGACACATGTCGAATGTGGACGTTCATGATTTTGAATCTTCAACAGTGGCTTCTGATAAACGTATAGCTGTCCTGAGTGTTCTGATAAAAATACACGTGTTCCTTTTGTTCGGTGGCGTGAAAGCTTGTCAACTCTATTGTACAACGCAGGAGCACTTGAATATTAATATATATTGCGACCACACCGGCACATTGCGGCGATTATCTCGAGAGATAGCGGGAGTTCACTTGACATTGCAATTGTCATTGCAATCGTCTTCAGCAGACTTCCAGAACACAACCAGCTTTATCGCTGCGTATACTTACGTTAC
>OZ023212.1:23818073-23949697 GCA_963995525.1 Escarpia spicata
CGTTGTTGTTGTTTCATCAAAGCCACTATCTCAAGCTCGTATTGGTTTGCCGACACTATACACGATCTTATGACTTTCCTACTCAACCTACTTGACTGTTGCTTGTTTGTCACGGCACCTTTGCCTTCCTCCGTACATTCGCATCTTGTGTACATAATTCGCCGCACCCCTACCTACCAACGCACACCATCGGTAACCATTGTGGTTTCTGCCAACGTACACAAAGCTACCCGCCTCCACCTTCAACATTGTGTTCTACCACTCTTTCTGGTGTTCAACCACACCAGTTATGTCTTATCCGTGGTAACCTTTAGCTAATGCTTCTTGAACACGTCATTCCACTCTTGCAGGGCTTGTAGTAATTCCTGTTTGTTCTCCTTCATTATACCATAACCAGCAGATTTATATCCAAAACCGCGTGAGTCAACCGGCCCTGTAACCTGCGGCAGTTGTTGGCTTGACAGAAGATTGCGGGCCAATGTCGAACACTGGTCTTGCTTTATGGTTTGATCTCATGTCCAGCAGCTGTGGCCTGCGAAAAACGTCCTTCGGGATGCGTGCAGCTCGTGGTGTTTTCGTGTATTCCTTTCATTCCACATCCTCTTCTGACCTTGTGTCGGCTGCTAGTAGTACTGATGACTCAAGGCAGTACTCTACCAGTGTACAAACTACATTACATCACAATCCGCACGTAAATGCAAAACAGTGTTTGACAAAAGTGCACCATAAAAGTAAAAAACATCTTGAATAGTTTCAAGAAGCTACGACTCGTGCCGCACGCGCTCTTACGGTGACGTTTGACGAATAATTTATAGAACTGACGTATCCAGTACGTCGCGGTTTGCCTACATCACAATCGAATGTTTGCGCTTGACCTCCGTTAAGTTTTGCCTTTGCCAACAATGTTGATAACGGTTATCTTCGTTGACACACACATAATGACTTCCGGTGTGGTTACCTTGACAACGAGCGGGTCAATTTAACATGTAAACAATACGCGGCCAGGAGCTTCCAGAATATAATGGTACATTGCATTTAAAAGTTGTGTGATGTTTGTTTTTTGAGTTTCACTTTATAATAGTTAATGTACAAGCAACATTAAATCTGGCGGGAACGCCGTCTCGAGAAGCTATCGCCTGGGCCGAGCGTCGGTACAGCAGTAGCTCCCCTCTCTTCGCATTTTTATGGATTATGCTTTTGCTCGCAGTTTGTTCATTAATTTCTCGCACTTTGTACAAGCTTTTACACGCACCTTCACATCTGGCATAGCAAAATAAGTTGACAGACGCAATGCCAATGTAGATGTAAACGGCAAAATATTATGTGGACGAGTTTTTCGGAGAACTAATTAAATAATAAGTGGCTAGGCAATGTTTATTACTCTATCTAGCAACTGGGAATCTGCTTGCATAATATGCGAAAATTGAACGCTATTGACTTGATGAAAACAAATATCACTACAGTTTTAGGCTTAACCTCACTGTGTTGGACCTGTCCATGCGTGAATACTTCAGTGTCTTCATTTATAATGTGTTTACATATGATTAATGACGTCCAGTGTTTTTTGCATGTCACTTCTGTATAATATGTATTATTAGAATTGTATATTGATTGTAATGTAGTCTTATTCTAATTATTTTTCAATACTATCCCACTCTGTTTATTTATCCACTAGCTGAGTTACCCAGCGTTGCCCGTGAAAAAAAGCAGTTATATGTACCAGACACCCCAAACCCATCCCAAATGTTTCCAGCCTACCCGCATTACTAAATGGTAACTGGTCACTGGCATAGTTGTTAGTACAACCTTTGCCACAGATCTCAATAGCACTCGATCGCCAGCATTAAGGCATGACATCATTATGTTTTAGCACGCGCGCCGCAACGCCGAATGCACAAGCAAACAGATGCGTCGTACAACAGTAAACATAGCGGGACCTCGCCATTTCCTAAAAAAGCTATTAGAAAATGACACCCCTGTGGCGAAACTGATCCTGCAAATGTAGAAAGATACTCGAATACATAGTTAATACAATGGCTGTAATATCGCGGCCTTCCTTCGAGCGAAGTTTTTTGAAACTGGCAGAAAAGTGGTCGTCTAGTTTGATTATGCTTGCAACAACGATATGACCAGCAATTTGTATTTTCGATAATTGTGTCTGATACTTACATAACACATATTATCACTCACTGATGTGATGTTTTTACATTTTAATTATGTATCTGTATTATTTATTTTAAAGCAGTGACTAATTATGTTTGTTATCTATTAGTTTTATGTACAACACTATGAACATTGGTGGCTATGACGCTACATAAACAACAACATAATATTATACTAGTTAAATGCGCACTTTAGTCAGTACAGCTGTATATACTTTTTGTCCGATACTTTATTTCGCATAACGTAATTTATTTCTTTACAAAGGTATATTACATATTATATTTTTCAGTTTATAAAATTCGTTTCCGTCACTAGCAACTGACAGGGGAACGCGAGGTATCATTGGAAAGCTGAATTATTCTTCTTCCTGTGGCATTTTTATCAATGAGTTTTATCGCGTCATGACTCAGTAATAGCTAATTACAATCAAGCTTTAAAATGTCGTAGTAGTAGATGCCCAAATATTGCCCATTTTACTACGCTCTGCGTCAGGAATTTATATTCCCATTCATATGGTCTAAACCGGGAAATAGAAGTACCGATGGAAAGCCCCGATTGGTCTATCCAAATTAATTTACGTCAACGGTCGGCCGATCACCGTATGGCTCTAAAACGTCTTCTTGTTGACGCTGGTTTCATTCCATCACGACGAAAGTCCGCCATGTTTTTTGTCTCGCTTCGATTATATAAGTTGAATTATTTCAAATGTCCGCGGCAATATATCAACAAAATACATGACAGTATTTGTGGATCAAGTTATTATACTAGTTCAGACAGTTACACAGACTTTGGGGGCTGTTTTGAAGTTATCAAAAATAGATAAGAGAGCGAAAAATGAACAACTCGGAACACGTCCAAAACATGAACTTCTACGGTCACTGGCACCCACGTGGCTCGTCCTGTCCCGACAATTTTGGTATCATTTAAAAGTATGCACTTTTTTATTCTAGCGTCAGTTATATTTCCTGGTAACCGTTCATAGAACACCTATAAACGGACCTACAATCGTGCCGTTTTCGGTGTTCTGTACGGTTCCGAACGATGTTGTCGGCGGGTCCTTAGTACAATATTCTTCCGATTGCGGCGCTCTTTTCCTCATTTGCATAGGTTCCGATATGCGCACTTCACCATTTCTTGATTTCATGTTATAAGCTCCACCCACTTTTAAACTGCAACGAAACTGTCAAACTGATGTGCTTTGATCACAGCAAAAGATATATATATACAGTATATCAACGTCGACGTGACGTCACAATAACGTACGCCAACCAACGGGTCAAAATTTGTTGCGTTGGTTGGTTGATATACGTGATTGTGATGTCACACCTACTTCGCGTATCAGATAGTGGTGCCTCAATCGGTAGATTGGTGAACTGTGTCGACGAAACAACATCGTTCGCAGTGTCTAAGACACCGGAATCGGCACCGTTGTATGTCCGTTTATAGTTTATTTTAGGAATGCTTATTAGGAAACCATTTATATATATTTGAATAGCAGAAAAAAATCGTAAGCTTTCAAACAATATCAAGATTGTTTGGATCGGACGAACCGTAATGGTACAAGCAATCGTTCAAAAATGCATTTTGGGAATGTGTTTTCAGTTGTTTATCTATTTTTGATATTATGCAAGTTGCTGGCGAGAAACGTTGCCGGACATCGTCGTCTCACACCCGGACTTGGGCCGATTCGGCCGGCCTACTCGGACAGCCAGCGAAGGATACGATGCATTCAGAGTTCAAACACATGTCCTATAACCTGATGACATATATATGTGTAATTAGGAACTGTAGGTATTACTTACGTTATTATTATGTAATGTAAGGAAATTGATAATAGATCCGTCATGTTATCGGCCAGGTGCGCCAAGGCGCGCAACAGTAGGCATATTAGGCCGTAGGCCTATTGCCGGATCGGTTGTATTTGAAAGTTCTACGAAAAATACAATAAAATGAAAAGATCTGAATATATATTTGAGTCAAATTTTCATTATCAAGCAGCTGAAATGTATAGCTACATTTGTCACACTGCATGCATGAACATACAACCGCACAATAATTATTATTTGTGTCACTGGGCAAACTTGGGTTTCTACTTTACCCTCGTTCTGACGTTCATGACGAATAGTCTAAATGTTACATGGGTCTACCTAAAAACAATAGTTTTTTGCATTTATTTTGGATAAACTTTAAACAGTTATATCTTCATGATTATTTGATGTTATGCAAATATCATCACTGTATGATAATAAAGGGTCTTTTTGCCAACAAAATGACAGCTCAGTCATATTTCTTTGATAAGTATTAGCGAAGTTATGATTTTTTTTAAAGCACCCCTATAAATAGCTTCAAATTGTGTACACCGTGGAAGTTTACTATTGTAGGGTTAAATTGTTATGATAGTGATTATATTTGACCAGTGATGTATTTTAATATGGACAGGGTTTTTTATCCGGATACACGGCATTATACAGTCAGCAGTTTATTGTTCACAACAACAAAACACCAACATCAACATTTCCAAACGTTTGGACGTCAAGGTCGGTCCACTCCCGTATGTTGTCCATCCAGATCTTCCTTTGCGTCCCCCGATCTCCGTCTGCTGCCTTCCAGAGTGCCCTGCATGATTGTCTTGACAAGGGAGTCGTTGCGTGTGACATGGCCGTACCATGTCAGCTTTCTCCTCATCACTGTTGCGAGGAGTGGTTCCTGTGGACCTGCCAGGGCAGTGATCCGTCTTCGGAAAAAGTAATTGGTCTTGTGAGTACGTGACCAGTCAACCATGACGTCTGCCTTTTACTATTCAGCTAAGGCCCTCCACCAGCTGGCTGGTAGTGTAGTGGGAAGGCCTGTCAGCAGACCGTCGAACGATTGCAGTGATATTGTCTGCATTCAGACGCAACTTTTGTGCTCCCCCACAATGACTCGTTGCACCGTACAGCTTCATTGATGCACCGTGATGACGCAACGTCGCGTGTTGCAGCTTCAGCAGTGGCAGCAGCACCAGCACCAGCAACAACAACAACAACAACAACAGTGATGACGGTAGCAGCAGCAGCAGCAGCAGCAGCAGCAGCAGCAGCAGCAGCAGCAGCAGCAGCAGCAGCAGCAGCAGCAGCAGCAGAAGCAACAACAACAACAACAACAGTGATGGCGGTAGCAGCATCATCAGCAGTAGCAACAACAACAACAGTGATGGCGGTAGCAGCAGCAGCAACAACAACAACAGTGATGGCGGTAGCAGAAGCACCAGCAACAACAACAGTGATGGCGGTAGCAGCAGCAGTAACAACAACAACAACAATGACATTTTAGCACAGCAAACTTAAAACAACATGTCAATGAACCCACGCATATGAGGGAACACATATTGGACTTAGATATCACGTTCATCCAGTTTAATAGTGTTGTCAACTACAACGTACCCCAGCAGCATGTACTTATGTGATTCTAAACAAGGGGAAAGCGTACATGTGCACGTGTCCCCGCCCTAAAACCCCTTGGAAGATGTACAAAGATGTACTCATAAGTAGCAGACAGTACAACAACACTCATATACATTGTGTACAATTATCATTAGCCAGAATCTCGTAGACAAACTATGCTACAGAACATATGGCTATAGTTGCAAGAGATATCAGAGAAAACAATGATATCACATAATACAATATATATATATTTATACACTATAACTTAATATAAACCGTGTATCTAAAACGACATGCAAAAATACAAAAAGAAGTAAAAAAACCACCACCAACTATCTAAATACTCAGGTGAAGACGGGGTAGGACGGTGAGAAAACAAATTTCTAAAATCGAGAGCGAACATACCTTTTCAATTCTGGAAATTTCGAAAGAGAGACTGGACGCTGGGATTGGAGAGCCAGTCCCATGTTTCCGTCCGCCTCATAATTTATTAAGCTTACCGTATATTCCAGAATACAAGCATTGTTTCGTTGCCCACATAAATGCCGTTTGAATTTAATTCAAAACGTGTTTTTATGCGGGACGACACTACCAAATAAAGTTGTGACTCCGTGACTCGGAAACGTGGCTTGTTTGCTGATAACACAAGTCAGATATATGTTTGTATAAGAGCTTAATAGTAAGCCAACTCTTTATGTATAACTATATTGCAAAACTACACTAATATACAATGTCATTACCTAGTTATACATGTCATAACAAATACACAAAACTGACAGCAAATGTGGGGGAACCGGCCACACTGCTTATGTCGTGAAGCAACTGCGTGATTTTCGCGGACTTGATCTGGTTCGCCTTGAAACTGATCTTTCTTTGCAACTTGCATCGGTGGATACTGAACTAGATGTGAATACATTGGTTGACCAATACGAACATGCGGTCGTATCAACCATTAACCTACATGCCCCCGTCACGTCGAGAATGAAAGCTTGCCGATGCAATTCATCAAGCCAGGGAACTGAGACGTGCAAACGAGAAGAGATGGAGAACAACGAAGCTCGGGGTGCATCGCCAGATTTTTGTTGAGCACCGAACATCGGTCAACAACACGATCAAGCGAGTTAAGCATGCGCACTATGAGTCAGTATCATCACTTGACCTGCGAACATGTTGTTGTGTAGTTAACACCCTGCTGAAGCCACCGCGTATGACTCTTCCACAATCCGCTAACACTGAAACACTGTGCAATGACTTCGCTACCTGTGCCATAAATATGCTGATGACATTCAACTATATGCGTCGTACACTTCAGCTATACCAGGCGACCAAGCGGAAAAAAATGAGGCGACTCACAGACTGCACTGGGGAAGTCAGGCAATGGATGGCGTTGCGCATGTTGAAACTAAATGTTGAAAAATCTAAGATGACCATCTTTACATCAAAACATCACCTCAAGATGTACGGAGTTTGCTTTATGACCATTGGAGACGATACGATTTCATCAGTAGACTGCATACGGAATTTGGGAATGGCGCTATCTTACAGCAATGGTCATCTCTCGCCTGGACTATTGCGACGCACTTTTGCACAACTTACCGTTTGACTTACAAATGTATTCATGGTTTAGCCCCGCCTTATCTGGCATCAGGTACACTGAATAAGTTTAGGAAGTCTTTAATGACTCATCTTTTTATTATACATTTTAATTAATTTAAAATGTTTCGTTGTGACGGACTTTATTTTTTAATTTACTATTATTTGTCTTAAAATTAGTGTTTCTATTTTAATACTCAGTATTATATGTCTTAAAAACAGTGTTTTGTTTTTAATATATTAATATACATATATTTTATTACTTGCACAGCGCATCGATCCGCTATGCGGGAATTTGAGCTAAAGAAATACCGTATTATTAGTATTATTATTATTGTGCTCGGCCCAAGATATGTGCCGCAGGCGTCTGAGGCACTTAGTTTCAAACGCCTGTATCTTCTTCGTCGTTGCAGCCGTCAGTGTCCAACTTTCGCAGCCTTAGAGCAGGGTGGAGATAACAAGGGCTCTGTACAGTCTGATCTTAGTTGCGAAGCTGATGTTAACACTTCTCCATATCTTACTGAGTTTGGTCATTGCTGCTGTCGTAAGGGCTATTCGGATCTGAATCTCTTTGTCCGACTGTCCATCTTTGGTGAGTGTGGAGCCGATATATTTGAACGAATCCACTTACTCCAGTTGCTGGCCGTTCATCGTGATTTCAACAGTGATATTTTCAGTGCTGCTGACCATCACCTTGCTCTTTTCGTTGCTTACTTCCATGCCGTAAGCGCCTGGTCTATCCACTAGTTTATTGGTGAGATCTTGGAGCTCGTTGCTGCTTCCTCCAAGAAGATCTATATCGTCTGCAAATCGCAGGTCTGCCTCCCACAGAGATAGTGGTGTTGAAGTTGTGGAGGGCTTCTCTCGTGGTGTCCTCGAGGTAGATGTTGAAGAGAACTGGCGAGAGCAAGCAACCTTGACGGACTCCGACTGCGGTCCTGAAGTACATGTACTCCCCTATTTGGCTGTTGAGAAGGACCGCACTGCTGGCGTTGATATGTATACAGTGCGCAAATGACTTGTGTGATGCCTTCTTCAATGTTGAAGCGCCTTAGAACTTGCCACAGACCTGCGTGCCACACCCTGTCGAAAGCCATCTTGAAGTCTATGAAGTTGTGAAGCAGGCTCTTCTGGTGTTGTAGATGCTTTTCGATCAGAAATCTGCAGTTAGCAATAGACGAACGGTAACTCGCGATAATTGTAGGTTTGTTGACTCACTATCCTACAACAAACACTGTATGTTCATTTCTATAGTCTCTACATATACCCCGCGCCAGCTACACTGGTAGCGGTTTACAATGAACAATTTTAGAGTTAAAAACCGAGACGATTAGGTCGTCGCACAGTTCTTTTGGGTCGACTGTTCAGAGTCGGCCACTCGTCGGGGTCAAGTCCTGCGTTGGGTTGCATCTCTACCACGGCGTCTGGGGTTGACTGCTGATGGCCGTCGTCAAGCTCGTCTTCATAGAAAGGACGCAGTCTGTCTATCGACACGGTATTGTCTCGATGCTCCATTCGAACACGGAACACCATGGCCCAGCGGCGAAGCACACGAAACGGACCGGTATACTTCGGCTCCAACGAAGGCTGTACTGTCCGCTCGCACCAGAAGCTGCCGCGTGGTCCACAAGTCCTGCGGTACCTTGGCACGTGTCTTCTCCTTGCCATGCCACGGGTTTTCCGTGAATCGCTGGGCTGACATAGCCGATGCCAACTCCCTTCCGTACACTGACGCGTCGTTGATGTTGGCGCATTATACTACCAGCTGTCCTGGTAGTGCCGGCTGCTGACCCGTTACAAGGATCGATGGCGAGACACCTGTGTCCAGGTTTGACACCGCGCGCAGACCGAGCATTACCCGGGGCAACTCAGCCATCCAATTCGTCTTACCCAGAAGACGAGCACGTAAGGCGTTCTTTAGACAGCGGTGCATGCGCTCGACCTTGCCGTTATGCTGGGGGTGATAGCTGGAAGTCTGGTCGCGTGTGATTCCCATAAGTTGACAAATCTCACGCCAGAGATCCGAGACGAACTGCGAACCGCGATCAGACGTTATGATGTCCGGTACTCCCCATCTGGCAATCCACTGACGCACTAGCATTGTCGCACAGGCTTTCGAATTTGCAGCGTCACCATACATCGTCATCGGGAAAGCTTCTGGCCAGCCAGTCCATCTGTCGATCACGGTTAGGAGAGTGTTTTTCCCTTCGCATGCTGGATTCAGTGGACCGACTAGATCTACGTGTACGTGACTGAAGCGCTTAGTTGGTGCAGGCAAGCGCACCAGAGATGTCTATGCGTGAGTGTGAACTTTAGCCTTCTGGCAGGCTTCGCACGATCTTGTCCATTTTGTAATGTCCTTCCCAATGCCATGCCACCAGTAGGTCCGCGTAATCAGCACCATACCAGCCTTGACCCCTGGGTGTAATAATCGGTGTAGACTGTAAAATACGGCGCGTTGTAAGGACGTAGGAACGAGAACGCGCGTACGGTTGGCGGTGATATCCGCCCACACTTGTTTCCCTTTTTCGCACTCCACCAATCGAGGCATGAACTTGGACGACGACATTCTGTGGTGCTTGATCCACTTCTGTAACGACACATCACGTTCCTATTCATCGCGCATTTGTTGAGCTGTCGGTAACTGAGCGACGTTCGTCGGCTGCTGCGCGATGGTCGGGTCATCCGTGACGGGATTCGGATCAGAGCATGCTACCGAACTGTCTACCATCGTCGGTGTCGTTGCTGGAACAAACGTCGGCGCGTTGAGCTGTCGTCGTATTAGGTCACGTTGCTTATGGAGCAGGAACAAAAACGTATCGTCGACCAACGCATCGTCAGCCAACGCTTGAGGTGACCCGTCGTCAGGCAGTGAATCCTCCAACAAATTGTTGTCTGAAACGGTGTATACATGATGTATAGCGACATCATTATTCGGCTGTAACGTGATGCGTGACAAGGCGTCAACAACGACATTCCGCTCGCCCTTCAAGTAGTACAGCTGATCAACGAACTGCGCGATCTTGAGCAGATGTCGCCGTGGAATCGGGACATGGACAATGACGAAAAAACTTGACCAACAACTAGACGGATGTTATACAAGAATGCTTCGAGCTGCATTTAACATTAACTGGCAACAGCATTTCACAAACATTGAACTATACAGTGGAATGTGTAAAGTCACTGATAAAATAAGAAGAAAACGATTGAGATTTGCCGGACATAAGGATGAAATGACATCTAAGACCATCTTGTGGCAACCGACACATGAAAGAACCAAGGCAGGAAGACTAGCACGCCGTGGAATCGGGAGCGCCGTATCTGCCTTCTTTGTCAGCGATCCGACGAGAGGAAGGTGGTCGGTCCGGATGACAATCGGCTGGCCTTCCAGATAGGACCGGAACTTGTTCACTGCGTACGACACGGCTATGAGTTCTCAGTCGGTGGCTGAATAGCACTGCGCTTTATTCAGCTGCTTGCTCCAGAAGCTCAGTGGCTTCCACATGCCACGCTGGAATTGCATGAGAACAGCGCCGATTGCTGTGTTCGACGCGTCACACCAGATTTCAGTTGGAGCAGACGGCAACAGATGAACAAGTAGCGTTGCTACGTTTGACGTGCGCTAACAAAATTCCTTACCTAAGCAAACGCGCCATAGTGTTGATGTAAAGATGTTGCGTGTTTCCGTACATTTGGTAAATATTCCTATCACGATAGTCTCATATGAGTTAACTACCCAGTTATCCCGTCCGGGGACGGGCATGTTTCCTGGTAACAGTAATAACATGTTACTAGTTACGAATATTTTAACGATGCGCAATAAATATGCTTACTGCCGGTTCAAACGGATGTTGATTGATTGCACAGTTTTATGAAGACGAACTGACAACGAATTTAGTAAGGCTTCTCATCGCGCGTGTACCGTGTCACGCGATATGCTTACGCTTTGTGAAAGCTACGAGACATGTCACAGTGCCGTGATTCGATCTACAGGCCGTCATCCGGATCACACTCAAAAGATCACAACAACCGCGGGCCTGATATACACGCCCCCGACTGACACCATTGTGGATTGTATGCTTAATTAATCGTATGCAAACCGTGTCTCTGTGTTTAGAAATGGTATACGAATGCACTGATTATACGGATAATAAGAAATCTTGAAATGGTTCCTCCTTCATGCTGTCTTTTCCGGCATTTGTTTTCATGTCCTATAGTCTGTTGCACAGTTGAAATCACATGTTACACGAAGAACCATATGGAGCGTCAAGCGAATATTGTTTGATACGTGCATAGAATGTAAGCTAGACCAGAAAGAAATACTTATCGAAAGAAGCCATTATAAAAATTAAGTATAAACAAATGATGTGGAAGTTATATAGACGTACTGGAAATGACGAAGACTACAACATTTATAAAGAAGCACTAAACCAAGCTACAGCTGAAATTAGATATTCAAAGAGAAGCTATGAACATAAATTAGCTTGTAATATAAAACATGACAGCAAGAGTTTTTATGCGTATGTTCGAAGCAAACAGAAAGTTCAGGATAAGGTCGGTCCTCTAGAAGATAGTGCTGGAAATATAATAACAGAAGGATTCTTAATGGCAGAAGACCTGAATGAGTATTTTAGTTCGGTGTTTACCAGAGAAGACACTAGTTCACTGCCAGTACCAGAGGCTAAGTTCAAGGGGGCAGAATCAGACTATTTAAGACAGTTAATTGTAACCCCAGAAATGGTAGCTAAGAAAATTAGGGCTATGAAGGATAATAAATCACCTGGAGTGGATGGTATTCCACCCAAACTACTATTGGAAATTGTAGAACAAATTAGCATACCGCTTGCAACAGCTTTCAACTTGTCATTAGAAGAGGGAGTGGTTCCTTTAGAATGGAAAGAAGCAAACATTATACCGTTATTTAAAAAAGGTTTGAGAAACAAGTCAAATAATTATAGACCAGTTAGTTTAACATCGGTGATTTGTAAATTATTAGAAAGATTAATTAAAGATCACATGGTGGATTTTTTTGTTAAATATAACTTGATAAACCCATCTCAACATGGGTTTCTAAAAGCGAGGTCATGCTTAACAAATATGTTATGTTTTTTGGAAGATATCACTAGGTGGGTAGATGATGGATCACCAGTAGATATCATCTACTTAGATTTTCAAAAAGCTTTTGACAAAGTGCCACATCAAAGATTACTGCTTAAACTAAAGGCCCATGGCATAGGAAATGGTATAATTAACTGGATAGAAAAATGGCTGATTGACAGAAGACAACGGGTAGTTGTTGATGGGGAGGCTTCAAACTAGAAATCGGTATTGAGTGGGGTACCACAGGGATCAGTACTAGGACCTATATTATTCTTAATATATATCAACGATTTGGATGATGAAATAACAAGCAAGGTGTTGAAATTTGCGAATGATAGAAAAGTGTTTAGAAGGATTAGAAGTAATGAAGATAGACAACATTTACAAGATGATTTTGACAAGTTGATCAAATGGTCTGAAAAGTGGCAAATGCTGTTACATTTTTTGAAATGTAAATGCCTCCACGCAGGACATGGGAACGAAGAGATAGAATATACAATGGGGGGTACTGTACTAAGTACTACTTAAAAGAAAAGGACTTAGGGTTAACCATTAGTGCTGATATGAAGGTTTCAGAGCAGTGCGGAATTGCAGCTTCAAATGGAAATCAAATCCTTGGATTAATTAGGCGATATATAGCGTATAAAGAAAAAAGAACTAATAATACCGCTATACAAAATAATAGTTAGGCCTCATTTAGAATATTGTATACAAGCGTGGAGGCCATATCGCAAGAAGGACATAGATATGCTAGAAAGAGTACAGAGGAGAGGGACTAGAATTATACCAAAACTGAGGGATCTTAGTTACGAAGTACGCCTAAAAGAATGTGGTTTAACAACTCTAAAGACCAGGAGATTGAGAGGAGTTCAGACAGAGTGGGGTTCCACAGGGATCAGTACTGGGACCTATATTATTCTTAATATATATAAACGATTTGGATGATGACATATCTAGCAAGGTGTTGACATTTGCAGATGATACAAAAGGATTAAAAGTGATGGAGATAGACAGCATTTACAAGATGATCTTGACAGGTTGATCAAATGGTCTGAAAAGTGGCAAATGTTGTTCAATTTTGGGAAATGTAAATGCCTTCACACAGGACATGGGAACGAATATGTAGAATATACAATGAGGGGAACTGTACTAAGTACTACTGTAAAAGAAAAAGACTTAGGGCTGACAATGAGTGCCGACATGAAGGTTTCAGAGCAGTGTGGAATTGCAGCTTCAAAAGGAAATCAAATCCTTGGATTGATTAGGCGAAATATAGCATATAAAGAAAAGGAACTAATAATACCACTGTACAAAACAATAGTTAGGCCTCATTTAGAATATTGTATACAAGCGTGGAGGCCATACCGCAAGAACGACATAGATATGCTAGAAAGAGTACAGAGGAGAGCGACTAAAATGATACAAAATCTGAGGTATCTTAGCTATGAAAGGCGCCTAAAAGAATGTGGTTTAACAACACTAGAGACCAGGAAATTGAGAGGAGATCAGATAGAAGTGTTTAAAATATTGAATGGTTATGAAAATATTGATAGAAATATGTTTTTTTCAGTTAAGAAAGATAGAAAGACTAGAGGACATGAAGTTACATTAGTAAAGGAGCAGTGTAGATTAGACGTAAGAAAGTTCTCATTTTCACAAAGGACTGTGAATGAATGGAACAGATTATCTGATGATTGTGTGGGTGCTAGTAGTGTGAATATGTTTAAAAATAAAATCGACACATACCTCAGAAGGGCTGGATATATGTAGATAAAAGGGTTGGACTCTCGATAAGCCAAAGGGCTTCCTTGTCCACCTGCCATCTAGAGTTAATTCTCTGGATGGCAATTTTGTTAAATCTTGTTAAATAAGAACGTTCAAGTGGTTCAAGCCATCTGTGGAGAAAGGCAGCAAGACGGTGTGATTTTGCAAGTACCGGGTGACATTGAGAGAGTTCAGGTGTTCCAACTCACCAGTGGAGAAATTATAGCAAATGAAGTACTGCAGCAAAAGAGCCTCTGTGACATTAAACATATATGTCAGGTCATTTAGCAGACCAAAGAACAACCACACGACCCCCGCAATTACCTTCCGTGGATCCTTGATTATGCTTCAGAGTTTATGCGTGCCTGGGAGTTCGCCATCAGGCCGTGACACGCTGCCAGCTTCCGTCGGATGCTCCAAGGCTATGCTACGAGATGTGGCAGCAGATGTTGGAGTTAATCAGCCGGTTTACGTTTAGGTCTTATTCAATTCATACGATAGAAGCATCATCTGCGAGGTATTCTGATACCTGACTGTGTAAACCGTGTTTCGTACGTGGCTTGTTTTTTGTCGAAAGACAATCTCTTGCCGGATGACTCGGTATAGCGACGAGTGTCAATCAGCTGACTAGACGCTGGTTTGAGGTACGATATCCGGTTCGATACGTCAATCAACGTCGGCCAATCACTGTTCACGCCACCTGCCTAATGTCAGGGGAACGGTATCATCTCAAGAACATCAAATGCACTCATATTTGGTGTGCGTCGAGATTAACCAATACTACATTGGCCTAAGTGAGGATATCGAGAGAGCGGCAAACACTTGGAACCTAAAACATATGTATGTGGACATAAAAACAGCTATCGGTCCCACAATAAGGAAAACTGCACCTCACAAATCGAAAGATGGTGTCACATTTTCAAACATGGATTTGTAAAAGCGAGGTCATGCTTAACAAATATGCTATGTTTTTTGGAAGATATCACTAAGTGGGTAGACGAGGGATCACCAGTAGATACCATCTACTTAGATTTTCAGAAAGCTTTCAACAAAGTGCCACATCAAAGATTACTGTTTATACTAAAGGGGATGGTATAATTAACTGGATAGAAAAATGGCTCATTGACATAAGACAACCTGTAATAGTTGATGGGGAGGCTTCAAATTTAAAATCGCTTTTGAATGGGATACCACAGCTATCAGTACTGGGACCTATAATATTCTTTATAATAATATTATATATCAACAATTTGGACGATGATATAACAACAGTTCACTTGGCTGTATCAATGCGTACCTGACTACATACAGTTGTATTCATTCTAATTTAGAACATATGATTTAATGAACATGAATTAAAGATATAATTTGACTATCTGTTTAATTTAAATACCATGTTTAAATTATATGTTAAATGGCAAGGTCGATGTTCAAAGAGAGACAACTCAAATATTAGAATTATGGAATAAATGGTAGTTAATTAAAGGTGCTTCCTCAATTCTTACGAACCCGGATGTATACGGCCTGATTGAACTGACTGAACGATGACACGACCACTCTTAATACCTCTGTGTCTCGTGTATGATTTCTTAATTTTGTAAACCGGCCATATGTGTACATCACAATTTTCTTATCTTATCAAAACGAATACCGATATCAAAGGGACATTATGATTATCGATGACAAACTATATATTATTACCATAACAATAATAATAATAATGTGTATCACGAATTGCCATTATTATAACAGCTTTGCTATCAGTGCTACAAGGTTACCGTTGCTGTAGTTGTAAAGTGCTACCAAGTATCATGAGGGTTGTCTTGTACAAATGATATCTCCGTCAGTATGCAGAATGTACGACAATATCAGTTGTTGTAAAAACAAATCGTTAATGTCCTTCTTATATATCTACCGGTTACCGCAAAGAATTGTTCAACTATCCAAGAATGTATATTGCGTATTCTGAGTGAGCGTAATATGTGGTATGTGGTTGGTATTTCCACTTTAACTGAAAAAAACAGTAACCCATGTATACGTGAAACGGGAAATAAGAAGAAATAAAGCTGACTATCTTGGTATCTGCCTTTTGTGAGAAGACATTCGAACTGCGGTGCAAGTATTCGCTGTCGGCAAAATAATAGTTTTTGCACCACCGAATGTAGGCGACTCACGGGATCAGATTTAGAGCCTATCTATGATATCAGAAATAGTCTTTTGTGACATGTAAACAAATCGCTGTGAATGCTATAAACCTGCAGAAAGTATACGTTGTGGAGCCTCGGGTCGAGTAGCTGCGACATCACACCAGCAAACAAGGGTCGAAAAGAGGGGAGATTGAGAGAGTTGACAAGCGTGTTCGCTTAGCTCATCTTATAGTGTGATTAACCGATTCTTGGCCCTAGTAATTAGTAAATGATGATTGTACGAGAGTACAGACAGAGCCATGCATGCGATGCTACCGTCTGCTCGCATGTAACCTACACTTAACTGGATTGGGATCGTGGATCAGACGCTAGCGCTGAGTAGATGGCGTAGCATCAATTAAATGGGCAAATCCACTCACGCACGCATGCACGTACGCACGTACTCACGCACGCACACATACGTACACGTTCGCGCACACAGGATACTTACTAAAGGGGAAGAAGATATTTATAGTACAAAGGTACCTACATTTTATTTTGATTACAATATTAAGCAAGTTAACAGGGTTTTGTTCCTTAACAGCATCGCAGTCAAATTATTAGAAACGTTTGTTTTGCAATTCCGTATTCTTCAATGTTGTTATTTGTTTAAACATAAAACCAACTATTTAAGACATTCACTGCTTCCCTGTATTGACAATATGCATATACCGTCGATAGAAGTCTAATGATGCGCCAACTACCGCTCACTCTCTCTCTCCCCTCTATGTGTGTCGGTTTTTCAATCACATATCACATATCACAATGACGACGACGATGGCAACGACGATGATGATGACAAGACAGTTACACTGGTGCGTGCGAAGAATGCTAAGCCAATGTGTGACCTGCAGACAACTGTAGTATTACAGATGTAATATAAGAAAATGATCCCATGGTCGGTTGACCCGGAGACATTTTACTATGACACACTCTGTCACGGGATCAAAATACTATTATTGTATACAATATAATGACCCACGTGATAGTTTAACATCAAATCTCATCAACAACTGTATTAGTATGGACACATAATAATCAGGTGATTTGTTATTACCTTTTGCAGTTATTAGTAATAATGAACTTCACAAGGTTGGCAGATGATGACATCTACACCCAATGAAATTGTAACGATATGAAAAACATCTTTCAGCTTTGAAATACATGTATATAACAAACGACATATGTAGTTAAGAGAATCAGCGAATCACTGTGTGTCACAGTTTGCTCGACACGGAGCAGTGAATACCAAATGTCCATGTGTTGCTCTACTTGGTTGACATCATGTGTAATGCCGACTCTCTCATTACAGCATGTAGACTAATTATTAGGGTCAACCCACACCATTTTCTGTGATACGTTGAATATGCCGACTGTTACATCGGTCCGAACGTTTTCTTTGTGCAATTCAATTCACCAGAGGGATGTAATTTTCTTAAACGTGGCGGATGTGGTCAATAGTTCGATAACATTCAATAGGCCTATGCATGTATAATAATGATTAGGTACCCGCGAACCGCAGTTTTTAGATGTAGTCATATGGGTGCGTAGCGTCGATTCCTTCAAATGCAATGGCACCTATGGATGGATGCAGTTACGCCTACTGAAACAATAACATTAGTTGATGTGGCAAAGGATAAGGATGATAAGGATGATTTTATTTTCCCAACAGCATTACAAAAATACAAATTATGTATAATTATTTCGTGTACTACTCTACTCGGTACCCCCCCCCCCCCCCCCTATTCCCGGTGTATCCGTGTTATGTTCATGCAGCCCTTTCTCTGTTTGTACTGAATTTACGCCAACTATTGGGTAGGTTGGTATTGGGCAATCAAATTTATTAACACAGGGATTGTCACTGTGCACATATAATATATACAATAGTCACATCTTGTGCACAGCCAGGTACATATACACACATACACGTATTACATACATACATACATGTATACACACATACCGGCATATACAGTAATATTGAAATGTGAAATATATATTACAACTAAAAATATGCAATCAACAGAATATAGTATAAATTTTGCAACAAAATGAAAAAGAAAAAAAACAGTTGCTGTGGGATGGGAGACTCCTATTAAGATCAAAACTGATCGCTATCATAGGAGCCACGGCCAGCCAGCCTATATATATGAGCCCACTCAGCTTTGCTGAGTGGGCTTCAATACTGCATCCACACATTGCAATTAAACATCGACCTTAAGGGAAACTGGAAACAAATACATTCAAAAGGATATTTTCAAAAGTTGTGTTTCTGTCTTAAGTAATCATAGAGAGGAATGGAATTTTACATTCAACTCATTGATCTGTTTTATTTATATATATAGATCTGTCGATACATCGCATCAAGCTTCTACCAGTTAGCACCAGCATCAACAATTGCAATCCATAGGCGGATCCAGGGGGCCTGAGTGGCACGTGTCACCCGTACCTTCGTAATTAATAGTTTGCGTGTCCGTAGACCTTTTGATTGTGCCTGCGTTACCGTGCTCCCAAAGACCGTTTGAAATGTGCTCCGTTTCAGATTACACTAAGGTGAAGTTACGTCGACGCGGCGACGAACATTTTTTAACAGCCACCCCCGTCTGCGGTTGTCGCCAGTCGAGTATCGTATCGTGCCAGACGTTGAAGTTGAGATTTTGTCACAGGTGTCCCCTCCGTAGCGCAATATGATATGCTTTTAGTTATTTTGTATAAATGGAGAAGCTGAACGAAGGTGGAGAACGGAAGCTTCATAACGGGGCTGCTTGTTACAAAAGTTTAAACAAAGTTGTTATATGATGTCACGTGACTGAACGTGGATAATATACATATCGACATAAAGAAACCACAGGACGATTAGTTGAACCAATTACCAGTGTGCGACTACTAGTTTTTATCGATTGAACGACTTCAGTCTAATCAGCAATCTGTACGTTCTGTTTCAGTGCAACTAGTTGTAGTAGCTGAACTCGATATTACGTCAAGAAAAATAACAAATTATGTGAAAAAAACAAATTCCCACATGGCTTCGGTAACACGACGAAGTTGGTGGCGCGTAATTATTCTAATCAAATTTCTGGCTTAATTGATTCTACTAGTTTCGTTGCGAAAGTGCCACCGATTTCAAGTAATTTGGGCACATCGTGTTTTGAATACCGTCCTACGTTTAAAACAACGGAACATCCACCGAACGTTCGTTTTGGTCAACACCATACGTGATACGACTGGTGATTAAGCCTAGACGGCTACCTGTCACTGTTTCACATAAATTATGGCCAGTCTCTCAGCTATGCTTCTACGTATGCTACTGCATTAAAACGTTGCTGCACGAAAACATGTATTGTCGCAGAGCTGAAGAACTAGCTGAATGCCTCCTAGGAATTGTGCTGATAGTATTTATAATTTGGTTTCGTTTTTAAGCAGACCAAGGTATTATATAATCGACTTAACAACCAAGTTAGGAGAGACGTTCTTGGCCCACTCTGGCCCTCATGAAGGTTTTCAGGCGTCGTATAGCGCTGGCACTTCTTTCGCGTTCGCATGATGTTACGGAGATTGCATAGGCCAATTGCAGCAACACATAGATGTTGGGAAATGATTCCCACTGACAATCCTTGATTGCCTTTGCACAGCTGTTTGGGCAGTCCTTTGGCTCTATGCCGCGATAGCGCTGCTTCCATCGATGCAACTCTTCTGGTATATGGAGATGGCAGATCACCTTTGTACACGGTGATTGCTTCTGCAAGTTCAGGCTTCTACTTGTGCAGCATTGCTGGGACCAGGCCTAGGAGTGAAGTACTTCTCTGGCATAATGCTGAAATCCCCCATCAAAAAGTGATCGTATCTGCAGGTTTTAATTCTGTGCAAATTTAATTGAACAGCTAAAAACAATTACTGACTGCTATGCAGCCTGATTAGCGTGAAAACGGAGGTGGGAATGAGGGTTCCGACCGGAGAGGTTCGTTTTAGGAGGTGGTTCGTAAAAGTGGGATTAATCCGAACACCCCGCCAAAAAAACATGTATCATATTTACAACTTTTAATGTTATGCAAACTTCCCTAGACAGCTATTTGATTGCTATGCAGCTAGTTTAGCGGGAGAACGGAAATGGGTATGACGGGGTCGAACGGGCGGATTAGTTTTTGCATGGGATTAGTCCGAACCTTCCAAACAAAAGTTTTCATATTTTGCTTTAATTTAATTCTGAACAGTTAAACATAATTATTGATTGCTATGCAGTAGGTTTAGTGGGGAAACGGGAGTGGGGTGAGTGTATTGGAAAGGGTTCGAGGGGGGTTCGTTTTTTAAGGAACGTTCGTAAAAAGAGGGTTCGGACGAACCACCCCCGAGCCCCCCTGGTTACTGGCCTGTACTATTAGTATTTAAAATGTCTTTAGGGTTTAAATATTATGTATATTTTCAATGTAGTGTTAGTGAAACAATTAATTAGTATTAGTTGGTGTTAGTTAGGGTTGGCTAGTTGTTTGGATTTAAAAAAAATAAATGATTTGATAATTTGTGAGTGCTAAATAGAATGTAAGTTTTATTTTAATATTATTGTAATTTACATACTATTATTCTATTGTATGTTTTGCTTATGTTTGCTGTTAGTTGGTATGAGTAGTTGGTTTATGTAATGCTTATTACTAGTTAGCTAATGTTAGTTGTAGTAATTATTGTACGCTTATAAACTTTAGTTACAAATATCCATTACCAAATAGGTTCTTATGTTAGCGGCATAAATCATGCTTTAATAAGAGTGTCCTTTACCATGTACAATTATTTACGCATGTGTGTGTGTGTGTGTGTGTGTGTGTGTGTGTTTGTGTGCGTGCGTGCGTGCGTGCGTGCGCGCGTGCGCATGTGTGTGCATATACGGGTACGCGTCGCACTCCTTTCGCCTACCGGACCTGCAACTTTTTTAAAAATTTCGCTTTTTTCCGTGTTCAGTCTTTTCATCGGGGCATTGTCCCCTGATACACCATGGCAACTGATGATGTATTGAACACACACACAGATACTTTGAGTGTTCTTAATGTGATCTTATGGTCAAATCAGTGATTCTGATTCTCTTAATACATCTGTCGTGTGCAAAATATTTAAAAGTCTGAAATATGTGAAATATGTTCTTGATATCGTCACAGTTTGATTGGGCACAGGTTACAACAGCTGCCAATCCTGTGAAGTTCATCATTACTAATGACTGCAAAAGGCAATAACACATCGGCCTACCCATCGTCATCACTACGTCTTAGCTTCCACGACAACAATCTTATTTGGTTTTAGTGGGAGTTTTCTTTCCCAAATTTTTTTCTAGTTATCATCTTTTATACATATATTTATTGTGATATGTGATCACACAAGAACATTTGTGATGGTTACTGATGAATCCCTAATCATACTTTGTAGTTCTGTTTTAGAATGTAACGTTTTGTTGATAATTAATTGTCCTGCGGTATTTTGTTTGGATTGTGATTAATGATAGTGTCGCTAAATGACAAGATAAGCCTTTTGTTTAGTCTGCCCAGTCGAGTTTCAGCTGCTTAGTTTAACTATAAACATGAGTGTTGTAGAATGCGAGTTGATCATTTATGTAGATGATTGTATTTTTTTAAATAAGGCCATCTTCTTGTCTTCCGATGGAATCTCAACAGACACGGGTATCTTCCCGTCGCGTTTTGTTCGTAAATAACCGTGACGTCATATATATATATAATACTGCTCAAGTGTAGTTCCGAACGTGTCTTGCAACCAATATGACTTTTTCATTGAATTTGTTAAATATTACCTGTAATGGGTTAAGGGTCGGTCAAGCTGTCGATGCACTGGCCGTCGTACTTGGATAATTGTGTATGTTTAGCCGATTGATGGTGACTTCTTTCTTTTTAGAGTGCTGTTTACTTTGGCTTCCAATTTATTGATTCGAGTGTCTTTCGTTTTAGTGATATCTCTCAACTGGAATATGCGGCGGTCGGTTCCTGCAGTCTGCTTTTTTGTCTTCATGTGTCGCATAGAAAATAAATGATTTGCTATCTCGAATATAGCTTCGATATAAACTACAGGGGTTAACCTAAGCAGAAGCTACTGGTAATGTAATGCAATGATGGATAGAAACTTCGATTACAATTCACTGAAGAAACAAAGGAACAATTTACACAGACAAGCACACACTTTATTCGTTCCCACGGAAATTGAAGTACGACGTTTGAATGGACGGCATAACTGCAGGCAGCTTCAATGAGAACTGCAAATTCGTAATTTGGTTAATATTCACCAAACCACGCGCAGTTATCATACATAACTGAAAACGACACAATATACAGCAATATTAATATATTCACAGTGACAACAGTTACGCAATCGAGATTGCTCCGGTAATAACTGTCCTGCCACTGGTACGTCTGCCACTGCATGGGAAGTTAGCTTCTATATACACTCCACGCTAATGCCATTCAACATACAGGTGAATCAACTTAAACTACAAACGCAAAGATTCCCTTAGCTCTACAGTAACTATCCATACGGTCCTGGAATTTCGCTTCTAGTTGGCCGATGTTAGAGAGGAAGCTAGAGCTGTTTATTTATTTATATATGTTTGGGCAACAGTTGTCCCTATCAGTTTACCCATCTTTCATCTTCCTCCGACTTTCTCAAATCCCTTGCGACACAGTCCTCTCATCTCAGCTGTGGTCTACCTCTATTCCTACGGTCTTGATGTGTATCTAGTTCTGCTCTCTTTTATAGTCTGCCTGCCTGCCTCCATGTCACCAGATGACCTACCCACATCCTCCCATTTCTTACTAATCTTTCAGTTAAGCTGAAATGCATCCACATATTTTCTTTCAGGTCATTCATTTTTGTCTATCCGTCCTCTTTGCTGGTGTAATTATCCGGACCCAATTGTTCTCGTAAGCTCGCAGCTTCTGTTGTTGTTGCTCTGTGATTGATAATCACCGGTACCAATTTCGAGCGAATGCCCTGTAAACAGTCGCACGCGAGAAATGAAACCGACCAAACATGTATCAACACTGTTTAAATCGAGCAAAATTGACCTACATTTACTACAATGCAAACTCACCAAAATAAAAATATCAAACACAAGGTTAGTTTGATGAAAGTTCACGTGCATACGGGGATTTGAAAGGGGCAGAGTACCACGCCCCCCATCAAATATATATTTATATATATAGTGCCCCTAGCAACTCGGGAACCCTTTGCATCTTACGATATGCTATCTGAACCAGTCAATGTATTTGAAGGTATACAAGAGAAATGCATTTCTGCTCACACATGCTAACATATGACAAGTTATTCATAAGTGGCTTTATTGTCAGTGGTTTCTTTTCCCGCCACGGCGAAGCAATAGTCTTTGGACCTGGTTCCACGCCCCAGCAGTACCACACACGTTAGCGGGGAACGGACTAACAGCGGGCATATTTTCAAGCCCTGAAAGCACTCAATCTCGCAGACACACGGTCCCACGGGAGGACACATTCTTGAGTGTGTTTGGCTCTGTCTGGATGTCTCCGTACCGTTGTCGGATGCTTAATTTCATGATGAAATATTTATACCCTTAACCGAAACATCTGAAATATTTGATATTCCTTCTAGCCGTCACGTTGTAAATACAAAGTGCGTCTGTGAGCAAATTATGCGGTTCGCCAACTTAAGCGAGTCAGCGCAAAGTTCCTGTCGCCGCCTTTGCACTCGCGATCAAACCTTTAAACATGTATTGCGCAGTAGACGGAAACCATTTTGGCCTCGCGCGCAAAATTGATTTATTCTAACATTTCAACGTTCGCGAAACGCCCGCCACATGGCATAATTAACGAAGGAGCGACTTGTGGTATTAGAGAGTGTCTGCAAGCGTCCCGATCACGGCTACCTTCTCTATCCCGATAGCGCCACGCATTCAGTTCGGCAGACCAACAATCGAACTAAGCGCGTGGCGCGATCAGGATAGTGGAGAATGTCGAGATAGAGGCGCTTGCAAACACTCTCTAATTTGACAATATTACGTAACAGTAAAGCGTTCGGCGCCCGCAGAACAATACACAGACACATCACATTTCCGCCGAAACGTGCGTTTCCTCAGCTGTCCGACTTGTACTTGGACGGCAAGAGCGGCACGTTAGCGAGGTCGCGTTGGCGCACCCTTTCTAGAGGACGTAGTTGAGGGACTCGGCCGACGACAGGCGCCGCGGGACCTGCTCTCACTGGCTCCGTAGCACGCTTCTCGTGGCAGTGTTGGGGACTACAGATGACTGGACTCGCACGGCCTACGTCGTTCGTTTGAGCTTTTCTGTCGGCCACCGGCGCCAACCTGCGGGAAAGAGGTTCGAGGTGTTATACAGTGCGTGCAAAACGGCAGTGTGAAATGTTGGGTGGACTTTGTTTAGTCCTATACGAATCCATCGTTTACACCGTCAAATATATTTGCAGTTGTCATATTACTATGTATGTATGTATGTATGTATGTATGTATGCATACATTATTGTATGTATGTATGTATGTTACGTACGTACGTATGTACAGTGTGTGTATGTATGTACAGTGTATGTACGTACAGTGTATGTATGTATGTACATGTATATACGACACGTATGTATGTGTGTGTGTGTGTGTGTGCGTATGTATGTATGATTATATATATATATATATTACACATATATATCATCATCATTGTGCAGCCGTAGTGTGGTTGGACGAAGGCCTCAGCATGTAGTTTCCAAATCTGCTTGTCTTGCGCTATACTCTGCCAGATGGTGCCCTTCCAGTACTCGTCTAGTTCGTCTCTCCACCGTCTCACCGGTCTTTCTCTAGATCGTTTCCCTTCATAAGGTCTTCAGGTTGTGATATGCGATGTCCATTGGTTATCTCGTAGTCTGCTGTTGTGCCCTGCCTATGTCCACTTCTGCCTTCTGATTTGTTCTATCACGTCTATGACCTTTGTCTTCTCTCTTACCCAGATGTTATTTCTCTCTCCCGATATGTGTTGTTTAACATACTTCTTTCCATCTTTGTTTGTGTGGCTGCTAGCTTGTTCTTTGCCTGGATTATAGATATATATATATATATATACATATATATATATATATATATATGTCTGTTTCGTTGGCTGCTGCCACTATCTGTTTGGGGATTGGACCTACAGCGCTGGTGAATAAATATGTACACACTGTAATCGTTCACCAGTACATTGACATGAAAGTCGATCGTTGCAAGAAAAACGAATGTGTTCAACAAATAATGTCTTACACCAAGTCCACACTGCATTTACAACAGCTACCTTTGCCATTGAGAAATTATATATCCATAAATATTAGTAATAATAAATCACTATAGAACACATTTCCTTTGGTTTTTCATAACTCACCTGCCTCTTGGCATAACTACTACTACTACTACTACTATTATTACTACTACTACTATCTTGGCATAACTACTACTACTACTACTACTACCCGGTACTACTATTACTATTATCTATAAAACAGAATGAGATAAATCGCTACTACCATCCACATCTCCTAAACTGACCCACCAGCAAAACTGACAATGAACACGGACTGATAAAATTACTAATTACAACTTTATTCTGCATTATATGTTATAATTTCCGCGGAAAACTGGGAAACAACTTGATGAAGAAACAATATATGTTACTCCGAATACCCTTCGACGACATTTAAGGTTACACGAGAGATTAAGTAAGAGCTAGGTCGC
The DNA here is from genome assembly GCA_963995525.1 of Escarpia spicata. Classification (NCBI taxonomy): domain Eukaryota; kingdom Metazoa; phylum Annelida; class Polychaeta; order Sabellida; family Siboglinidae; genus Escarpia; species Escarpia spicata. Next base: position 23,844,032 of record OZ023212.1, read on the forward strand.
AATATCTACACACGTTGCTCGTCTAAACGTAGAAATAGTTCACTAGTATTGGCGTTTTGTCATGAAGGCGACATGGTATCGCCAGAGCAAACTGGGCTCGCACTGCTCAAGTGAACCGGCCTTAACTAATGTACCTGTTAAATTAAAGCGCCTACTGCAAAGCTTGATTATTTTAATTTGCGCTACGATAACATGGCGTTCTTATTTATTGGCTTACAATGTTGTCGACAGACTTGTTTCTGCTACGAATGTCTCGATGTAATTTATCATCGGGTTTCCTGATGAGTGTAAATCATACATTGTTATAATGTCAAAACAGTCAGCAATACGACCAGACCTACGTAGCATCAGCCCACGATGACATCAACGATACACACGCCCTGCACCAAGCGGCTGACTAGACCCAATTGGTCCACATGGAAACTCATCACCATTAAACTGTTCACAAGTTAATGACGCGATAAATTAAGCTTCCGTGCAAGATGAAACTGTTGAACCGTGCGAGGGTTTAATTCCGTCGACAAACACAGCACGTAACATGAGTGTCAAATAACAGTGTAATTCGAGACCATCGTAATCCCTTCAGGTAGACCGTTGTGTGGATAGGTATTTGTTCTGTTTTCTTGTGTTAGCAAACTGTCATAGATTATCAGTCAAACATTGTGTAGTCTCTGTAGACGTGCTGCTTCCTCACGGTTCCCATGTACATGGGTGAGCTCTAATTCCTGCACAATTCCACTGCTCTTTATATTGTTGCCCTCCACTCCTCCCCATCAGTCTATCCATCTTTCATCTTCCTCCGACTTTCTCAAATCCCTTTCGACACAGTCCTCTTATCTCAGCTGTGGTCTACCTCTATTCCTACGGTCTTGATGTGTCTCTACTTCTGTTCTTTTTTATAGTCTGTCTGCCTCCTTGTCACCAGATGACCTACCCACATCCTTCGGTTTTATACTAATCTTTCAGTTAAGCTGAAATGCATCCAAATATTTTCTTTCAGGTCATTCATTTTTTCTACCCATCCGCTTTGCTTGTGTAATTCTCCGGACCCAATTGTTCCCATAAGTTTGCAGCTTCTGTTGTTGTTGATCTGTGGCTGTATCATGTCATTCATGTTTTCTGTTCTTCCTCTTTGTTCCCTGTTGTACAGGGGTGAGGGTAAGGTATACTATTGTTGTACCACTCATTCAGTTCTTTCTATCCATTGTTTTCTATCAACAGCCCCCCTCTCCAATTTTATCCTCCTCTGTTCTTTGTATTTCCCCTTTTATGCAATCCTCCCACCTCAGTTATGATCTTCCACTCTTCCTGTATCCCCGATGTTTTTCTACCTTTGCTCTCTTTACTGGTATCTCTGTACCCATTCATACCAAGTGGCCTGCCCAGCTCATCAGGTTTTTCACCAATCTTTCTGCAAGTCATTCATCTTTTTTCAATGCACCATCTTTGTCTGTGATTTTTTAAAATCTAGTTGTTCTCACAAACTGTCCGATTGTTTTGTTATCATTCTTTTAGCATCACTGTCATGCTGGAAAAATTAGCCTTGCCTACCACCTCTCTGGTACTTTACCTTGCCTCAAACTTGTTCAGCAGCCTCTTTGTTCAATCTCCACCACTGCCATTACCATCTCCACTTGCACCTCGTCGATACCAGGAGCTCTCCTTTTCGTCATCCTTTTTGTTCCGAGTTGCATGTCTTTATCAGTAATATCAGCTACCTCCACTTTCCCCTCTACATAAGTTAGTAACTAAGTTAGTAATTCCAGATTGTTGTCACTTCCTTGCTCTTTTGGTAACTCCTTGAAGTAGTTTTCCACAGCCTCTTGTTCTGTTACAAACTCCCCATTTCTATCGTTAATCACTATTCTGACTATTTTCATTACCATCCTGAGCCATTTTGTATACACCATCTTCTTTCCACCATACTCATCCAGCTTGCTAGACATGTCTCCATATCTCTCCTCCCTTAGCAACTGCTCTCTTTGCTGGGTTCTTGTTCTGCTCCTTTAGCTGATTTACTCTCTCCTTGATCTTCCCTATTTCTTTCCAAGCGTCCTTCTTTTCACACACTGCTTCTGCAACTTCCTTTGTTCATCTGCCTAATACAAGTTTAACCAACCATAACCCATTGTATAAGAAAAAAGCATCTGTTTGGACTGCTTGCGTACAATCATAGAATTTACTACATTTACATCATCCTACAATTATGGAAATATTTATGTTCCTGACCTTCATGTGTTTGCGCTACCAGCATATGCTATTAATGCGAACAGTATTTGTTGTGCCTACGTTTTTCCTGCATCTCTAAAACCACGGAACACATGGACAGATGCCAGTTGATTTTTCATGTTTTTTTCTCAGGTGTGTACATGGTAATCTGACATTGCAACGCACTTGGTCACAAGAAACTTGCTAATGCCAAAGGACAACTGAAGCTGTATCATAATTCTGCACAGCCACACCACAATGAGCTGATTTATGAACAGGCTATTGTCTAAAATCATGTGGGTTTTTCATTTGTGAGTATCGTTTTACAAGGTGGACGGCAAAACATCACCTGTCAAGCTGTGGTCAGTCATGGACTTGTTCATTTTAGTAGTTTATGCTTAGATTGTTATGCTTGGAAATAAAGTCACACAGAACATAAATCACAGTTTTGGATAGGAAATAAAGCCAGCAATAAACAACAATACAATTTCTGAATAGCTGTAGAAAAGGAAATAAAATAGGAATTAAAATCATAGGAAATAAATCATAATAAATAAAGTCACAGAAATAATGCCAAAATGCGTAACGTATGGAGAATATTTTTTTACAGGAAACTGATACTGCAGACACATATTTAACCAACAACACATTCACAGATAAACCCGTGAAGTTATTTTATCTAAAATAACTGGAATTAAAATAACTTGACACACATGCATATCATCTGATACAAGAACTTGCAACATTCCTGCTATAGCATTTGGCCGGTGGACTAATATTTATGTTTCCTGTTACATGCAGCTTTTTTGTTACTTTCCTGAGGGACATATTTCAGGGTAGGTAGACATTTAAGTATTTTCTTGGTGATTTACAGGTTGACTACACTGGTAGCATAACTCGAAACAGACGTCTTTCAACACACATACACGCGTGCACACACGCAAATGCATGTGCACACAAATTTAAACAAAATTAGCTAGTAATATAAAACATGACAGTAAGAGTTTTTATGCATATATTCGAAGCAAACAGAAAGTTCAGGATAAGGTCGGTCCTCTAGAAGATAGTGCTGGAAATACAATATCAGAGGGATTCTTAATGGCAGAAGACCTGAATGAGTATTTTAGTTCAGTGTTTACCAGGGAAGATATTAGTTCACTGCCAGTACCAGAGGCTAAGTTCAAGGGGGCAGATTCAGACTATTTAGGACAGTTAGTTGTAACCTCGGAAATGGTAGCTAAGAAAATAAGGACTATGAAGGATAATAAATCACCTGGAGTGGACGGGATTCCGCCCAAACTACTATTGGAAATTGTAGAACAAATTAGCGCACCGCTTGCAACAGTTTTCAATTTGTCATTAGAAGAGGGAGTGGTTCCTTTAGAATGGAAAGAGGCAAACATTATACCGTTATTTAAAAAAGGTTCGAGAAACAAGTCAGAGAACTATAGACCAGTGAGTTTAACATCAGTGATTTGCAAATTATTAGAAAGACTAATTAAAGATCACATGGTGGATTTTCTTGTTAAACATAACTTGATAAACCCATCTCAACATGGGTTTTTTAAAGCGAGGTCATGCTTAACAAATATGTTATGTTTTTTGGAAGACATCACTAGGTGGGTAGATGAGGGATCACCAGTAGATATCATCTATTTAGATTTTCAAAAAGCTTTCGACAAAGTACCACATCAAAGATTACTCCTTAAGCTAAAGGCCCATGGCATAGGAAATGGTATAATAAACTGGATAGAAAAATGGCTGAATGACAGAAGACAACGTGTAGTAGTTGATGGGGAGGCTTCAAACTGGAAATCGGTATTGAGTGGGGTACCACAGGGATCAGTACTAGGACCTATATTATTCTTAATATATATCAACGATTTGGACGATGATATAACAAGCAAGGTGTTAAAATTTGCGGATGATACAAAAGTGTTTAGAAGGATTAAAAGTGATGGAGACAGACAGCATTTACAAGATGATCTTGATAGGTTGATCAAATGGTCTGAAAAGTGGCAAATGCTGTTCAATTTTGGGAAATGTAAATGCCTCCACACAGGTCATGGGAATGAAGACGTAAAATATAAAATGGGGGGTACTGTTCTAAGTACTACTGTAAAAGAAAAGGACTTAGGGTTAACCATTAGTGCTGATATGAAGGTTTCAGAGCAGTGTGGAATTGCAGCGTCAAAGGGAAATCAAATCCTTGGATTAATTAGGCGAAATATAGCGTATAAGAAAAAAGAATTAATAGTACCGCTGTACAAAACAATAGTGAGGCCTCATTTAGAATATTGTATACAAGCATGGAGGCCATATCGCAAGAAGGACATAGATATGCTAGAAAGAGTACAGAGGAGAGCGACTAAAATGATACCAAATATGAGGGATCTTAGTTACGAAATACGCCTAAAAGAATGTGGTTTAACAACACTAGAGACCAGGAGATTGAGAGGAGATCACATAGAAGTGTTTAAAATATTGAATGGTTATGAAAATATTGATAGAAACATTTTTTTCTCAGTTAAGAAAGATAGAAGGACCAGAGGACATGAAGCTACATTAGTAAAGGAGCAGTGTAGATTAGATATAAGAAAGTTCTCATTCTCACAAAGGACTGTAACTGAATGGAACAGATTATCTCCTGATTGTGTTGGTGCTAGTAGCGTGAATATGTTTAAAAATAAAATCGACACACACCTTAAAAAGGCGGGATACATGTAGATAAAAAGTATTGGACTCTCGATAAGCCAAAAGGCTTCCTTGTCCAACTGCCATCCAGAAAATTACTCTAAATTACAATCTTATTAAATCTTGTTAAAGACACATATATATATAATGTGGTAAGCATGGTATTTTTTTCTTATTTTCAAGATGATCTTCAATTGGTTTATACCATCTACGATATGATACGAACTATCCCACATGTACCTTGACATCATATGTCACATGTACTCAAGAAGTTGGTGTGCTACACTGACAAAAGCCTCTAAAAAGTAAAAGTCACATATTGGATATGTCCAAAAGAACTCATTTGCATTCACACATTAATTGTCTAAATGGTTGAGAGTTGATATTGGTCGATACATCTAGTGAGTTTCCAAAGCCAATTATTCGGCTGATAACTGGTTTATTTGGCCTTCAACACACTGATTTCATCAATGGTTTTTGAGAGAGAGCAAGGAGAGTCGACAACTTCAACACAGAAACATATATTTGCCTTGTACATTCACATTTCTAGTTTTGCAAATCATTAGAACTGATTCTTGGCTCAAATTAAGTAAGTTAATAGGTAGTTTGATGATCCTACCCAAATTACATACTAAAGTTGAACAAATGAGCTTGTATATCATATTAGGCTTACTTTTTTACAAATTAATTTGAAACAAAATGAACAAAAAATTGAATGGAGAAGGCACCATTCATTATTATATTTCATGACAGGAAAACAGGCATTTAGGACGAGGTCTACTCACTTGAACGCTGCACGACTTGGAAGACCTGGCACAATGACCGGCCTGAGGGCTGTGTTGAGACGCCCTAATTGGAAGGGGCTGGGAACTCTTGCAGATTCCCCACCAAAACCTTGACTCCTCCCAAGGATCTTCTCCTCTCTCTCCCATGCCGCTCGATCCAAGGAGTCTACTCTGGCGCCATCTGGAGTAAGGTCTGGTGATGATGCAGCATCGTAACTCTCGAATGATTCATCATGGTGAAATCGCAGTGGAGGAGAAGAGGTGCTTTCGTGCAGAGCCATAGAAACGGGTCTTCTTTGTTTCGGGGCCGGGACACCTGGTGGGTGGATCTTGGGTCTCGCTCCTGGGTCGAAGAGGAAGAGATGGTTATAAAAGTAACCTGATTACAAATACTCTGAATAGATTGATGATTTGGTTTCTTGGTTAATAATATTAGATATAATTACCTCTCAAGAAATGATTCGGATCTGTATATTTTGATCGCATCCCACTTAGCACAAGAATTAAAGAACATCTATCTTGTCGCCAACAATTAAGCGAACACAAACTGATCACATGTCATCAGTGTTAAAAGGATGTTAAAATTCTGGCACAGGAGGAAGCACTGAACAGAGATGTCTGCCATGAGCTCTCACCAGTCCTTCTCAAGCTCATGTCACATGACCGATGTTATGTGACACTACTGGATAAGGCAACAGGATGTGGTTGAAATATACAGATCAGAATCAAAAGTTCCTTGAGAGGTAATAATACTTACAAATAGATTATACAAAACAAGTTTGTGAGTTGTAGTAATGTTTCATTTACTGCCAGGGAACCTGCTATAATCATTAAATTCCAAACATAGAAGTCTAAACCTGATGGAAGTCACTCAAAACATGTGGAAGATGGGAGGCTTGTGCTCAAAACATGTGGAAGATGGGGGTTTGGGCCCCAAACAAATGGGAGGAGGAGGTTTGTGCCCAAACCAGGTGGGAGACAGGAGGTTTGTCCCCAAACAATGTGGGATATGGGAAGACTGTCCCCAAAACAGGTGGGAACTGGGAGGATTGTCACCTAATCAGGTGGGAGATGGAAGGATTGTCACCTAAGCAGGTGGGAGATGGGAGGTTCTCCCCAAAACAGGTGGGAGATGGGAGGTTTGTGCTCAAAACAAGTGGAAGATGAGAGGTTTGTCCCCAAACCAGGTGGGTGATGGGAGGTTTGTCCCCAAACCATGTCGGATATGGGAGGTTGTCCCCAAACCAGGTGGGTGATGGGGGGTTTGTGCCCAAACCAGGTGGGAGATGGGAGGTTCTCCCCAAAACAGGTGGGAGATGGGAGGTTCTCCCCAAATCAGCTTGTGATAGGAGGTTTGTCCCAAAACCAGGTGGGTGATGGGAGGTTTGTCCTCAAACATGGTTGGAAAATGGATGTTTGCCTTCAAAACAGGTGGGAGATGGGAGGTTTGTGCCCAAATCAGGTGGGACATGAAAGGTTGTCCCTAAAACAGGTGGCATATGGGAGGTTGTCCCCAAAACAAGTGTGTGAGATGGGAGGTTTGTCCCCAAAACAGGTGGGAGATCTGAGCTTGCAATTACAACACAGCTTCTAAATGGTGTCATACAATTAAATTAGTATTGTAAATTGTACAGATAACTGTTGCCAATTCTTTCACAAAACAAAGTTTAAGAATCTTTGTGTAGCAATAACACAGTTGACCAGTATACAATTAAGTTGTTAATAAATGCTTCCACTTATACCAGGCCATTTGTGCACTGTAGTTGTTCACTAGCCACCCTGGAGCTAATTAAATACTTTATTGAGTTTATATATAAGCTGGGTGCCCTCTGCATTTATTATTAGCAATTATTGCCTGCCAACCTGAGCATTTACTACACCTGTTTATGACCTGTTGGTGCCACTGGTCTATCTCTTCACAAATCACTGTTATACTCTTACAAGCATGTACAATCACAGCTACGAGTGGGAGAAAATTTTATTAATTAAAAGCCATAAATTACAAATGTTACAACTCTTACTGGTTCTGGTTTAAACCAGGAGCTTCACTGTAATACACTTTGACATTTCACACACCTTTATATGTTTCTGACTCAGCTGCAGTGGTAAATGAAGTGGGTCTTGAGAAGGCCTCGTAGCCATCACCAGCTGCACTGCTGCTGCATTCACTCTCTTCATCTTCCTCCTCACTGGAGGAGGAGATTGCATTCTCATCCTCAGCCTCCTCATCATCATCATGACCTATTGTCAACACCTGGGGGGCCTTCGATGCCTCAATCTCCTTCACTCGCCTGGCAACATACAACACTCACATACAGGGCTGACTGAGACAACAGTGCTTCTTCTCAAGTCACGAACAGGCTGAATGTATTTTCTGTTTATACCTGGATATTTCAAAGGAAGGATGGATACAGGAAAAATAGCAAAGAGAGCAGACGGAACAACACAAAGGACACAGGAAAAGGGGAAGGCAAAAGTTGAGATGGGAGGACTGGGTGAGGAAGGATATGATAAGATCAGGGGAGGATAAAAGGTGGAGAGGGAGTTATGGATAGAAAACTTCGGAAAGAAAAAACATAGCAAGTGGGTCGGCGATACTGTACTTGACCCTCACCTCTGTATAACAGGGAACAAGGAGAACAACAATCAGTAGAAGGGAAAAATGGAAAGAAGTTCACAGGTGAATACAAGCTGGGCTGAATGTATGGAAGAAACCGGATGGAATGGTAAGAGATAGACATGTATATTGGAAACTACAAAAGGAAAGGTGCTTAGTTCATGCACCAAACCAGCCTATCTATCTGGCCTAGAGACTATAGTACTGATGGAGATGGTTGCGAAAATAACTGGAACAGAAGAATTGCAGGAGGGAAAATAGTAGCCAGGCAAAAGATGGAGGAGTTGAAGGAGGAGGTTGGTTTGAATGAGGTTCAGGAGGAATGTGGTGGGGATCTGGGGACCGTTTCACTAAGATATTAAGCTCTTAAGGAAAATCCATCCTAGAACAGAATCTGATGGAAAATTCAAGGAGTATTTTCAAAATGCGTTTCACTAATGTGATCATTAAATTACTCTTAAGGCAAAGAGCGATATTTCCATCATGATAATCAATAATCTACACAGTTGGCACAATTTGGCAAGAGATTGAATTGTCAATTTTTTTTTGGAAAATTGACTTTTTGTTCACTGGGTGAAGAATTGAAACGAAAACTTGCAGAAGCCGCAGACATATCACAGGGGACACTATTTCCGCATCACACATGGTGCAATGTTTTGACAGAAGCGTCATTGTTGACAATTTTCAGTTTACAAGAGCGTAGATAGCGTCAACAACTTAAACCGAAATTATGCCGTCGAGTATAATGACATGAAGGGCAGTAGTGCGCAGGTTAAGGTAGCTGGGGCGGGTATCATGTCACCAGATTTCTTAATTTTTTTCTTCATAGAACATTAGTAGGTGTCAGTAATTGTAATGTGTACAATAAAAAAAACTAAGGCACTAGCCCCATATGTCACCAATCCATCCTTTAAAAACTTGTATTTTTAGTGTGTCTGTCGAAAGTCCATTTTCAGATTCTTGGAAACTGACGATGTTTCCATAGTGATGATCATATGTGCATCAACCCAGTTCAAACATAAATTCGTTCACCATGAATGCAGATCATATAGTCTGGTTATTCTCATGCCACTATGCTGCTGACACACTGTCAAACCACCAAATACTGGCAGTAGCTTTGTTTATTCTCCTATAATGCCTGACCTCCGCTGCCAGTTGCAATGACACGTGACTGACCCCAGCAGGTGTTAATCAATCTTGTCTACCACAGCAAGTTCAACACGTGGCCCTTCGTAACACAATATCATTAGACAACTTGGCGGGGAAAACCTTGGGGGGAAATCTCAGTAATAGAAGTGTCTGTCAAATCGTGTTGAAATAAACCACATTCAAGTGAAAAAGTCACATTTCTAAGGAAAAAACAAGCATCTGGTGACACTTATGTTATCAGCAACAACCAGGAAGTATTACTTAATGTAACTTTTTATAAAAACTACAATATTTACAAAGCTATAACTTGGCATATGAACTCAACTTGTGTTTACCCAAAATTGCACTGGATGGTTTTATGTTTGGTGAAAGGGTCGTACCAAAAAATGCAGTACGGATGTTTGCTGTCTTTCAACATTGTAGCAAAATGCATTTGTTTAAAAAAAACCTGTACAAATATCAATAACATATTTGTACTTACAACCATACAAATTTTTCTTTTGAGGAATTTCTCAAAATGAAATAAAATGCCATTTTAGGGTGATTTTTTGATTAATTGATTATTGTCTTTAAACACATTTAAATATCACTAAACAAATTTAAAAATCAATTATTTTTGGTTTGGAGTATTGTTTAATGTGTTAGGCATTGTCTGAGAATTTTTTTTTACTTTATCTTCAAAACATTTATTAATTTGATTTAAATCCAAACAAGCATGTCATAGGCAATCTTACCACCTTAAGTTGGATACAGCTTAAACTTTGCTAAAAATTGATTAACAAATGTCACAATAACCTTAAGTTTCGCTGGTCATTATTATCATACGTCAACCGGTCATGATGCTAATGTCGTGTAAACAAAATAATCATGCTTTACCAAACTGTAATCGCTAACATTTGGAAGACTTATTTGGTTGTGAACAACTGGTTCTCTGCGTGAAAGTAGACCCAAATTAACGCTGTTAGTAAATTCTAGCTGTTTATGATAATTAAAGAGTGGTGTAGCGTACTCTTAGAAATTAGCTTTTCTAGGAGAATTTTTATGGACCGAATCTAGGATGAATTGTTAGTGAAACGCAGTTTTTCATTTTCGCTCCTAGGTAAGGATCAAAATCGGTTTTATGGGGCAAAATCGGGCTTAAGAGCTCTTAAGAATGTTAGTGAAACGGTGCCCTGGTGAAAGTGGGTCGCTTATATCGATAGGATGAGAGGCAAAGAGATAATGAGAAGCTGATGTAGACAGAGTGGAGCGAAGAAGGAGACGTGGAAGGCCGCACCAGCGAGGGGGGACTGAGATTTGGTGTAGACAGAGTGGAGCGAAGAAGGAGATGTGGAAGGCCGCACCAGCGAGGGGAGGACTGAGATTTGGTGTAGACAGAGTGGAGCGAAGGAGACGTGGAAGGCCGCACCAGTGAGGGGAGGACTGAGATTTGGTGGGACTCGGTGGCGTGGAGTACAGGAGACAGACTGACAGAGAAGGGGAGTTTTGAAAGGGCACAGAAACATGACTGATGATGGACGAATAATAACCTTGAAAACTAGTATATGTGCAGTTGACATATGTCAGTTACCAGACAAAATTTAGAATAAGAAAATGATAATCTTTGTGAACTGTATTGATCACCAGCATGTGGTTATACTGAGGGTTAACGAGACATAGTGCACAGGTGCATAAGGATATAGAGCCTTTCCACTTGGTCCAGACACATCAGTCGGACATTGTCAGCCAGTGACAGGAAGATGTGTCAATGGAACCATGTTTATTGTTCAAAACCAAGTGACATGTGTTTTTCTGGTCATTATTATCACACTGTTGTTAGATCCAATGAATAATGCAATGATCTTATGGGCAGTGTACCACCATATCTGGGTGAACCCAAAGTCAGTTCATCGTAACATGAACCAAGAGACATCATACTTGACAGTGAGCTGCTGTGCAATGCAGTGTGGTTAGACACAGACGATGTAGACACTGTTCTGTCTGCCTGGGTCATGATATTGGCATTCATAATATTCGTATTCAGAATTAGAAGTACGGATTTGCTTCAGGTCAGCTACATAAAGACACGGATGTTATGGAACCAATCTACAGAGGTTAAAGCTTGCATCTTGCTAAGTAGGTGGCATAAATATTTAAAAAAATATATATTTGGCTTCAGGTGAAAAACATATTGTAAGGTCTGTAGTACAAAACTCAATATCCTTCAAAGTAGATGGCAAGACTTACAATTAAAATGTATAGAGTGATTGAGGGATCTGTCACAGCCGTATCCACAGAAAGATTTTGTTTGGCTCCAAACAATAAACAAAAGATCCATACAACTTAAACATTGCCCAGAGTATGTGTCGTTAAACGTGTTTAACAACTAATAACACAAGGTACTATACAGTACCTACAGTCCACACCAACCAATTTAAAACTCATATTTTGTAAAGACAATATTAAACTGGAACCAACTAAACAAGCCATAAGGGCAGGCTGAAATAGATTATTTCAGCCACATATTGTTTTGCCTGCACACTCAGTAGCATCCATTGCACCCATACTGCCGTAAACTATAGCCAATGGTAAAAAGGTGGCTCCTTATGACTTACCCAATCAGATTCACACAGAACTGTTTGATAAACCAATTAACCCACTGTCTTAATCACACCATCAGTTATCTACACGAAACATATACAAGAGTGGTGATAAGTCCTCTTCCCATATTCTGGGTCACTTAAGGAGGCTGCCCCTGGTTTAGTCATACAATCCAGAAACACATGAAATTCAAATACGATTCTAATGATGTATACATTGTCTAGGGTTGCCGTACATATAAAAATGTAACATCGGAATGACGACACCCACTGTCTATGCAATAAACAGTCCAACTGGTGACCAGTTTTTACTAATTTGAACCTTCGTAAACATACTTGAATAATCACTTCTGTTACAACATTTTGACTTCTTTCTGTAGTGTGGTCATCAATAGAAATAAATATCCATAAAATTTCTCAAAATATGTACAGGGATGAGAGCGACATTCAGAGAAAAAAACGGAAATTTTGCTGTGGCCCACATTTCAGCCTGAGAGGACTGTCTCATTTAATGGAGGGGAGGGGGGACTCCTCAGAGATATTTTTTAATTGTAGACGACATATGGTGTATTTTGAGCAATATTAAATAGAAAATCTTAACATTTCCAATAGCAAAAAAAGCACACGGACTCATGCACACATTGTCATAGTACTAACTCACTTGTTAATGATATTTTCTGGGCTGAACCCGAGTTGACTGACGGGCAGCTTTCTCCTTGGCCAGCTTTGTCAAACAGCCCGTTGATGGGCCATTCTAGCTTTCTTCGTTGCCAGCTCAACTGCTTCCTTAGCTTTGTACTTGGTGGTTGCCTTTGTCTTTGACATGTTCAGCTCAGTTTTTTTCTCCTCCTTCATCTTTCCTTCCTTGGCAAGATGGATGAAGTACATTTTGTATGCACCCCACGTGTTGTGAACGAGGCGACCAGTTCTGTTTGTGGAAGTCCTGTATAGCAGTCCTGTTGCTTGCCATGAGTGAGTACTTCGCTGTCTGGATAGTGTTGAATGTACTAACATTCTTTCTGGCAGTGGCAGTATTCATGATGCTACACATGTGACTAAAACACCCTTCCACTTGAAGACCATGAAAGCAGCTCATCATTGCAGCCACCAGTTTTGACAAGGCTGGGAACTTGGCAGTAGAGAATATGGTAGCCCACCACGAGTCCAATCTGGAACTTGTGGGTGCTTGTGGAAGTGTGTTGTCTACATGGAATCGGCGAACTTCCATGTGATACGCCCTCTGTTCAGGTTCTAATAGAATATTGGTGACCAGTGTGGGCAATGCCAGCGTGTGTACTTCAATGCCTTCGGTTCCCCTCTGACTGTAGCCTGTAGGATCCAATCCGCATAATTGACATTGGCCTCGCACCACAAACAGTAGGCTTTCCCTAGTGCTGATAATTTACTGATGAATATATCCAACATAGTGTCTCCAGCCGATCTCTCCAGCCACGCCCAATTCCACTTATTCTTAACACTTTTGTCAATGTCCTTCACGCAACATTTGTCTTGCCTTACAACAAATCGTCGATTAGCCATTGTGTTAAAAAATGATCGACATCTCCACAAAATACATCATCGTTTCCTAGTGGTCCACTGCTTTTGCACGCGCACTTCAAAAGCGCTGAAGCGAACACTCGCAGAACTAAGGGTTTTACTTCGCAGATTCACGGGTTCGATTAGGTCGGTTCTGTCTGTAATTGCCAGGTGAACGGATAGTTAACTCAATCCACAGGTAGATCGTCAGTGAATTGTCCAGGATTTTATATGCCCTACCCCCCAACATTCATTTTTTTCTCCCCGGATTTACACGATTCACAAAAGTGATCTTTGGAGCAGTATAAAAACCGGAATTCCGGCAAAAACCTGAAATTTCTCATCCCTGGTAATAATATTTTTTTAAATTCGCTATTTCTTAGAGGAAATACAAGAAATTTCTGAGGTTGGACCAAATTGCCATTTGTTTTACAAAATGTACTGTAAACAATTATTTTGTAACCAGAACTCTTAAATATTTTGCACAATTTGAGATTAATATATATCAAAGGTAATAATAACATAAAAATGGTACCTCACCAGGTTTTTTTTAACATACATGCATTGTGTCTGTCACTATTTGAAAATTATGTGGACAAAATTGCAAAAAATATGAAAAAATAAACAACAAAAACAAATTTTTACAATTTGTTTATCATAACGAGAAAAAAATATGATTAATTGTTGTTTGAATCATTTCTTAATTCTCAAAGCCAAGTATATTACAAAAGGAACCAATTAAATTGAAATATAGTATATTTTCTTTTTATTATATACATGAAATAATATCTTATTCAATCGAAGAAATTCCTGCTCAAATACATTGACCAAATATTACACGGCAATAGTTTCCATATAGAGCATTTAGATTCTATGGTGTAGTACATGTTCGTTTCCATAAGACAAAACCACGGATCTGACAAAAACAAAAGTTCTCTGGTACCCCACATTTCACAATAATACAAAAATTAACAAACATTGTCATCCTGAATTGGATCATAGTGACTGATGTAATATTTATTCTGTCACCCATTGGCGTACTATGTACGTGATTATGCTGTGTATAACCCTATAATGACTTGATCACTGTATACACCCGCCGTCAGGTAGAGCTATGAAAGACATGCGCAGAAAATGTACGCAGTAAACTAGGGGCAGCCTCCTTAAGGGGATACATAAAAAAAATATTTTCAACCATAATAAGTTTTAAGAAACATTATTTTTTCCAACTGAATAATTAATCCACAACTACTGCAGTAATGTCAATGAATGTTTTTTTTTGTCTTTTACACCGGGTAGTTGAACTTAATATTAATACAATAGCAAGAATTCACATTTCAGATACATGAGTTCAAAAATGTTGTATGCTATGTATAATTTGAACCAACTAATGACTACAATCCCGAATATGTCTTTGCGTGTGACACCAGAAGTGTGTGGGAATTGGTTATGGAAACGGACAACAATTTATATACAAATTAATAATACAACTTGTTTAAAATGCAGAAATGTTACAGAATATTTACATTATTATACGTTGTGTCTACAGATGTTGCAACCACATGTGTTGACCTACTTTTATATCAAACAACACCAACTGAAGCCTTTTACAACCATGTGCCCTTTTATAGCAACCTATTTTACAACCACACCCAATGACCCACTTTTACAATGACCACACCTGATGACCTACTTTTATAATGACCATGCCCATTGACCTACTTTTCATGGCCAGCCTTCCACTGTTTGAGTTCTTCAAACAGTTGCACTAAGTGGTCATCTTCTATGTCTTCCTCCTCTTTCGTGGCTTTATATGTCTTTGTGGGAGCTTTCTTCTTCAACTGAAAGTTTATAAACATTCAAATATTACCAATAACTACACCATTTTATGCATATATCTTTTGCATTTATCTGCACCCTTGACAACCTACATTGTATGCTTATCAAACTATCAGTTCTATGGTTTCAGAAGCAATTAACTGGTTATTAAAATCAAATAGTACCATCTATAAAAGGAAAATCAACTTGACTATACCCGATCGTAATAAGAAAGTGATTACTACTTATTTCCACATATAATGCATTTTTATTCATACTATTCATATTCCAAGAGTTATGTTTGTGTTATAAAACATGTACTGAAACTGGCAAGTGCCAAATTTAGAGCTAACAAACATATCAACAATATCATACACGTGACAAGACTGAGATACATCAAACAAAGAGAGTTGAAAACAATACACAATATACTAACCTAGGTAACTGCAAGCAGACGAATGGGGATTACAAGATCACCAATTAAGGAAAAGAGCCATTGAAGGAGTTGAACCAACTGTGATGTTACAAAGCAATGGAAGTGTAGGCATTACACTATGGTATGAAGAGTATAAGTAATTAAGTAAGTAAGTATAAACACGTAGTTGTGTTGACGTACTTGAAGCATGATCTTAGACGTGGTGACATCACTAGGTGCAGAAGTAGATCGCATCTGTTGTTGTCTTGCTCGTAGCGCCTTCGAAGGATTTCCGCAAACAACACGGCCAGTTGTGAGGGCACTAGCCTCATCAACATCCCCTAGAAGAAACCCAGACAGGCTCACAATTGACCACGACCAACAGCTGATGGCACAACATGCTGTAATATAATGCTAAATTGTTATAACACAGAAATTGGGCTTTTTAACAGCATCATTTTGGTTTCAGTCTATTTGTGTTTCTGGTTGCCTCACTCACCCTGTTTAATGCAGCCAACATTACCAAGAAATAACTCTACATCATAAGGAAAATATATAATTTATTTGTGACCCTTTATAAATCAAAACAGAAGGAAAGAAATCAATGTGGCATTCTGCCCGACTCAATTTGTAGTTCTCAGAATGCTGGTAATGTTTTTCTTTTTTAAAGAAATTGTGGGTGACAACTTCGCAACAACATTACCAATAAATTACTCAAATTTCTACCTACTCTCAAATAGTTTACCCTAGGAAAATAATAAACGAACGAACATCTGTTCTGTCTACCCTAGAATGTGAGGGCATTGAACAATACACACAAATATTAGTATAAAAGCAGTACACATGGCTAATGAATCCTACAGATAAGTGGATTTTCTAATACCTGGGTAGGTACTGCAAGCATCTTAGAAAGAGACAATTATCTGTTTCACTGAAACAATATATGTACATTGTGGCTCGTTACGATCACTGAAAATATAAATATACAGGAGTGTTGATTGTTCAACCATCCTGTGTGTGTTCAGCCCGCCCTACCTGCGGTGCCAAGGGTAGAAGCTGACCCAGGTCTCCTCTCAGCCCTAGATCCTGGCCGCCTCCCTGTTCCAGGCCTGCCAGTAGGAGAGGCTGTCTTTATGGAGGACCAGGGCCTCAGACCTGTTGATGTGTAGGGCCTCATGGCTGAGCTTGGTCTGCAGGCCGTGGCAGGCCTTCCTAGTACAGCAAGGGGAGGACTGTGGTTATACACTGGGGGGTGTGAAGCTTTGTTCTAATCTTTCAGGGGTGTAGCCAGAGACCTGTCTGCCTGTCTTCAAGACTGGCAGATGACAGGCCAAGACAGGTATTTACAACTGATATGTTGGAACTTACAGAGGGCCAGCTGGCCACTAGGTTAAGTAATAGTTCCAAGTCTTGGGGCCACATTAGTGACTATCATTGGCACAACTGGTAATGAAGCAAATAAAATGGATCAGTATCAATTAAATGAATGACTAAAATGAAACTGGTTTGTCATCGAAGAAAACTAAACTGACCAATAATGGCTGTGACTGACATGAATTGCTTCTAAGCAAGCCATTTGCATGCTAAAAAGGACATTTTTGATTAATTCAAGACTGGCAAAAATAATTTATGGCTAAGGGTCTGCTTCCCCTTCCTTCATGAGCTGCACATTACTAAATGATTGTCTCTTATCTGCCTTACTGGTCTGTCATTGCTGTGATGTTGTTATCTAAATAATTGTGATCAATATTTTAAGACTTTATCAATTAAAATACCCTTTAATGGCTCAGAATGTTCAGAAATCTGTATAAAATTGATTCTCAAATGGTGTCCATGGCATGTGTATGCTATGTGGTGGACAGCACATGTTGTGGACATTGTTCTGTCTGGACCAGCCAGTGACCTCAATGCTGCTGGTGTACAGATCAGACACACAGAATCAGGGATTACTTATTCAGTCGAGCACATGTGGCTGTATTGAAATGTTTCAAAGTATGTACTATAGTTGTATATAACCATGTTTAACAAAGCAGTTAATAATACACAGTAAACCTCGCCTAAGTTGGATTCGCTTAAGTCGGATCTTCGCTCAACTCGGAAAACATTCACAGGAACGGATGATTTGTAATGTATTTCCCACAAAATTGTTTGTCTAAGTCGAACTTTGTAAGTCGGATCTTCATCTAACTCTAACTAACTGAGTCGGTCCATTTGATCTGAGATAATGTGGTTTTCCTTGCGTAAGTCGGATCGTAGTATTCAACAAAAAATTACTTGGATGCTTGGTGTACATGTACCAGATGAACTAAAAAGTGAAATGGCTATTCCAAGAAAATGACCCAGAAAGCCACAACAACGTACGTAGGCGTCACGTCTTCACTCATCTAATACAACTAGCGTCACCCAGCCAATGGACGCTGGTATTACCAAGAACATGATGTTCCATTACCGGTACACCCTAGCCGCCAGGAGACTAGACGCGTCAGAAGGAGTCGCACCATTTACTCAAGATGTGAGACTATTTTGGTCACCTTCATTGCTCTGACGTAAGCATGGAACAAATTGAAATAGGTAACACTACTACTACTACTTCTACTGCTAAAATTCATCGGAAGTGCTGAATGTCAAATCTATGCCGCCGACAAAGCAGCTGCTTCATTCAGAAACGTATGGAACAAGATACGCAAGATGCACGGAGATAATGTATGTACGACGGACGACTATGTTGGTGTGGACGAGACAGCAGAAACTTTGGCTACTCTAAGTGACGAGCAGATCACTGAAACCAAACGATACCCTGATGTAGACAGTTTACTGAGCAACGATGAGGGCCACAAAGTCTTAGTGTCTGAACATAAGAAAACAACACTCAATGACACACATGCTGCTTTACGGATACCTAGGCACTATGGTTTGACATTCGGCAACAAAGACTTACGCAGAGCAAGATGACTGACATTTACAATCACTAATAATGCAGATGATACAACTCTATTTACTACCATCCAATCTTTAAAAATATATCCTAAAAATGTCGAACAGTTGGCAATAACGTTAGAGATTTGTACTAAACTGAAGCACAGAACTGTTCTAGTACTGCGTAATGTTGTGTTACCACAGCATCCAGTCATGTTCAAGCATTATTCACAGGTACCCAAGTGGTTTCTGAGGGCCGAGGGCTGCCTTTGGTGTTAGCGCTGGGAATATCATCTTCGGTTAAGTCGGATTTTTGCACAACTCGGACTAAATCGCTCGGTCCGACTGAATCCGACTTAGGCAAGACCCGCAAGGTTTACTCTATAATAAAATGTGTACTACCATTATGTCTATTAGGCAAGCAGTAAAACTACCTATCAGACCGATTTAAATGCCCCCCATACACACAACTAAATGTTACATCATTTGAAAGCTCTACATCTCCCCGTCCCAACGAGGCCTGTCGTAGAACTGCCAAGTGGTACAGTAAGCATGTATCCAAGGTCAAACAAGGTCACCGTCAATTGATGAATTTTCAAAATTGTGCACTTCCACAATTGTCTTAACATTACAATGGTCACATATCTACTTTACTTAATTACCCGATTGCCAAGTAATAAACTTTTGGAAAGATAATTGTCTTACCGTCACAATGAGATATGATATGGACATGTTACCTGATATGGTACAAGTGGAGCTAAGGTCAAACAAGGTCACTGTGAAATGATGAACATCCAATTTTTTGCATACCGCGAAAGCCATAAAGTTATAATGACCGTGCAACTTCTTCATTTAAATGTACTGTGTGAAAGAATCTTTTCTCCTCATCAAAGTGAGATATGACGTGGAGCTGTCAGTTGATGGAGAAGCTGTGGAACGACAATCAAACAGAGTCACAGTCAGAAGTAACGCATGCGTGAACGTTTGACATCGCTTACTGACAGCTCTAACAATTTGCCTGATCAATGTAAGACATCTCTATTCATGGATGCTATGGTTCGTAGTACTCTCTAATATGACCATGATGAATCAATCCAGAATTTGCAGAAGATAGTTGATGACAATAGAACCCCAAAACACCTCCACCTGTGATGCGATCATGTTGAAACATCTCCCGCCAAGATCGTCACCTTCGTTTACGAAGTAATTAAAGTGACAGACTCGTCCGACCAAAACCCCAAGTCCACAGTCGAAGGTCCATCAACACAAATGATAGGGTACCACCATGCAAGAAAAGCGAACCCGAAAACGAAATTAATGAAATCCAACAACAGCTGAGTGAAATTCAATGAGACATTGCGGGACTTTCTCAATTTCAACAAGAAATAGCCTCCCTGTTGTCCACCGTGCATCAATTACAAAAAGACAACTATGAGAAAGACACCCACATCAAACTTCTCGAGGCCAGAATAAACGACCTAGAGCAATACTCTCGTATCGTCAACGTCATCATCTCCGACCTAGTGACTAAACACCAAACGTACGCTAGAGCCACGACCAACAAAGTGACCATTGAAATAGATGCTGACGCTTCTTTCAATGAAACCACAACACTCAAAAACAAAGTGATGAACTTCTTTCTGACAAAAGACATCCACATCGACAAGAAAGACATCTCGGCATGTCACATGTTCGGCAGCAACAACAGGAAAGCAAGACTCACCTCCGCGAATCATCATTCTTTTCTCCAACAGAATGGTAAAGATCAACCTAGTGAAAATGGGAAAGAAACTGCGCGGAACAAACGTGTTTATGAATGAACACTTAACAATAATACAGACCGAACTTGCAAAGACAGCTCGACTTCTCCGCAAACAAGGCAAGGTCCAATCCACCTGGACTAGGAACTGTAAGGTGTTCGTGAAAGAAAACGGCCCACCAGACAGTGCTAAGATCTGTTATTAAAACTGCGAAAGACTTTGATGGTCTTAACAAATGAACTGTGCCAAATGTTTTTGGCAGCAACTTTGAACTTTCCTATGACAATGTCTAGCACTGATTTTGTTGATACTGTGTCCTCTATATAGTTACTTTGGACACTGTGTATTTCGTCCTACTAATAATGTTATACGTCTGCTCACTGGTCATCACAATGTATATTTCTTTGTATGGCTATGTATTGTTTATAATTTTATTAACTACTGTTTAAATGCCAAACACGATTGATCCATGTATACTTTGTAATGGAAAGTTAAACAGTAATTGGGTAAAGTGTGAAATTTGTCAGACTACTTTCACAAAATGTGTGAAAAATTAATGCAGTATCAGTTTAGGTTAATTCAAAGAAAAACAATTCCATACTATTGTCTCTTATGTTGCGATGTTTTTCCTTTTCATAATATCACTGATGATGAATTTAAATTTGAAAATTCTCCAACTGAAGGAAATTATGACATTTACAGACTAGTTGATAAATGTTCTTACTTTAATTTAAAGTCTTTCAAATATTCTGATTACGATTGTTTTGATTTTGAAAATAATATTGATCCAAATAACTCTTTTATAATAATTTATCATCTAAATGTGAGTACTATACTGATTCTCAATTGAATGAAAAATATGCAAAGTTAATGGATTGTCATTCATAAATTCTAACGCAAGAAGTCTGAAAGCAAATTTGCAAAAATTAAAGATTACCTTGTAGAGCTTAATCTGCAATTTGATATAATTACATTTTCTGAAACATGGGCAGAACTTGACTTACTAAATGACATTAATATGTATAATTACAATGCTCACCACATAACAAGAGAAGACCGAAACTATCGAACATAAAAACAACTCAAATGCAAACTGATGGAAACAAAAGCATTTGTTGTAGATAACATTTTTGAATGTGTTACTGTGGAACTATCCTTAAAAGACTACAACAATATTATAGTCAATTGTAAGTACAGAACGCCAGGTTCAAATCTAGACTTTTTTGTGAAAACATGAAAATATCTTATATGATGCGAAATCAGTGAAACCAATATTTTTGTGTGGTGATCTTAACATAGATTTGTTCAAGCATGAGGATTATAGCAGCACCAAAAACTTCCTTGATCTGACGTACAGTGTGGGTCTTTACCCCTTAATTGAAAAACCAACTAGAATAACACAATGCTCAGCTACACTAATTGATAATATATTTACAAATTAATTGAAACACAACCTTATTTGAGGGATTTTATTCAATGATATCAGTGATGATTTATTAGTCTTTGCAATGTGTGAATATTATACAAATAGAAAAGTCCTAAAAGAAGTTTGTTATAATAGAATGGTAACTGGAGACACACTGGTTTCACTTTCAAATGAATAAAGTTTACAATCCTAGGACACTGTTCTAAACACAAATGATGTAAATTATGCCTATGACAAATTCTTAAATATATTTACTAATATGTTTAACAAACATTGCCTGGTAAAACAAGTTTAGAGAAAGTATTGTGTTAAAGATAAACCTTGGTTCACTAAGGGTTTAAAACCTTGGTTCACTAAGGGTTTAAAACCTTGGTTCACTAAGGGTTTAAACGTGCTGTGCTCAGAAAAAGAGTCTATACAAAGCATTTATTTCACCGAGATCTGGTGAAGCAGAACATAAGTATAAAACTTATAAAAATAAATTGACAGGAGTATTAAGACTCACTGAAGAAAACTACTACAGCACATTTTAGAGAAACAAAGAAATAATGTGAAGGAAACTTGGAAAATATTATTATTAAACAGTGTAATCAACAAACAATTTAACACATCTTTGTACACGTATCCTGAATATTTTATGAACAATAACAAAATCATTTCGGACAAGACAGATATAGCAAATTAATTTAATATTTTTTACACATGTTGGGCCTAATCTAGCAAAGCAGATTTCATTACCTGCAAAGAATATGTCTATTTATGATTACTTGGGGAAAAGACTAGAAGGTAACATGTTTTTAAGTCCTGTTAATGATCAATAAGTTATTAGAATTGTTCAACATTTCAAGACAAAAATGTCAACAGATTGTAATGACATTAACATGAGTATGATTAAGAAAATAATTTTGTCATATATGCAATGTAACCTTTCAAACAGGTGTATTTCCAAGCAAAATGAAAATTGAAAGTTGTTCCAGTTTTTAAATCTGGAGAAAAGGGTGTGTTTACAAACTACAGACCTATCTCACTGTTACCACAATTTTCTAAAATACATGAGAAACTATGCAGTGATAGGCTGGACAAATTCATAAACAAGTATGATGTACTTTGTCCAAGCCAGTTTGGCTTTAGATCTAACATGTCAACTTCTCTTGCTCTTCTGGAATTGGTTGAAGAAATTGCCAGTGCACTTGATCATAAAATATATGCTATTGGCGTATTTGTTGATCTAAAAAAAGCATTCAACATGTTGATCATTATATACTTGCCAAAAAAACGACATTTTATGGTATATGTGGTAAAGCTCATAAATGGATTATGAGCTATCTGGAAAATAAAAGGCAATTTGTTCAGTATAAAAATTGTGACTGAGGTACTTGATGTATGATGTGGTGTTCCACAGAGGTCTATTTTAGGACGAAAGCTATTTATTATGTACATAAACGACATTTGTAATGTCTCGTAAGTATTTAAGTATATTCTATTTGCTGATGACACTAACTTGTTTTATTGTGATTGTGATTTAGGTGAACTTATCCAGAAGACAAATGCTGAATTAGACAAGCTTCATGTATGGTTTGTTGTAAATAGGTTATCACTAAACGTTACAAAAACAAATTACATGATATTTGGAAATCACATATTGAATTCACATATTCCGATAAAGATAAACGAACAAGAAATCAATAGAGTTGAAGACACTAAATTTTTAGGTATTCTGATTGATGACAAGTTAACATATAAAAATCACATTTCTTTAGTGAAATCAAAACTGTCAAAGAGCTAGCTTCTTGATTAACAGAAGTGGCATGTCTATATTATACCATTCACTCTTTTTCCCTTATATTATGTCAGGGCCTCACCCAGGATCAAATTTTTGCCAGTCCAAATTTTTTCCAACATTCTACGAAGTGCAGTCGGGCACGCAATCGAACGCGCCATCGGATGTGTGATAGGCGCGCAACTAGGAGTATACAGGTATATATATATATATATATATAAACACACCAGCATTGTAAATTTTGGTAATCATACTTAGTGTGTCCAATCATAAAGTACAAAAATAAACTAAAAGAATATATAACCATTTATGAAGACAAGGGAGAGAACATGGGTGAATGCACATCTCATGTGTGATCAGAAATGTACGTAGCATTTTTTTTGTCAAATGATGCATTTTCTGTTTAAAAGTGAAAAAAGAAGCCCATTTCTGTTCAGAAAAGTGATATTTTATTTCAAAGTTAATTTTAATTTGCAAATGAACAATGGAAATAGCACATATGATTGACTCGACTCACGAGGTGGCACCTGCGCCATCACACTCGTAACGATTTGCCTTGCGCTTTTAAAAATCGTCATAAATCTACCAAAATAAACAAATACCGCTGCATAGTAATCATGTTTGTTTCAAAATATCACCAACTAAGTCAGTATCATTTACAGTTTTGGTGATTCTACTCTTTCAGCATTTACCGAGTTTCCGTTCAAAACACAAATCCCATTTCGAAATGTTGATTACACGGAATTCCATCTGTTTTCTAGGAACGCGTTGTAACCGGCACGTGCTTATTGTATCTCCCTGCCCTGACGCTAACTTGACATAGGATTATTTAGTCTACATAGACATAGGCAAGTGTTGGCTACCTTTCAAGGAACCACCACTAGTGGGTAGGTGACAATTACAGCAGCAAGTTGCCCCTAGCGGGTAGGTGACAATTATACTAGCAAGTCTAGGCCTGGCTTAATTGGTTTTTGTGGCATGTGTCAGGCAACTGGCCAGGTGATCCGGGTGGGCGATTTTCAAAACCAGTCTCTGTAGATTTTGTAACTGGCTTCGCGGCTGTTTCAATGAAGTCGCAAAAATGGCCCATGCAAAAAACAGACAATCAATTTGAAACTGCCCAAATTTTTTTAATATTACCTGTCCACAGGATGGGTGGACGGGTCACTGGGTGAGGCCCTGTATTATGTACTATGCTGAAATATGGGGCAACACTTACTCAACAAATGTTGATTGCCTAGTCTTGCTACAGAGAAAGGTAATAAGGTTGCTATGCGGTGCTAAGAGACTGGACCATACGTCAAGGTTATTTTATATTCTGCATATTCTTAAAGTACCCGATATATTGTGGAGTTAAGAACTGCCATAATTATGTTTAAGGCATATCATAATCAATTGCTAAAGAATATACAACAGCTTTTTAGAATGTATGAATCTGTCCATCCGACCAGAAATGTTCACAATTGTACACACTATTATGGTCGTACTACTTTGAAAAGCATACGTCTATTGATTAAAGGTGTTAAGCTCTGGAATTCGCTTCATAAATCTTGTATAGATATTTGTTGTCAAAATATTAATCTTTTTAAAAACAAATACAAAGAAAAATGAGTGAATAGTTATGCATTTAATGAGTAGGTATTTAAACAAAATAATAGACTGTGTTGGGGTTTTATTATTATTAACTTAACTGCTTCTTTTTAAAGAATGGCCGGCTTTGAATGGTCATGAGAATTATGTTTTATGTATGGTGAGGTCAAATGTGTTATTACAAATGGTGTTAAACAGTATTATGTATGTTTTGGGTTAATAAGGCAAGTAATCATAAGTGCTACACTTCTTCTTGTCCTTTTTCAACAATTGTATACAATTATAATTTTATAATTTACTACATTATGCCTGTTGTTATAGAAATAAAGTTTCATTCATTCATTCATTCAAGTGATAAATGTTCGAAATTGTGTCATCCCGCAAACGTCATACAATATAAACGGTTGCATATATATACTTTACTTATCTATTTAAGGCAATGTCATATACCATAGGAAAGCCTACTGTCTCCCTGTAAATATGGGATATGACGGGAAGCTATCATATGGGATAATCTAACCTAAAAACGTGATCTTCTCAAATGTGTCTCGTACACCAAAGTTGTTTACACACACAATTATTCTTTGTAAGTCTGTTTGTATATATTCCTGTTGATATAATGTACATTTTATTTATTATTACACATGAATGTGGTCATTAACATGACGTGAATGTTAAAGAACTTGCCCAAAATGTAGTTAGTATGTTGAAGGAGAGGTGGCAATCGCAGATTAGAACTCTACTCGCAACACAGTCGACCAACTGTCAGATGTTTTGAGGAAAGAGATAATTCAATACCTCATGCAGGAATCCAAATTTCAGGGTCTCATTGACATACATGGAAACTAAGGAGACCATGCTGGACATAATCAGGGCTGAGAAGATTGGCAACTATATAGTATAGAACGTTTCGCTGCAATTATACTTTGGCTAACCATCTATGATCATACAAACTATCATTAAAGGATACTTTGTTGTGAAGAAAACCAAAAGGCGCTTCCACCAAGCGCCTTCTGATCAGGCAACTGAGCCAATTATTAGCACATGCAGGATGCATAATGGTATCATCGGCATTACAAAAAACGATCGAGCCAGTTGGCCGAGCCACCGTACATTTTGAGTGGCATCCACAGACTATCCACATTAGAGGATAGCCAAGTTCACACAGGCATTGTGACATCTTATTCACTGTACATCTGTTGACACGAGATGATATAGCTATATATTCACAATCTGCCTGTAACCAAATCTTTGCATGGTGATTAGGGTGTGCAATATGAAGTTGTAGGGTGGAGGGTGAAGTTGTAGGGTGGAGGGTGGGGTAGCATCGTCAGACCCAAAGAGTTGGATCCTGACAGAATCGATGGTTTGCTACTCACGAGCGAGTGCCATAAAATAGGTGACACACAACATATCCAGCCCGTGCAAGTTCCCCATCGTGACCAACTCCCTTCACAAGGAGCTGGTTGGTTCTAGAAATTCTGCGAGCTCGATGTCTTCACATGACCACAAAAGGCTGATGTTGAATTCCTGTTAGTGCGTGGAAGCTGAGCAGGTTCCAAGGGTGTACAAAGCCCAGCTATAACAAGACACTAGGCAGCTATACTATTGAGCTATGCTATTGATTTCATGTCACCTCCAAATGTGGCTATAGACAGCAGGACTGGGAATAATGAAAGCTTCATGGTATTAACCATTTCCACTATTCGTCCAGTAGTGACATTGTTGACCTATTGCGTTAACAGCTTCCTGTCAACTTTGGTAGTGTTTTGTACATTGTATAGTTACAAAGGTTTACCAACTTTGCTTCTTCGGTGCGTCATAAAAAAATGTAGTTTCTTCAACCAGTCGTTGCCTCACGGTGAAGATAACCTATGTTTCTTGGTCTTTAGCTGTTAGATGAGTTGACTATTGATCACGTAACGTGAGTCAATCCAGTTTCTGCTGTAGGCTCTTGCGTGGAGTCAGCGATGATATTGCTGACATACACACGCTTGACAGGAAAGCAACTCCATCAACAGGGAACAAAAAACAGTGGTTAAAAGGCCACCATTCTTGCATTTGTGACCATCGCTCCCACCTGTAAGTCAGTGTTTCCACATTCACCGTCAGTTCCTCTGAACACACCAAGAACTTTGTGACAAGCTTCTTTGGATCATCAGCGTCACACCGAAGAGGGTGGTCTTGAGTACTGTGACATTAATCGTTCTGACCATGTGACACAAAACGTATCCCTGGCTTGATTGTTCCTTGTAAGGGCGATGATGCCATTGTGCATCTTCTGGTGCTCCTTATCGGTGTCACATCTGTCAGAGAGACTGTTCTCCATCGAGATGGCAGAGTTTGTATGATCGTAGATGGCTGGCCAGTGTATAATTTTAGCAACAAATTCTATATAGCTGCCAATCATCAATGATGATGTCCAGCATAATCTCCATAATTTAAATGAATAATAGTAATAAATAGTATGCATATGGACTAAGTAATAAATAATATGCATATCATGTCAACAGGAATATATACAAACAGGCTTACAAAGAATAACTGGGTGTGTAAACAACTTTGGTGTATGGGATAAACCCATTTGAGAAGATCACGTTTTTATGTTAGATTATCCATTATATTTATGAATAAATTCAAAGTTCAACACAGATGATACATGTACAAATCATAAAATATTTGGTTTTATGCAAAGGTGTGTGCAAGAAGATATCAATAAATTAATAACAATATTTTGACACAAGTCGGAATTTGTGACATTCAAATAATCTTAAAAATCGAAGTGGCATTCACGTATATCTATTTTCTTATCCCTTGTGTAATGGATCTACCACCGGTAGCAAGAATTCCTGCCATTAACAAAAACTGCAGTTAAAAGTATAACATCATATGAAAATTTCATCTTTTGATAGTGACCTGGTTTAATAACCTGCACTCGACAGTTATAGCACCATTTTACAACTCCATGCCATACGTAATTTTGATGGGGATACAATACATAATCAAATGTAACAAGGCCAAGTGCATGTAGATAAAGTAGCTACGCAACCATTATAAATGTAGAACTTTTGTGGAGTGGCGTAGTTTTGAACACTTGTTGTTTGATGGTGTCCTTGTTTAACCTCCACTCCACACCTACTGCACCATTTCATAGCTTCCAGTCATATCCCATTCCAGTCATATCCCATATTTACGAGGAGACAGTAGGCTTTCCAACGGTATACAACATTGCCATGAATAGATAAGTGAAGTAGATATATGCAACCATTTACATTGTATGACGTTTGCGGGATGACATAATTTTGAACATTTATCACTTGATGGTGACTCTGGTTGATCGTCGCTCCACACCTTCTCCATCAACTGACAGCTACACGTCATACCTCATTTTGACAGGGAGAATTGATTCTTTCACACGGTATATGACTCGTACATATAAATTAAGTAGCAGTCATTGTAACTTTATGGCTTTCGCGGTATTACAAACAAATTTAATGTTCATCATTTCACTGTGACCTTGTTTGACCTTAGCTCCACTAGAAACCATATCAGGTAACACCTCCATATCATATCTCGTTTTGACGGGGAGACAATTAGCTTTCCAAAACTATATTAGTTGGCCATCTGGTAATTAAGTACAGTAGATATGCGACCATTGTAATGTTAAGGCAATTGTGGAAGCGCACAATTTTGAACATTCATCATTTGACGGTGACCTTGTTTGACCTTGGATTCACGCTTACTGCACCACTTGACAGCTCTATGACAGGCCTCATTAGGACGGGGAGATGTAGAGCTATCAAATTATATGACATTTGGGTGTGTGTACGGGGGTGTATTTAAACTCCTAAAATAAAGCACTTTTTGGGGACTTGCCACTCGCCTATATGGGGTACATCATGTCAGTGTTACCTAAACAAAATTATGGTCATTCCAACTGTGGCATATCCATACCCAACTATGCAGCTATGCATGGTGCATATATGTGCTGCTAGATATGGCTATACCACAGTCAGAATGACTGTAATGTAACCAGCTGGCAAAAAATGGTAAATGTGGTTAATGACAATAAAGTATATTTGCAATAATAAAACATAATCTGGAATAGCATCAGCCCATCTGTGGACATGTATTATTTATTGTGGGTGAAACTTTTGCAAAGTTGTGAGTGCATGCATGTGTGCATGTGTGTATGTGTGCAGGTGTCGGTGCATGTGTGCTGGTGTGCATGCATACCTGTGCATGTGTTTACAGAGTACACCCAATGTACAGATGTAACATGTGTGTACTCATTACCTGTTGACTCAGCGTCGCTGTCTGCACTGATGACAATGCCATCCTCCATAAGTTCCTGCAGTAACTTCCAGTCTTCCTCAAACCCTGACGTGGGAGGTTTGGAGGTGCTGGGTCTAGTGTCTGTGTCACCCTTTAGTGACTCGTCATCAAGGTATTTGAGCTGAGGCAAGGCAGTCCTCACAGTCTTTCTGTAGTCATAGTCCGGCTACACAACAAACCAGTGAGGCATCGCTCAACTGCCGGACTTGTCTAAGAGCATCAGATGGAAATGACTGTGGACATTCTTTTGCACCTAAATGCTTTTTTTTGAATCGCCTGTCTTATTAAATAAATGTTTGTATTACTTTTTCATGAGCTATATATTATAATAGTAATTGTTTGTATGGTTTTGTTTATAATTTAAAAATGATTGCATATATATAAAGTGCCTGGTGTGATCTCAATTAATTTGGTGCTGTATAACTATTTATTATTTGTATTAAGTATGCTTCTAGATGATGGCTAAAATATTTGTTTGGAGATCACAATTTATTGTTGTTAAAAAAATGTCTTGTTAAAAAAACCAACAATAACAAATTTAAACTTTTTTAGGTAGATGAAAACTATAAACATGTTGACTAAGGGTTGCCACATACCACAGCTTGGTCGGGGTAGGGCGTGAGGCACACAGGGTTACCCTCCAGGGTGAGGTGTGTGAGGTTTTGACACAGTGCAAGAAATTCCACTTGTGAAATCTCCATGATGTTGTTCCTGAAATACAGGGAATCATGCATTGTGATTTCACATGTTAATCAGCTAAATTTAGTTTATGTTAAGATGTTACAAATATGAGAAATGCTTTGTATGTGTTTCATATATGTATATATTTAACTTATTACCACATTCTCACACTGCTTCCTACTAAAAATGCAACAATTATGGTATATTATAACTTTAGAAGTTTTTGTTTCAAACAACTTTCAAACAACTCTTCTGGTTTACACAATAGTCGAGTTATTTTACATAAAAAAATTTAATAATAAAACATTTTTACACTGTCAAATCAGTGGTTACTGCCCTGTTGATGGGTGTGTATAAACACATTAATTCACACAATAAAGCTTGTATATAGATATTACAGATAATAGTAATAATAAAATTAATAATAATAACAGGTGCTTAGTGATAATAATGTGTGCCCTGTATGATATGTTAAAAACTGTGCAACATGTTCATGTATAAAAAATGTTAAGAAAATGTTTACTGAAAACTATAAATGTACTGTATATAAAAAATAAGTAGGAAAAAATGCTATATACTTATAACTAAACATGACACATTCAATAATGTGATGATAGTTAGCAGACCCCTCACCCTTCCACATCGAGTATCCGCAGTTCGTCGAGCATGCTGCAGGGACTGATGTCGCTGAGGTCATTGTAAGCAAGGTAGAGTTCCCGCAGACTACTCATGGACGAGATACTGTCGAGGTCCATGAGACCACACTGAGCCATCCACAACACCCGCACATTGTTCAGTGACGATCCAAGGTCTCTGGAACAGGTTCATACAGTCTAAATAGATTCAACAAGATTGCCACCCAGAGCAGAAACCCCAGACAGAAACTGGCTTTTAGCGTATCAAGAGTCCAACATTTGTTATCTGCTTGAAATCTGGGGACCCTTTCACTAAATTAATGAGCTCTTACATTACTGTTATTAAATATAACGAGGTTTTTTTTTAAATGCAAAAGTACCACAAGTACAAGATCACTGTTAAGTAGTGAAATTTTTTTGAAAGAACACAATCTGGCTTATGAGCTCATAAGAATGTGAGTGAACTGGTCCCTGCTTATTAGATGCTGTACATTCTACTTTTAAACATATTCACACTGCCAGCATTTATACAATCAGTACATAACATGGTCCATTAACTTATAATCAGGTGGGAATTTTGAGCCTTGATAATAATAAAAATGCTGAAACTTAGTATATGTAAGACAGCTACAAAGAAACAACAAACATTTGACAAAACAATACACCATTCTACCTGAAAGAGGGAATGACGCTGTTAGACAACTTGAGCTGCAGCAGTTGGGGTATGTTCACTCCGAAGTTTCCCAGACTGGTGTCGGAAGTATTCACTTTCAGCTCCAAGAAGTGGACTTTTTCTAGGTCGTCAATACCAGTCAACTCCCGCTGGATAATAAAACAAACATATATTAAAGTATCGGAAAATGGATTCAAGGAATATGTAAAGTGACATGAAAAAATAGATGGAAGATGGAGAATTAAGGGAAGAGATTGGAATGAAGAAACACTTAAAAAAATGATGGTGATTGGAAGCAGACTGAGATGGGTAGGACACACAGAGAAAGAGTGGGGAGGGACGTACCAAGAAAGTATGAAAACAGAAGAACATGGTCGTAAGAAAAGACTAATTAAGATGGAGATATAATACTGAGAGATCTAAAAATGGATGGGATGAACAACCAAGAATGGGAGTAACCTGCAGAGTATTATGATGGGTGGAGTTGAGTCCTCTACAGAACAGAATAGATCAAGTGACATGGCTCCCAACATGCACAAGATCAAGGAGGATGAAGAAGTAATCTCCCAATTTCCATTCAAGACTTATTCATTATACAATATCATATTTTAGATAATGTATGTTGGTTATGCTGATATACACCAAAAAGTATAGTACATACCGTTCCAGTCAGGGTTGTGCAAATATAACAGGTGTCATTTATCAGTCTGGCAACATTTGAAAACCTTATCCAGTAATGGAAACGCTTGTAGAATTTACAACTTACCAGTCTGCGAGGTGACAAGTATTCTTCCAATAAAATATCAGACTCTTCGAATGTGACAGGTTCCGGATTAACCCTTGAACCACTGAACTCAGTGATCTTGATCCCTCTGGCAAGGGCGCTTTCAGGCCGAGGAAGATCGGGCTCCATCATGGACATATGCAAATGTCTTCGGAGAAAAAGAAGAAGATATAGATAGACATAGTTATATTCAATACTAATGTCACATATGTACAATGGTGGTAGAGATATATATTTTCCAAACTTCTAATTACTGTCATACATCATATTTTGTGTATATTTGAACATTTCTGCATATAACATTTGTGGTCTGTTTAACATCTGTATGAGAGCCATATTTAAGACCTTGTTGGAGTTGCAACGAAAGTGACAATAGCAACAGAAAAATCATAATGTCATCATTGTGATTTGCGGACATCCACTCTACTCATCATCATCGTTAACTGTGTTAAACTATATTTCTTCCACATAGATAATACGATATTCTCCTTTGGCTCATTGCAGCAAAATTATCTAATTATCTAATTACTAGCACTGCATCTGCACTGAGCACTGCATATCTGGTTTTGATGTACTACAAAGGTAGGTTCCCAAGGGTTTCAATGTTGCAGAATTTTACTAATTGTATTTTAACATATCATCAACTCAACTCACCTTAGCTGAGGTTGTTGGAAGGTGACCCCATCGATGGCCGCCATCAGTTGCTTCCACAGTCAACACCCGTTCAGTCAGTTACAAGCTGAAATATTACAATACACCGTATATACAATTAAGCAGGTAATGTTGACCGGGCAGAGGTTAACAGTAAACAAGATGGCTATTTAATCATGTGAAACTAGATCTATCTTCTCAGAAAATCAAAGTAAATAATTTCTCCAACATTTAAATTAAATTTTTTACCTAAATCATTCTCTCTCTGATGTTGACTTTTGTGCAATCCTGTTCATGATAATCATCGTAATGATTTTGATATTTCAACTCTTGAGCTCAGTATTCTGAGGAGTTATGTGTAACAGAAATTTTGGTTGACCTGTTGGGCTGATCATACATTAATCAATGAGTTTATGTTAAATTCAGGTCAGTATGCATAATTATGCGATGATCTGAAGATATGGAGTTCTATATTTCCCAACTATATATTATTGTGACAGAAGCAGAACTACAGAGCCCATTAGAGGACACACATTTGGACTAACTGACTCACTCAATGTCCTTTCAGTTTATTTAAGTAATTTTCCACACAAAGGTGTCAGCTTTTGAGTCTTACAGATATTTTTATACGTTACTGACATGCATCCATAGTTAATAGCGCCGCCTACAGGCATAGTGATATGGCAGTAGTCATAGTTACAAGACCCGTCCATTGCCCTAGTGCTAACTAAGATTGATAGTGCGCCTGCGCAGCGGAAGCAGACTGACACGTACAGTTAAATAAAGTTATAGTTAGTTGTAAACGGACTTCACTTCACTTCATTCAAACATTTTGCCCTGAAAAGAAATGTTGAATACAAGGTGTTCATGTTCAGTCAAGCACCACAAGAGAGTGGTAAAAAATTGTTTACATTCATCTAAGACAGCTGGCCATGAGTTGCAAATTTCATGACCCAATTTAAAGTCAAATTGTACAGCGCTGTACCTTGTCCAAAGTGAGGGATAAAGGGTTGTCGGAGCCCAATGTGTCGCTGGACAATTTATTAAAGTTTGGACGGACATTTGAAGCCACCAAGATGCAAGCTTGCGTAATGTTGTTTGGTCAAGAACAGCCACACTCACAGGCCAATGTGCAGCGCGGCTGACCAGCCAGCATTATGCTGACCAGCCAGCGTTATACTGACCAGCCAGCATTATACTGACCAGCCAGCGTTATACTGATCAGCCAGCGTTATACTGACCAGCCAGCATTATACTGACCAGCCAGCATTATGCTGACCAGCCAGCGTTATACTGATCAGCCAGCATTATACTGACCAGCCAGCGTTATACTCACCAGCCAGCGTTATACTCACCAGCCAGCGTTATACTCACCAGCCAGCGTTATACTCACCAGCCAGCG
This sequence comes from Escarpia spicata, assembly GCA_963995525.1. Lineage (NCBI taxonomy): Eukaryota > Metazoa > Annelida > Polychaeta > Sabellida > Siboglinidae > Escarpia > Escarpia spicata. The sequence continues at coordinate 23,878,466 of OZ023212.1, forward strand.
TTATACTCACCAGCCAGCCTGCAACAAGTTGCAGCAACACTTCTGATGCAAAACTTACAGTGCACACAAACCTAAACCCAAACCCTAAGAGGAAGTGAAGAGTAGAAACTATTACGGCAAGTTTTGCCCGGGCTGCGGCAGCCATTACCAGGGGAGGAGAGAGACCAGCTGCAAGGCTTGGGGTGCTGAGTGTTTCAACTGTCATGGTTGTAACCATTTCGGTTCAGTATGTCATAGTAACTCCTCGGGCTGTTCAAGGAACAACTTCGTCAGGACAGAAGCTGTGGCTGCTAGTGGAGCTCCTGAGGATACGTATAACGCTTCACTGTACCGCACCAATGCCAAGGGGTGGTATGTGTTAGGCCCTATGTGGGCGAAGTTGAGCTGAACAGGGTGCGTACAACCAACAATTTAGGAATCTAACACTAAGTCTTCCTGCATCACTTAAATCAGGAAAATTTCACTCGTTGGTTCCCAGAGCTCTTCAAAGATGAACTAGGGATGCAGCGTGGGGTCGAGGATCAGTTGCACATCACCAAAGATGCAACTGTGCACTGCTTCAAAGCAAGGCCCATACCCTATGCCCTGCGGGAGAAGGCAGACACTGCACTCAACAGGCTGTTGGCGGACGGTGCAATTAAGCCAGTCGAGTTCTCTGACTACTCTGTACCAATAGTTGCCATGTTGCATGCAAAAAGCAGGATCAGGATACGCGGCAACTACAAACAAACTGTCAACTAAGTCGTGTTAGCACACAAGCACCCAATTCCGAATATAGGGGACTTGTACGTCAAATTGGCAGGAGGAAAGATGTATTCAAGAATCGACCTGAGGAATGTCTACGAACAAATATTGCTGTCTGAGGAGTCACAGAAGCTGACAACTGTGACTACCTCAAGAGGTTTGTTCTGCTTCACCCGATTGTGTCGAGGCGTGTCGGCAAGCCCGGGAATCTTCCAGCAACTTATGGAGCAGATGCTGCAAGGAATTCCGATGACGGCCGTCTATTTGGATAAAATTGTTTGCACAGGTCGTACTGTGGAGGATTCATGGGCTAACCTGCTCACAGTGCTGGGGCGACTACAGACAGCAGGTCTGAGATTGAAGCTCGACAAATGTGAGTTTCTCCAGCCTTCGTGTATCTACCTTGGTCATTGCCTGGATGTGGAGAGCATTCACCCTACCAATAAGGTGCAGATGATTGTGGATATCCCTGTGCCACGAGACCAGAGTGAGCTGAAAAGCTACCTAGGGATGGAATGTTATTACCACAAGTTCCTCCACAATCTCAGTGCTAAGCTGGCCCCACTGCATCAGCTCCTGCAGAAGGACATTGCGTGGACCTGGGGGTCCAGCTCAGTAAGCAGCGTTTGAAGAGTCAATGTCTGTGGGCGATGAACTTTGATGGTACTCCAAAGTGGCGGCCTGGGGTAATGGAAGAGAAAACAGGGCCAGTGTCATACATGGTGAGACTGGCTGATGGTCGGGTGTAGAGACGATACAGCGACCACCTACGTAAGCGTCTACCCACTGGGACTGAGGGAGTGGAGCCTGAGCAAAGGCGCCAGCTGCAGCAACCCATGTTGCTCCCTCAGCCACCACCAAAACTCACAGCACCAGCTGAGGGACAACGATCAGATGAGAGGCCAACTGTCGCCACAAACAACGAGGTGCGCAAAGACGAAGAGGGACAACTCGTTGCTCCTGGAGCCAGTGACACTCGTCTAGTGCATATTTGGAAAACGCCTGATAGGCTGATATGTTCGAAATGAACTGCGCCGGTGATGAACTTGAGTGAACACTGTTATTAGAATTAGTCACTGTTCTTCACCTAAGGAAAGTCATGATAACGTTTAACTTCTATTTCATTTATGCGATGTAACGATGCAAAGACTTGCACGGAGACCATTTGGTTATGCTGTGACTGCTAACATTCTACTATGATTACTTACACTGATGCTTAGAACTAAAGGGGAGGGATGACATGTATCCATAGTTAGTATCGCCGCCTACAGGAATAGTGATATGGCAGTAGTCATAGTTACAAGACCCGTCCATTGCCCTAGTGCTAACTAAGATAGATAGTGCACCTGCACGGTGGAAGCAGACCGACACATACAGCATTATCTAATGTGCCGCAAAAACTAATAAAGTTATAGTTAGTAGTAAACAGACTTCATGTGTTGTGTACACAACACATGAAGTCGTCGTCACCTCAAAACCTATCTTTTCAATATCGCTTATCCTCCCTAGCTTCCTAGTACATCCATCTATTTGTTGACGACTTTCGCCTATCACACGAGTACGAGAATGCTTAATCCTTTGGTTTCGGTGCGCCACTGAGCTCAACTTGTCTGAGGATATTGGCGCGTTAAAAGTTATTTATTATTATTATTAATTGGGCGACGCCGGTTCAATCCCGACATCAAACCATTGATTTTCTTTACACTTTTATGTTTTCAATAAGTAATATAAACCAAATCATTTTGTATACTTGTAGGCCCATTCGCATTCATTGGTTTGAATAAAATTGGATTCATGTGGAACCGTAAGATAACTGCTTGTTCCTCTATGATGACTAGTGTTTATATTACATCGGAATATCGCACAATAACTAATTTTGACACTCGTTTCGACCCGAAAGCTACCCTAGTAAACATGCTCTGAATGCATGGAAAGGGTCGGCCTGATGCGAGTATGGATCATATGTGACGTCACATCTCGGCATCTCGAAAAGTGCACCAAAAATATGCATATTCGAAAATGTTGCACAGCATAAAATTAGGAATTTCTAATTCATTATTTTTTTGGACTTGGTGGACATGGAAATAGATAGCAGGATGTAATATAATATGAATTCAAGCAATATATGTTTTTATTCCCTTTAAATATATTAGTAATTATATAAAATGCCTTTCACACAACAATGCTTGAACACTTTGTCTGATATTTAATATTAATGATCTTACACAGTTTCACATAATTTATTGGGTTGCTGGTGATTTAAGCCCATGAATTCTGCCCACTTTATACTAATGCAAATGCATGGTGATTATATAATTGGTCCATGGTTATTGCTTTGAATAGATAATTACATCTTATGACTTTGAATAGATAATTGTATCTTTAAATAGATGATTTCATCTGATGGTGAATTTTAACCTGATTTTTATTATCGTCATACATGTGTTTTAACAGTTACATAGATATTAAAGTACAACACATGTTAATTTGTATTTGTTTGTTAACTGATAGACAGAGTTGTTAAACAATGCTAAAGTCTATAAACTGCATGTTTTAATGTCTTAATTTGGAGCAATCTTGTTAAGTCTCCCATTCATCTAACCCATTCTAGAATGGTATTACTGAAATACGAGTTATTAGTCATCAGACTGCGGACCGAATTAAGCATGGGCCGAAGAGTCCGAAATCACCAAGCTGTACTCCCCAGAACTGTATACTCATGTCCGGAATATTCGAGGCAGGTCAAAATTTGTGGTACTGAAATCTTGTGTTCTAATTATTCATGTGACATGCGAACAATTTACACAGCGTAGATAGGACCCACGAATTTTGATGCAGGCATCATCCACGAGATTTGGATTTTCACCGGTATATATTTTCGTAAGTATTTCACCGAAAACAACTTTTGTAACAGTTTGTTTGCAGAAATTGTAAGACTGTGTTAGAGATTTACCACTTAAACATCTTACATAAGAATTTGGTCAGGTTTTAGTAAAAATGGCAAAACATGATTGGACCCACCAGTAGTTGCCCACACCACTGTCACCAGTATATCACTAGTATAATAATAATGTATATAGTATATGTCTGTAATGTAGCCTATCCAGTTATAGGCCTACTGCCTAGCAAAGAAATATACGCGTGTACTTACCTTAGTAGTATAAATAGACAGCCTGTTCCATGAAGTCGGATATATTGCATACTGCGATACTAAATGATATTATAATTATCAAAATGAAGTTGAAACGACGCAGAACAACAAATTGATTTAGATATCAAAAATATACACGCGTTCCATGTCAACACAACAGTTTGCCAACTACGATAGCTTGTTGGCATACGCTGTCATATTCCTTGCCATATTTGTCATACAATCAAGGGCACGAGGTATATGTTATGTCAACAATGTTTTGATGATACTACTGTCTGGGAACGAGCTAAATTCGAGGATAAAATCTCTGCATTCCTTGGCTAGCAACCAAAGCGTCGTCCGCCATTTTTGAATACCCATGAAAGGCGCATGCACAACTATTCATTTCCGGTTTGTTTACAAGTCGTACACGCATGCTTAAGTAAATTTAATTATAGTTATGTGACTAGATGGAGAGAGTCAACATATTTCCTTAGTATAATATAGTTTCCTCGTGTACATCAATTAAGTATCGTAAAATAACGTTGTACTGAAACATTTCGTCTTGAAATATATGGTCGATTTTCAATTGTGCGCATGCGCGGTGTCCTATGTGGGTCATATTGAGTAACGTGCAAATTTCCCGACAAGCTTACTGAAATATTCGGTCGTTGGATGTTGCATCGTGCCCAGGTGACTAAGTTCCGAATTATATTGGAATTCCCATTTGCATTGGACTAATGTATTTTTAATATGTACACCTGCAGGGTTAGAGCTATGGTTGGACGTGGTCGCTGTACCCATCTAATCTGTCATTCTGTGGCCCACACACGGATAGCTAGGCCAGGGCTAGGCTCTAGCGTCTTCACTGACACGGTCAGTGTCACTGACTGGCACTTGCATGACATCCATGCTCCCCCCCCCCCGGCTGCAATACTTCTTCCACTTTGTTTAGGTTTATCCTTAGGCTTAGGCTGAGTGTGAGACTAGTCTTAATCTGATACTAAGACTGCCTGTTATGCCCGCAATGCCTATAACCTATGGCTATGTCATGGCTATGGCTATGCCATGGCTATGCCTATGCCATGGCTATGTCCATATGATATGGCTATGACATGGGCATAGCCATAGGGACATAGCCATGGGTTAGTTTCAGGGTTGTGGGTTAAGTTAAGGTTACGTTATCAACAACAATATTTTGTTTTTCCCAAACCTCGACCTATAATTTGTTACCTTATATCATGACCATGGCTGTGTAGGGTACATGCTGATTGCAAAGATTATACCTAAATTATGCAATTAAGGTCTAAGCCTATAAAGTTTAGCATACACAACATAAAAGTAAAGGTAAGTTCTAAGCGCAGTGTCCGGATCAGTCCTTAGGACTGCTCAAGGCACTTTACACTTTGCTCCCCTGGCAGACCTGTTCAATCTAACACCATCTCAACTTCTGTGGGAAGCATCCAGCCACGCTGCAATTGATGCGCGAAGACTAATCGTACACAAATATCCACCACTGTCTATAGCCAGGTACTCATTCATACATCTGAGTGAACTGATCGACACGGCAGCCCATGACTCTACCTCTGAGCCACTGCGCCCTACATAGACATAGTCATAGCTGCCATAGCCAAGCCCAAGGCATAGCCATTGGCCATGGCATGTGCAATATTGTTATATACAATACAAGTGTAAATACAAACATAGTGCTACCTTAATTATTTCCAAATAACCTTTAGAAAGGCTAACCCTACACTTTCCCCCTGGCATATGGAACAGTTACGCCTCATGTTTTTTGGTGACCAATAATGGTTAGCTAGTCCGCCAATTTAACATTGACCGTGACAGTGTGAATAGTCGGTCCAAAAACTAAAATGCTATAAGTTACTGTACTGTACACATAACTATTGAGCCGGAATACGGTAATAGTATAGTATAGCTTGTAGTAATACTATTTGCCATGTTGCCCATGACATGGCATACCCATGTGTAGGGTTGGCGATTTAAATCACGATTGAATGTTTCGTCTAAGTACTGAAACCTTGTGTGCATATGACTTCTGCGCCGACCAGATATTTCAACGACGAAATGTTTTGTTAACGTAAACGTAATTCATTGTGCTTTATTTGTTCTATACCTTCCTTTCTTTTTTAATAACCTTTCGGTTTTGACGCATTGCTCATAGACAAGGGTATTTAGTTATTAATTTATTGCTGACACATTTCACATGTTTTAGGTTGCGGAAGCACTGCTTATGCAAGCAAAGCAGGCATGCGAGACCACAATACAAACAGCGATATATTCCACGATATATGCTTACTAGATGTCATATTGCTACAATCTTTAAAAATGGCTCGTCAAATCTAATGTACTTTTGTGCCGAACTCTGTACTATTTTTTAAATAGCCTATTTGAATTTCATAGTCAGAATAATGAAGGTGTACGAGCGGATGCAAAAATCTGCATTTCATTGACACATCACTAACTTCAAGTAACAAATTCATTAAGCAACACATTTGTAAGGGAGGTGTTATTCTAACACTGATTCCTTGGATACTACTTGATCGATTTAAATAATGCAAATGGGAAATAGTGCAGTTTTTATGTGTTAATTGTATGTATCTTCTGTATCAGGCTGTACATGATTTCTCTTTACATATGTTATTCATTCCATTGCAGTGTATCGTACAAGAGGCTTGTTATAGAGCCGTTTCTGTTTGGGCGAACCCTTGAAGCCCTCGGCCTGAACGAAGAACAAGCCAATGCAATTGTAGGTTAGGCAGGTGTGATACCGTCAAGGAATCTTCAATGTGGTGTTGGCCCACAAGACATTGGGGTCCGGCCTCGCTGGAAGTCGATTACACAGAGCCTCGCTTCCGATCTCCAGCAGGTTGCGCCCGGTGTTGCTGTAGAACAAGTTATAAACTTCAGTGGCAAAACAAAATGGCTCAGTGACGTTATCGTGGAACGGACTGGCCACGTGTCATTCAGTTCACGTTCGCTTCGGGGATGGGAGAGTAGTGCGTAGACATGACCATGTGAGGAGTCGTTGTGTGATTGGTGATAGCTCGGTGCCGGAGAAGACACCATCTTCTGAACTGCCTCGTGAATTGTCTCCCAAACTGCCTCCGGAGGAACCTGTTCATGCAGAACTGCCTGACATACCACATGACGTACCACGTGGCGTACCGCATGATGTAACTCAGCCACAGATGGAATCTCCCCACACATCTGAACAGAACTGTACAACCAGTGCAAATCTTCGTAGATCAGGGAGAAACCATAGAGCACGTGAGAAACTTAACTTACGAAGTGACATTCACGATCACTCGTAAGAAAGTGATTGGAAAAGAAATTGTGAACGTTGGTAATGGCATGTTGAATAACTTTAGTTAGAACTGAACGTTTGGTATATATATGCTTTTAGTTAATAATTATTCTTGTTGAGTACTAGTACTCCACGAACATTGCGTTAGAGAAATCCAGGGACATTGAATTATAACAATATAAGGACACGGAGACATATTTGTTTAGCAAACCAGTTATAATATTATAATCAAGATGGTGTGCATGAATAAACTGTGTGACAATTGATTTGACGTTTACATCTACTCAATTAATGCACTCACAATCTAGGCTAAATGTGATCAAATCTAAACATGTATCATTGGGCATAATAATAAAATTATGATTACAGGTAGATTAGATTTATGAAAGCCATTTTTATAAATTGTACACATTCATGACTAATACATACACACATTCTCTCCCAGTTCAATTGTCAGTATAAAACAAACACCATCAGATGGTGAATCTATAGATTTTGCCCAGTACAGTAATTGTAATATCCTAATATTAATACTATCCTTAGTAAATTCATTATTTGTTATTATTATCAAAATTATTTGATGCATGCAGCCTACAACTTTTAATTGAACTTAACTATGCACAGTCGTGTGCATAATTACAGTTATCAACTTATAATGAACACGAACTATATAACAGCAAAAAACAGTCGTTCCCATATTCTTAAATGTAGGCTAATTCAGTAATTGCAGTGACATTGGCACCAATTAATTATTCATGCATTAATAACACAGTTCATGTATGATGATAATATCAAAAACAAGCTTGCATTCAAGACAAGATTTAACAAGATTGCCACCCAGAGAATTAACTCTAGGTAGCAGGTGGACAAGGAAGCCCTTGGCTTTTCGAGAGTCCGACCTTTTTATCTATGTGTATCCCGCCCGTCTGAGGTATGTGTCGATTTTATTTTTAAACATATTCACGCTACTAGCACCCACACAATCAGCAGGTAATCTGTTCCATTCATTTACAGTTCTTTGTGAAAATGAAAACTTTCTTATATCCAATCTACTCCATCCTTTGCTAATGCAAGATCATGTCCTCTAGTCCTTCTATCTTTCTTAACTGAGAAAAACATATTTCTATCAATATTTTCACATCGACAACTGGCAACGTAACAGTCAAATGTTTCAGACCAAACGTTTCTTGTATGTAGCCTAATGAAATATTTATATATATTTGTTTCCTCTTGTGCGTTTCATCACTACACAATACGTAAAGGTCATAGGTCAAAATCAACCAAATATTTCAGCGACCAAATGTTTCGCCTAAGCAATGAAATATTCGGTAATCTATTTCCGCTCTTGCGCATACGACTTCTACGCCGACCAGATATTTCAACGACGAAATGTTTCGCTATAACGTAACAAGTGACCCGTGAAGCCAACTAATTCGGTGTCGCCCTCTGTCGGATATTTCGGACACATTTACTTAGCCGCAGTTCACGGGCCCTCCAAAAAGTGCACCAAAAAGCACCCCTTCTCTAAATATTGGGGAGGCCTAATTCTATTCCCCACCCACCACCAAAAAATATATGGGGGGTGGTGCTCAGCTAAGAAGACAGTCATGCAGTCAAGATTATTTATGATACTAAACATGTTCGAACTGCATATTGGATTTCAGCTCCTGCCATCTGGCAGACGTTATAATAACTCCTCGGTGCAGGCTTAATATACACAGACTCATTCGTGCCACTGTCCATCAAACAACTTAATTCATGATGCTGCTGCCACAGTGTCAGTTGTCGTTTTAAAATACATAATTTGTATGCATGTATTATTTATTATTCATGTGCTGTTTTTATCGAATGGTTTTCTAGTTGTATGTACATATTGCAGCCATGTCTGTTCTCACCCGAGAACAATTTCTGAACTCCATAGTTGAGAAAATAAAGCATTATTTTATCTTATCTTATCATACGCAGCGATGAATACCAGCTGTTTTTAAATCGAATCTTATATATAACATATTCCACACATGCAGCGCCATGAGTATAACGATTGTTGGAATTGGGCTGTATACAAGGTTTGAGTTGATGTGTTCTCACAATGTTTTATCAGGACGTCATCATGATTATGGCAGCAGAATCTGCTGCTGCTGTTGCTGCTGCTGCTGCATGTTGCTGCTGTTGATGATGATGATGATGACGACATGGAAAACTAGCAATGACGGATCCAGACATTGCAAAGGGTGGGTTGCCAATGCATCGGGTAACAGCTAGGACAGCTAACAGGATCTCGACAGAATAGTCCAACCGCCTGTCCACCGGGTCGCTCAATCGCTCGCTCGCTTGCCCGCGCCCACGCCCGCCCGCTCTCCCGCCAGCCCAGCACGCCGTCACGCGCACGCACCCAGACACACATTTACACACGTATACGTGCACGCCCGCACGCGCGTACGCACACGTTATATGTTGTGTTTTCTCGTGACGTTAATTTGACAAGAGATCCTGCCGTTGCTATTTTACGACGGTTTATCTTAGCATGGTTACATTAACTAGCAAAAATGCCCCTTCTCTGACAGGATAATTTTGTACTTCATACGTGACAGTCATATGATAGTAATATTTAATAATTGATAGAAAACACACAATATAATAGTCCATGCAGGACTTTTATGGCCAAAATAGGATCGTATTGGAACAAATTGCAACATGTGCAGTTTTTATAGTTTTGATGGCAGACACATATCCTAGATAACATATCAAAAGTCTACGCCTGTAAAAAATAGGGAACATTGTCAAAATTACCCAGAATGTTGGGGCCCCCTCTGTAGCTTTTTCCTGTGCGATTTCGTAACGATTTTACTTTCTGGACAAAGAATGAACAAGATAATGTTTCTGTAAACCTCAAATAATCCAAATGCGTGGTCATAAATACGCACATATTATATTCAGAGAATAAATCAACGTATATAGGCATTAAACTATTTTGATATTGCCTTAATTTGTCAATGAAAATGCTTACTGGTATCAAAACATGAACGGCTAGCTGCAATTACCTGTCCAGTTCGTATCGTATTGACATCTTGGTATAAGGTCAACATATAAATACACGAATCTAGCTTAGAAGCTTAATTGATGAACAATTACAAGTATTCAGTCATATAGCCGAGTTGAACCGGAGCAACGTAGCGTGAACGAGCTTGCCCAAGATACGATACGGCAGCACAGGTTTCGAAATCGAGTTCTCTCGATTAAGAGTCCAATGCCACTGTGCTCCACACGTAAACTTTATTTATGTAAAATCGATATACTACGTACTCATCAATAGTACATACACAGCAATTCCGCCTAAATATCTTTTTTTAAACTAAAACCAGTGTCTGAATGTCATGAAATCATTCAACCTTAAATTAAAAAGATTATAAAACAAAACCCATTAGTATAGTACCAATATTAGTTTGAGTTTTTCCTCTCCTTCAACAAACATGTCATCATTGACGTAACACTAGATTTACTTTGAGCACCCTGTGTCACGACATTGACTACGTGCAGGAAACACTCAAGGTTTTTCTTGCGACATGTGCACCTTTCCAAAGTGCAACATGTGGACCAGTTACACCGGATTATGTGCAACAAGGCATCAGGTGCTGGAGACAGGCATGTCTGTCATGACGGGACGAAAATAACCGTTGCTCATCTTTCACCCCCAACCTACTAGTGTCAAGTAGCTTAGGCACATTCACTCCTGCATTGACAGCTATGACAGCGTGCTGCTGAAAATGTCGGAAGTAATCTCTTTGGGTGAATGTGCGAACTCTCGACTTTCACCTTCTCACAAAACCATCTGCACCTCAAATAATCTACACTGTCTTCGGGTTTCCGTGGTAAAGGCATACACACGCCATATCAACTTCTGCTACAACATGCTTTGTTGAAACATCATGCGTCCTAAACTGTTCAGCTTGCCTTTAGTGCTGGCTGGAGCCAATTTTTTTCAGAGATGCACTTTTTCCAAGGCCGCTTAGCCGGGAAGTGATGTTACATCCTAATATAGCATAGGTGAAAAATGGTATTGTTACACATATATTTGCCTAGGTAAATATATGTGTAACAATATAGTGCGTAGTGCGTTACGGTATTTATGATTCCCACACATTCCTTATTTGTGGTTGACGTTGCCTCACTATGTATGAGCAAGTTGTGGTCATTTGGGCCAGCATGAACGCAGAGGATGACAACCGCGAGTCTCCCCCACCAGAACAGTGTTAACCGTCGTTGCACATTTGACTGCTGTCTGCGAAATCACCTGATCTGTATCACCCTGGACAGGTTTGGTTTGACATCCTGTGTTACAAGTATTTCCTCAACAAACTGATGAAATTGTGCCTGTTGTTTTGGTTTGCAAGGAAGACACTCTTATTTGCCGTAATCCTCATATGACTAGTGAACGTAACGTCCGCATCAGCTTTACCTCCCATTTGTCTGTTATTATATTATGTGTTTGTAGTTAGTGGATGGATTGTGCCATCCGTCAAAAACAACGATGGATTGATCAAACTTCCGATACTCAAAACAAGCATGGTAGCACTGAACAAGACGGCAGCGAGACATGAAATATTGGGACGTCTTATTACTTGGATATGCTTAATGTTGGTTACCAGTAGTCATGTGTCCAGTAGATATATTGCAAGTAGTCATGTCACCAGTACTCACGTCACATGTAGTTACCAGCATTAATTTCACCAGTAGTTTATGTACCCAGTAATATCGCGACACGGATATAATCTTCACAAGTAATACTTTAACCAGTACTCAAGTCTCCTGTAGTAACGTCACGGGAAGGCAGGTGTCCAGTAGTTATTTCACAAATATTCATTTCACTAGTAATAATGTATCCAATAGTTATATCACCAATACTAAAAAAAAACACTAGTAATTTCACCAGTAGTCATGTGACCAGTAGTCGTTTCATTAGTAGGCCTGTCTCCAGTAGTAACACATCAGAAGTCATGTCTCCAATAGTCATATTACAAGTAGTCATATCACCGGTAGGCAATTCACGTCAGGTAGTCTAGCTGTGACTACCTAACACGGAAGTTTGACCAAGAGGGCCTTGATGATGCGAACTTGAATGGCGCTTGTCACAGCATGTCCAGAGTTATCTTAGGGTATTAGTTGTCTGCGTAAATGCCACGGTTTTAGGTACCAGTGGTATTTAACATGGGGCTATACGTGGGAAATGTTGATTCTTAGTTTTGAGTAACTTCCCCAATTTTCATCGCTGTAGGCTTTCGATATGTTTTATAGATAACTTCAATGTAACCAAAACAGTTGAAACTGCATCTGTTGCAATTTGTTCCAGGTTCAACCATAATAGTCCTGGACTATAATTATATAAACACCGTAACTTTCCCACATATAGGAATGTAATTGTGCACTTTGTTGACAAAAGCATGACAATTGGCACACATGTAGATTATGATATATATATTAATTTCAAGGTAGATAACCATTGCTATATCGACATGCTACCGCCATCTTGATTTTTATGATGGCCGTCACGGAAATCCATTATCCATAGGGGAGACTGGGGTAAGATGATCCGTGGGGTAAGTTGAGCCACCACTTCCCAATGCTTCATGAAAAGAATTAGCTGAAAGGTGATGTCATCTATTGATACCTAAAACATGACTTTCTTATTGGTGTAAGGGGCGAATTGTATCAGACAAAGTCACACATGCTCTGAACAAAAGTGCGATTTGTGGCGGTAAAAGTGGAAATTGTCGGAACAGGTATGTGGAGTCCTATTGGTCTTACTGTACATATTTTCCCATATCCGCAGGTAGTATAAAATAGTTGGTAAATTAGGATGAAATCATGGTTTGTTGAATTCATCTACTATGCGTCAATAAGGTACACTAAGCTAATGAAGCACAGTAGCGCAGCGGTAAGAGCTCCGGACTCTATATTGAGAGAACGCGTATTCGAATCCTGTGCGGCAGTTTACTCTACATTGCTTCAGTTCAGTCATCTGTATGAATGAGTACCTGGCTATAGACAGTGGTGGCTACTTGTGTACGAATAGTCTTCGCACATTAATTGCAGCATGGTTGAATGCTTTCCAGAGAAGTCGAGATGGTGTTCGATTGAACAGGTCTGCCAGGGAGTAAAGTGTAAAGCGCTTTGAACAGTCCCGAGGACTGGATACTGCGCTATATAAGAAATTAACTTTTTTAATGCATTTGTGTAATGCACTACTTGAGTCAGTAAAGTTGGTGTTAGTTGAGCCTTGTATCAACTTACCCAACTATATCTTTTGTGACAACACATTTTGGTGTTTTAAATCAAACGTTTCATTAACTATAGTTATTTATGCATGTCTAGGGGCCGGGCTAGTTAACGTAAATACATCGGTACTTCTTAATTATGCTGTACATTACAGAAAAGTCGTTCGTACAAAACTCTGGGCAAATACGGCATCCACATTGTAAATATGTAACACATTTAATCACATTTGTACAAATAAATTGTTTTAAAAGTCGTTTACTTATACATTTAGAAGAACATAATTTTCTACCGCGAATACACTCCAGCGCCATTGGCAAATATAGTTTTTATTTGTATATCTTAATCATAGAAATGTTCCATTCATAACACACATATTTATCCACCTGATTACTCGTAGTTTAACTAAAGAAAACACACTCTCTAATCGTTGTTTTCAAAATGTTTTTCATGCGTACGTAAACACAAGTGAAACTAAAGCTTTCTCAAACAAGATGTTAATGCGACAGATTTTAGCTTGTAGCGAAATTGACCATTGTAACTATAATTTGTTCAGCAATGGCTAGTAAACTACAATTCATTATAACACTGATTAATACATTTTATTTGCAGTACAAAATGCGTAACTACAAACGTAAGACCACCAGACGGAACACCCCAGATGTGCTAAAATGTGCAGCTGCAGAAGTTGAAGGAGGAAGGAAGATACAAAGTGTTGCAAGGGACTTCGATATCGATTGAATAACTCTGACACCGTATACTAAAATGCGTGTTACAAATCCTGATGCTATCAGAGGATACAAAGATGTTGCAAGGAAGCAAGCCGTGTTCCCCCTTGAAATAAAAGAAGATTTGGTAAACCATGTTAAACTATTAGCCGATATATTTCATGGGTTGTCTATGCTGAAGTGCTGCATCCTTGCATACAAGTTCGCGTCCAGCAATACGCTACAAATACCAGAGAACTGGATGAAGAACGGTAAGGCTGGGAATGACTGGTGGCTGGGATTCCGGCCTAGACATCACCTTGCCATTCGAAAACCCGATGCAACCTCTTTTGCTCGAGCTTCTGCATTCAATCAACCGATTGTCAAACAGTTTTATGACAACCTAATCACTGTCGTGGATAGGAACCTTTTTCAGCCTGATGATATTTACAACTGTTCTGAAACCGGCTGCACCACTGTCCAAAGAGGTGGTTACTGAGCAGGGAAGGAAGCAGGTTGGCTATATCACATCTGGTGAACGAGGAGAGCTAGTGACTGTTGTCTATACAAACAATGTTTCAGGAAATGTTCTGCCTCCAATATTGATCTTACTAAGAGTGCACTACCGACACCATTTCATCAGAGACGATTCGGGATTCGTCCATCAACATCTGGAATCTCGGGGAATCTGTTATCGCCTGAACGAGCTGAGAAATCGGCCGAACTCCCCGACACAAGCGATGCATATGTGTCACCGTCTGCAGTTGTTCCCTTATCAAAAGCTGGTCCTAGAAAGAAGGCTTCCCAGGGACGGAAGAAAGGCTGCACAAAGATCCTCACAAACACACCTGCTCGATATATAATTGCCGCAGCTCCGGAAAGAAACAAAGGAATACAGCCAACACTAAAGCAAAAACGAAATTTTTCACACCAGCAGTGAACCAAACCTAAATACTGGAGAAATAATACAGTGACAGGTTAGATAGTTTTCTAAATAAATATAATATACTCAGTCCTAGTCAATGTAGATTTAAATGAAGCATGTCAACATCTCATGCCTTAATAGAATTGGTCGAAAAATTACTAATTCTCTTGATAATAATAAATATGGCATTGGCATATTTGTTGACCTTAAGAAAGCATTTGATACGGTTAACCATGATATATTGGCAATAGAATTATATTTTTATGGTATTCGTGGTGTTGCACATCAGTGGATTATGAGTTACTTGAAAAACAGAAGTCAGTTTGTTCACTATGATAATTGTGACTCAGAAATACTCAAAATATCTTGTGTTATTTGCTTTTGTTTCAATCAGGGCTGTACCTACTATACGCCATTGTGGCGGAATAGTATAAGACAACATTGGTCATGAAACTATAGGTCAATATAAACAGTTAATTTTAAATATTTTGTGAGTTAAATGTTTTTTCTCACAACTACCTTTCTCAGCAATAGTGGGTCAACTTACCCCAAGGCATGGATAAACTTACCCCATCGATAAGGTAAGTTGAGCTATTTGACCATCATTTATTGAGCTCACCATGTTGCCTGTACTGATCCTGCATGGACGTAATCACTATTAAGTGTGCTTGACTGACACGTTGTAGTAGGCAGTACGATACAAACCATCTTTCTCTACCACATATCTATGATACAGGATTGCCAAAAGTTAAAAAGGCTCAACTATATCCCGGTCTCCTCTATATCTCAGCTTTTGAGCATCATAAAAACTTGTTCTTTGTGTTTAACTCAACATTTCCATGGTCACGGAATCAATTTATGTCATGTGCAGTATCCAAGGATGACGGCCATATTTAAATTCAAGGTGGCCGCCATGGACATTCATTACCCTAATATATCAGCTTCTAAGCAATATATGAACATGTTCTTTGTATCTAAACCAACATTTTCAAGTTGAAATAATCCATTTCTGTTATATGCTATATCCTCAAATGACAATGCACATTATACTGGTGAAGAAAAATATACAATTGATAAAGAATGGACAACACAAATGATTACATTTCTATTTCACGTCAGCGATATGGAAGACATACTCAACACCGTGTTGACAACACATCTTGAGTTTTACAGGCAACTTATATGAATGGACATTTTGTTGTAAAGAAACTACACCATGTTTTCTCAGCAAAACCACTAGGCAGGTATCACGATCAAATAATTTGGAAAGGTGGATGGTGGCAGGGCCAGATATGTCACAGGTGGGGATAGTGTTCAAACTGCCAATTAAAAAACTCAACAAAACATTATGCGTTGCATTCGATCAGGCACACAAAACATCTTTACTAAATAAATATAATCTTTAGTGTTAACATTTACAGTTGTGTAACCCAATCGCTGAAAGTCGGGCATATAGTTTATATACTGCCTCCGAGTACAAACTTAGCCATAGGAAAAACATGTAATGCAAACAGTACACACAGTTCATGACACATGGAAATAGAGTAGAGCAGATACGCAGACAAAACGATTGGAACGAAAAGTGCTACCCATCATTGCAGATTGCTCCATATCTCGACACAAAGGTGTTAGCTGATGATGCTATCACCCACCTGCCCAACCTGGCGTAGATGGACAGTTGACAGTGATACCCAGCAATAATATATCGTATGGGGAAATCCAAGAAGAGTGGAGAACGGGGCTGATTGTCCAAGTATGGTAAAAAGGAGACGTGCATGACCCTGGCAAATACAGAGGCATCACTTTGCTAAGCCATGTGTTGAAGATGCTGGAAGAGAGATGGCGATAGCGACATTGAGGTGGATGGACAGAGGTAGAGGTCAGGATGGTAGAAGATCATCTGAAGAAACAAAGAGCAGGGTGTTGTGTGGACCGGGAATGTGAGTAGAGTTTGAAGTGAATGTGAGCCTGAGAAAGATGGACGTACTATGTTTAAAAACAAAGAGCTGGAAATACACCTGGAGGGGAAGAAACTAAAACAAAGAAACAGTTTTGTATACATGGGTGGAGCAATATGCAGGGACGGTAACTGAGACACCGAAATTTGCAGGAGGGTAAAGGCAGGAGCAAACGTTTGGAGGAAAGTTGAAGGTGTGATGGAGACAGGTGCACATCGCGTAAACTCACAGGAAAGGCGCTCTGCTCATGTGTTACCCCGGCATGTATGACCTAGAGACCAAGTATAACAAGATTTAACAAGATTGAATTAACTCTAGATGGCAGGTGGAAAAGGAAGCCTTTTGGCTTATCGAGAGTCCAACCCTTTTTATCGTGTATCCCGCCCTTCTGAGGTTCGTGTCGATTGTATGTTTTAAATACATTCACGCTAGTAGCACTCACACGATCAGCAGATAATCTGTCCCATTCATTTACAGTCCTTTGCAAAAATGATAACGTTCTTATATTTAATCTGTACTGCTCATTTACTAATATAACTTCATATCCTTCTTATCTTTCGTAACTGCGAAAACAATATTTCTAACGATATATTCATAACCATTCAATATTTAAACACTTCTATCTGATCTCCTCTAAATTTCCTGATCTCTAATGTTGTTAAACCATATTCTTTTAGGAGTATTTCGTAACTAAGGTACTCAGCTTTGGTATAATTTTAGTCGCTCTCCCGTGTACTCTTTCTATCATATCTATGTCCTTCTTATACACGATATTCTAAATGAGGCCTAACTATTGTTTTGTACAGCGGTATTATTAGTTCTTCATATCAGCACTATTGGTAAAACCCTCAGTCCTTTTCTTTTACAGTAGTTTTATAGCACCCCCATTGTACTTCTTCGTTCCCATGTCCTGTGTGGAGGCATTTACATTTCCCAAAATTGAACAACATTTGCCACTTTTCAGACCATTTGATCAACCTGTCAATATCATCTTGTAAATGCTGTCTATCTCCATCACTTTTAATCCTTCTAAACACTTTTGCATCATCCGCAAATTTCACCACCTTGCTTGCTATATCATCGTCCAAATCGTTGATATATATTAAGAATAATACAGGTCCCAGTACTGATTCCTGTGGAACCCCACTCAAAAACTGATTTCTAGCTTGAAGCATCCCCATCAACTACTACCCGTTGTCTTCTGTCAATCAGCCATTTTTCTATCCAATTAATTATACCATTTCCTATGCTATGGGCCTTTAGCTTACGCAGGCATGTCATCCGTATGGATGAGACAAGGATCCCCCGACAGCTTCTCTACGGCGAGCTCTCTGAAGGTTACACATACCCATATATATAACTAGAACACCCTAGTTGAACTATAGGGGAATGATTAATCATGTAACTCTATGCACATACCAGGGGCGTCCCTGCAAGCGATGCAAGATTGCACCAAGGCCAACCTCCAGCACAGTGGCATCCGTCCAAAAGAACTCGAGAGCGCAACAGCTAACATGAGTAAATGGCGAGCCCTCGCCAGGACTGCCTGCCAGACTTTTGAGGAAAGACGCTGCCTACGCCTGCAAGATGCCATGAATATACGACACCGGGCAGCAGGATCGTTAGCACCAGCCACAACGGGCTTCCCTTTGCCCGACGTGCAAAAGACTATGTGCGTCCAGAATTGGCCTACATAGCCACTTGAGGACATACACCACATAAGACTATCACAGCATCGTCCTCGTCGGATACGACCGACTACCAACAATCTTTGATGTGGCACTTTGTCGAAAGCTTTCTAAAAATCTAGGTAGATGGTATCTACTGGTGATCCCTTGTGTACCCACTTACTGATAATAATTTGCAAATCACAGATGTTAAATTCACTGGTCTGTAGTTCTCTGACTTGTTTCTCGAACCCTTTTTTTAAATAACGGTATAATGTTTGTTCTGGCCATTCTAAAGGAACCACTGAATCTGAATAACAAGTTAAAAACTGTTGCAAGCGCAATGCTGATTTGTTCTACAATTTTCAATAATAGTTTGGGTGCAATCCCATCCACCCCAGGTGATTTATTATCCGTCATAGCCCTTAGTTTCTTTGCTACCATTTCCGCGGTTAAAATTAACTGTCCTAAATAGTCAGATTCCGCCCCGTTGAACTTAGCTTCTGGAACTGGCAGTGAACTAATATCTTCCCTAGTAAACACCGAACTAAAATACTCATTCAGGTCTTCTGCCATTAAGAATACCTCTGATAGTATATTTCCATCAATATATTTTAGAGTACCGAATTTATCCTGAATATATCCATAAAAACTCTTTGCTGTCATGTTTTATATTACAAGCTAATTTTTGTTCATAATTTCTCTTCGAATTTCAATTGAAATTTTGTTAAGTGCTTCTTTGTAAATGTTGTAGTCTTCATCATTTCCAATACGTCTATACGACTTCCACACCATTTGTTTATACTTAATTTTTCTAATGACTTCTTTCGATAAGTGTTCCTTTCCCTTGTTTTTTAAGGGACCAAATGTATCGACGATGCACTCAATTTCACTCTCTAAGATATTCCAGCAGTCTGTTGCTGTTTTATTCTTCAGTGTGTTATTCCAGTCTATCTTTGGCAAATATGCCCTCATGTCCTTATATCTTCGTTGTGGAAATTTATCTTGTGCTGCTTTTTACTATTCCTTTTTGATTTTATTTTGAAGGTAAATGTATCTTGTTGTGATCAGTGCTCCCCAGCGGCTCACATATCTTCACATTGCTAACTAACTCATTCTGTGAGAACAAAATTATGTCTAACCCATTCTCACCCCTGGTTGGTTCTAGCACATGTTGAGAAATTAAACTATCTTGTATTAAAACTAAAAACGTTTGGCCCTCACTTTTCACTCGCATTTTCTTCTCTCCTCTCCCGTCCCATTTTCCCTCCTATCTCATTCTTTGCTGTCACTTTCTCCCCTTTACGCCTAGCTGTCACGTTCCGTCTCCAATTTCTTCCCCTCCAATCACCCTCCCTCCTCTCAGTCTCCTTTTCTCAGTCTTCTTGCCACTACTCTGCTCCTTCTATCTCACAGTATTCCCAACTCTCTCCCTGTCGTCTCTCTCCATTCCACCTGTCTCCTTGCTAATTCTAATCTCCATTCCCTTCACAATATCTATCAACCTAACTTCAATATTTATATTACGCTAAATGCGACTCACAAGATAGTTTCCTTTCTCAACATGTGCTAGAACCAACCAGGGGAGAGAATGTGTTAGACTTAGTTTTGTCCTCACAGAAAGAATTAGTTGACAATGTCAATATATGTGAGCCACTGGGGAGTAGTGATCACAACCAGATACATTTTACCATCAAAGTAAAATCAGAAAGGAATAGTAAAAAGCAGTATAGGAGAAATTTCCACAAAGGAAGGTATAAGGACATGAGGAAATATTTAGCAAAGATAGACTGGAATAACACACTGAAGAATAAGACAGCAACCTAATGCTGGAATATCTTAAATAGTGAAATTAAGTGCATAGTCGATAAATTTGTACCTTTCAAAAAACAAGGGAAACGGTCTAAAAAGAAACACTTATCGAAAGAAGCCATTAGAAAAATTAAGTATAAACAAATGATGTGGAAGTCATATAGATGTACTGGAAATTATGAAGACTACAACATTTATAAAGAAGCACTTAATCAAGCCACAGCTGAAATTAGAAATTCAAAGAGAAGCTATGAAAAAAAATTAGCTAGTAATATAAAACATGACAGTAAGAGTTTTTATGCGTATATTCGAAGCAAACAGAAAGTTCAGGATAAGGTCGGTCCTCTAGAAGATAGTGCTGGAAATACAATATCAGAGGGATTCTTAATGGCAGAAGACCAGAATGAGTATTTTAGTTCAGTGTTTACCAGGGAAGATATTAGTTCACTGCCAGTACCAGAGGCTAAGTTCAAGGGGGCAGATTCAGACTATTTAGGACAGTTAGTTGTAACCTCGGAAATGGTAGCTAAGAAAATAAGGGCTATGAAGGATAATAAATCACCTGGAGTGGACGGGATTCCGCCCAAACTACTATTGGAAATTGTAGAACAAATTAGCGCACCGCTTGCAACAGTTTTCAATTTGTCATTAGAAGAGGGAGTGGTTCCTTTAGAATGGAAAGAGGCAAACATTATACCGTTATTTAAAAAAGGTTCGAGAAACAAGTCAGAGAACTATAGACCAGTGAGTTTAACATCAGTGATTTGCAAATTATTAGAAAGACTAATTAAAGATCACATGGTGGATTTTCTTGTTAAACATAACTTGATAAACCCATCTCAACATGGGTTTTTTAAAGCGAGGTCATGCTTAACAAATATGTTATGTTTTTTGGAAGACATCACTAGGTGGGTAGATGAGGGATCACCAGTAGATATAATCTATTTAGATTTTCAAAAAGCTTTCGACAAAGTACCACATCAAAGATTACTCCTTAAGCTAAAGGCCCATGGCATAGGAAATGGTATAATAAACTGGATAGAAAAATGGCTGAATGACAGAAGACAACGTGTAGTAGTTGATGGGGAGGCTTCAAACTGGAAATCGGTATTGAGTGGGGTACCACAGGGATCAGTACTAGGACCTATATTATTCTTAATATATATCAACGATTTGGACGATGATATAACAAGCAAGGTGTTAAAATTTGCGGATGATACAAAAGTGTTTAGAAGGATTAAAAGTGATGGAGACAGACAGCATTTACAAGATGATCTTGATAGGTTGATCAAATGGTCTGAAAAGTGGCAAATGCTGTTCAATTTTGGGAAATGTAAATGCCTCCACACAGGTCATGGGAATGAAGACGTAAAATATAAAATGGGGGGTACTGTTCTAAGTACTACTGTAAAAGAAAAGGACTTAGGGTTAACCATTAGTGCTGATATGAAGGTTTCAGAGCAGTGCGGAATTGCAGCGTCAAAGGGAAATCAAATCCTTGGATTAATTAGGCGAAATATAGCGTATAAGAAAAAAGAATTAATAGTACCGCTGTACAAAACAATAGTGAGGCCTCATTTAGAATATTGTATACAAGCATGGAGGCCATATCGCAAGAAGGACATAGATATGCTAGAAAGAGTACAGAGGAGAGCGACTAAAATGATACCAAATCTGAGGGATCTTAGTTACGAAATACGCCTAAAAGAATGTGGTTTAACAACACTAGAGACCAGGAGATTGAGAGGAGATCACATAGAAGTGTTTAAAATATTGAATGGTTATGAAAATATTGATAGAAACATTTTTTTCTCAGTTAAGAAAGATAGAAGGACCAGAGGACATGAAGCTACATTAGTAAAGGAGCAGTGTAGATTAGATATAAGAAAGTTCTCATTCTCACAAAGGACTGTAAATTAATGGAACAGATTATCTCCTGATTGTGTTGGTGCTAGTAGCGTGAATATGTTTAAAAATAAAATCGACACACACCTTAAAAAGGCGGGATACATGTAGATAAAAAGTATTGGACTCTCGATAAGCCAAAAGGCTTCCTTGTCCAACTGCCATCCAGAGTAATTTTCTGGATGGCAATCTTGTTAAATCTTGTTAAATCTAGTTCGCACCGTACTTCATATGTCATTCCCCGCAGTGTTCTTGGCGCCGCGGTGCGGACTTGACGAATACTAGTTTTGGTGGCGGCGACCCTGGTGGCATATTTTGAAACACCGTAAGGCGCCTCGCTTACATCTCACTTCTTGGAACCAGTGACCACATACATTCCACTGCGCTAGAAAATTATGGATGTTCCACAAGCAAAGAGGTGGACAAATTCCTGCCAGAATGGGTCCAACTTTTCAACGGCATAATAACCAAGTCGAAGGCGAAGCCTGTCAAGCATCACGCCTGGTGCGCAGACGCCGCAGTGTGTTTGCGTGACGTAAAGCCTAAAGGTCGCGGCGTCTGGCGTACATGGTGTTTGCGAGCATATCAAGTAAAATTGCATGACAGACAACTGAAGTCAGCTCGACAAGACGCACCGATGACTTCTTTTTTCAAGGCGAGGGCGGTCACAATGATTTACTGATTCGACCACAAAATCTGTGGTGATGTTCGCATATTTTGTGGCGGAGCACAACCTCCCAGCAGCCGTCGCCGACCATTTCACCAAACTGTTGCCCGGACAATGCGATCGCGAAGTCATTTAGTTAAAGAGCAAACGGACGAAGACCACGCACGTTATCAAGCGATGCTTGGCAATTGAGATGAAGCGGCTCGTCATCCTGGTCCGACTCTTCAGCGACGGGGCGGCACGCACACGCCTGCTGGACATGCCAGTGTGCAACGGCGGCACAAGCGAGGAAATCTTTGGTGTTTTAGATGGAGTTTTTCATATATGGTCGATTCCCATGAAACGTTGACAAACAGGTTCTACGGCAATAACTAATTTAATATACCAGTTGGAAGGCTAGAATGATGCTGTACGCATGCGTCTTCGTTGGGGCTTTCTGGGGAACCCTACTTTTGTATATGTACTATGGAATCTCTGAGTACTGTCCCCCAAAAATGGGTAATTTCGGCTCTATTTTTGTGAAATATATGCCATCAGTACTTTAAAACGCATTGTATTATTCGAACAACATACGCAAGGTATATAGTTAATGTTTGGCTATGAAGATCGATGTTTCAGGCATGATTGATCAACAAATTAAAACTTCAGGTCTAAACCCAGATTTTTCCTGATTATTTTCATGTTGGGGAATTTTTCTGAAACCGTCCGTCTGCTGTCATTCATATAAGAAAATGCAGTACAACAGTTCATTAAAAAACACAGATTTTACACTCAACTTGATGCCACAGCTGGATACATAGGAACTGTGTTGTTTTAAACCAAAAGTGTTGGCTAATAAATTGTGTTGTGCGACGAAACCGATTTGGGGAAGTTTTTCATGAAACCATACGTCGCAATTTTTAATACGCATTCTAAGTAGAGATTTGTAGATTAGTAAGAAATATGAATTGGTCATACATGATACATAACAAGGTAACTATATGAAAAAATTGTAATTTGTAGATACATTTCCCTTCGATCTATTTGGCTTTTACTGATCTTTGCAACCGTACGTCTCCCGAAACCGTACGTCGGCTCTAACTGCCAGTTGGTTCATTGGCCAAGTCACCCCATTTATCGTTATTTCCGGGAATCAGATGACGCCAAGCGAAAACAGAAGTTCGGTACCGAACATGGCAAGCCCAATAGGTTGAACACAAGGGCAAGTTTTCAAGAATGTGAAACTGACCCAAGTTGTACAAAGAACAAGAGACTTCACAGACCAACTCATATACGGCATGGCCGAGTTCCGTGAGCACTGTCACCGGGTGACCATCCGATATCACCAGGTCGGCATTTTGAAGCAGTCCATGGCGGAAAAGACGGCGGCAACGGTCCAGACAGACAGTATTTATTTTGACCATCATAAGTACATAAACTACAATATAACATTCATTGTAAGGTCAGGGAGGCTCCCATTAAGACAATTATATGCCGCTATCATGGGAGCCACCCCACTCATGTAATATATTTATATGATTATCACGTGATCAACTATATATGCATATATATATATGTGTGTAAACATAGTATGTTTAGTATAGTATATTATAGTATAGTATAATACATCAATTAGTTTAAACAAATGCAAAGTCATGTCTAGTTTAAGAATGACAGATGTAACAGTTAGAAATATGACAACATGATTCATAGTTCTTGATAAAGTAATTTTTTGTATAAGTGGAAAAACCATATAAACTATGTGTATACATTTTATCAAGGATGATGCTTGGAGTATTGTTAACAGTTTGTATAATGTTGTGTCTGATGTACTTTTTTGCATATTGATGATTAACTCTGGGAATAAATAAGTTGTTTTTACCACGTGTGTTGTATTGGTGAATTGCAAAGTTATATGTGTATGGAATACGACTGAAATATTCTGGTATAACATTGTTGATCAATTTGTAATATAATTTGAGCTGTTGGAGTCTATAGATGTCATCCAGCTTAAGAAATTTACATTCTTTGAAGATGGGATCTGTGTGAGAATTGTATTTACTTGAAGTAACTATTCGCACTGCTTTCTTTTGAAGTTTAAAGATGCGATGGGCTTGATGACCCCACACCAATATGCCATAATTAATCTTGGGAAGAATGAGCGAATTATACATTATAGATAATATATTCTTAGGTAATACATGCTTAAGTTTATTTAAAATGCCTATTATTTTATTTATTTTATTCGCTGTTTTGTTTATATGGCTGTCCCAATTTAGGTGTTGGTTTATGGTGATACCTAAAAAATAAAAATCATGTACACATTCAATATTTGTCCCATCAATTTCTATTTTAGGAAGTTTGATTTCCTTTTGGGGCATGTGAAATACCATGAATTTAGTTTTTTTAATGTTAAGAGAAAGTTTGTTTGCCTTTAGCCACTTGCATATATTTTCTAATTCTTTATTTATATTTTGATTTTGGACTTGGCCATCCGGAGATTGGAATGTATTCAATGTACTAAAAAGAGTGGTGTCGTCTGCATACATTATGAATTTAAAATGATCACTTGAAAATATTATGTCATTAATATATATGATAAATAGAAGGGGTCCTAAAATAGACCCTTGTGGGACACCAGTGTTTATGACAGCTTCTTCCGACTTGTAAGCGCCAATTTCAACATATTGCTTACGATTGTGTAAGTAGTTTTTACATAGATCTAGTGCTGCACCATTTATTCCATAATAATTTAGTTTTTGTAATAATATGTTATGATCAATTGTGTCAAAGGCTTTAGAGAGGTCTAGGTATATGTTTATTGGGGTTGCTGATTGGTCAAGTTGTTGGACAACTCTGTCTATTATTTCTAGAGTGGCAAGTTCCGTTGAATGGTTTTCCCTAAACCCGTATTGATTCTCACAGTATAAGTTATTGGAATTGAAATGTTTGTGTATTTGATTAAACATAAATCTTTCAAATATCTTGGAAATAGCTGGTAAGATAGCAATTGGACGATAATTATCAAAGATTGTCTCATCACCATTTTTTAAAAGTGGAATAACTTTAGCAATTTTTAATTTATCTGGGAATATGCCAGTTGTTATTGATTGGTTAATGATTAGAGTGACTGATTCACTTATTTCGTTTTTTATTAGCTTTAGTAGTTTGGTTGATAGACCATCTTTACCACAGCTACATTTTGGATGTAAGCTATCGATTATGCTAATCGTTGTACTATTGTCTATTGGCTTAAAGTTGAAAGTCTGTATACGTCTCTCTGTTAAATAGTCTTTGTAAGAGTTATCTCCTGTATTTGTTATTTGTGATGCAAGTGTAGAACCAATATTGATGAAAAATGAATTAAATTTATTTGCAATAGTAGTCTTGTCAGTTACTTTTTTCCCATCAAATTGAAAGAAATCAGGAAATGTTTCTTTCCCTGTATTTGTTTGAATAATTTCTTTTATCATAGACCATGTTTTTTTAATATCGTGCTTATTTCTTTCAAAATTGGATTGATAATATGCTTGTTTGGCTAATCTAATATTTCTTTTAAGAATGTTATTATATGTATGAAAATTTGTACTGAGCGAAACATATTCTGCTGTACCTATATCAGTATGTTTAAGTTTTGAATACAACTTATCCCTAAATTTTATAGATCTAATGATACCTTGTGTAATCCAACATGACTTTTTGTGCTTGTGTTTATTATATTTTATGATTTTAGTAGGTAAGAATTTATCCATAGCAGTAGTAATAGTTTCATCAAGGAGGTTGTAATTGTCGTTGGGATTAGTATCTCTATCCTTATTTAGTTTATTATAAATATTTGAACGCATCAATTCTATTTTAAAATGTTCAAGGCTGTCAGTATTTTGTTTTTTTATTCTGATAAATTTAGGGACATTTGTAACAGTTGCATTGCAATCAAGGCATATAAAATACGGAAAGTGATCAGAAATGCTGCTGATTAAAATGCCGGCAGTTGATTTAAAGAGACCTTTTGAGAGTTTGCATAGAAAATTATCAATAAGCGTGCAGTTAGTATTTGAAAAACGTGTTGGTAAAGTAATTTTAGGAAAGAAACCATGTGCTGTGATTGTATCAAGATATTCACATATTATGTTTTTTTCTTTTATTTTCAGTAGATCAATATTATAATCTCCGGCTAGTATTACTTCACCAGTTAGGTTTTGCAGATGATCTAATTTTGGGCATAATTCTTCTATGAATGTTTGGTAATTCTCAATGACATCTCTAGGAGGTCGGTATATATTTCCAAGGATGATTTTTTTCTTGACGGTGTTTGATGTTATTTCAATAAATTGTCCTTCCCATATGTTTGACTTTGTATAAATATCTAACAATTTATATTTGTAATTTTTATCCAGATATATTGCTAGGCCAGCGTGACCACTACATATTCTGCCTTGTGATATTAAATTGTATCCATCAATTTGTAATAAGGAGGTATCAGAATCATCCCTAAGCCACGTTTCTTGTAAACAAAGAGCGTTGATTTTACAATTATTGTTTCTAAGTAGGCCTAGCTTAATAACAATTTCATCAATTTTTGCGTTTAGACATTGACAGTTTAGACTTAGTATTGTAAATTTGTCCTGTTTGTTTTTGTGTGTGATTAATTAAGTCGTCATCATTAAAATATGGTGACTGGTGAATTAGATTTAATTCACCATCTTCATCATTTGTATCTATTTTTTAAATATTATTTAAAGAATTATTTTCTATACCACCGTAACTTCCTAACAAACGTTCAGTATTGATCATATTTAAAACAATATATTGCTTGTCAAATTAATACAATTAAACAGCATGACAATTTTACTTTAAAAAAAAAAAAACATTTTGGCAAAATCATATATATAACGCATATAACGCGCAACCGCCTGAATAATATATTTAAAGGAGATGCCGCATGCTCCCCATTAGTGCATTTTAAACTTATCATAACTGAGAGAAGTAAAAATGTGTAAATGAAAGAAAAAAAAGTGTGTAAAAAAAACAAAAAAACATTCATACATGCAAAGGTCGCATGGAGTAGATTATGTCTTGTTTGCACAGTCATACAAGAAGATAGTGCCTGATGATAGCCAGGTAACATACATTGCTGCATTGTTCGCGCAGTAACACGAGAAGAAAATAACTGATGATAGCCCGGTATAACACTCTGGCATTGACGCATTGTTCGCACAGTCACACAAAGGCCTTTACGTCGTCTTTTGTTTTGACGTGAACGATTTGCTCTCCCACTCTGACGAAGACTTTGCCATCTTTCGTCCACACAGTTTTTCTCTCCTTGATGTTGCTGATGCAGAAGCGATGTAGTTCAGCACGTTTTTTGGTTAACAGTTCGTTCATGTAAACGTTGGTGCCTTTAAGGGTTTTTCGACCAGAGTAGAGTTCATCTTTTGTTTTATGAGTCGCAAATTTTACGACCATTGGTCTTCCTTGGCGTCGGTTGTCACGGTTGTCTCTGGTTGGTAGACGATGGGCTTTGCTAATGTCGCTTACGTTTATCGTGACATCTGGGAATTTGCTCTGGACAAAAGTTACGAAAGTTTTTTCATCTGTCTCGGCTGTTACCTCGGGCAATCCATTTATAACCAAACAATCTCGTCTTGAGTATTGTTCGATTTCGTCCAGTTGTGTTTCCATATCAACGTTTTGTTTTGTTACGGTTTGTAATTTGTCGGTGAGAGTTTCAACGCTTCTTTTCAGCAAAGAGTTTTCTTTGGTTAGTTTTTGATGATCATTCGCTATTACAAAAATTTCATTTTGCATTGATTCCAGCTTTGTTTCTACCGTTTTGCTGATGCATTCCACAAATTTGTTCATCATATCCGCTATCATGGTGTTTTGTTTCTGAAGCATCAGTTCCATCATATCTTGTTGCCTCGTCAGAATGGTTTCAATGTAGTCGTAGCGGTCGCTGTCTCTGCGGCCGACATCGTCACTTCGCTCGCTTGAACAATCTTTTTTTGCCTTTGAGTTTGGCCTGGGCATGTTGAGAAGTTGAGAAGTCTCAGCAATTTACCACAAAGTCGCACCTTATTCAGTCCACGACGGAAGTCATGCGTGACCGACGTAATCACTACTTCAGCTGGCGTTAGTGCACTGCCATCGGTCGCGCTTCGACAGGCAGGCAGCCAGCTGTGAAATGGCGAACACAACAAGTATTCATCACGGTCCGGTGACGATCAATATTGGCTGCTGGTAACGTAGCCACCTGTAGTGACCATTGGCGGGAAGCCCAACCAACATAAATTTGCACAAATGTCAAAATTCATATGGACTATGCTGACAATTGGGTGTGCAGATACCAGGACGAAATAACGGCAGTGTACTATAAGTCCCCGGTGACCATTCACCCAACGGTGGTACACTTCAAGCGGGACGGCGAGCTTTGTACCAAGAGCTACGTGTAGATTACAAGTGTCACTGCTCACACTGTGAAATGCTTCCGGAACTGTCGACTCTGCACTTCATCACAGACTCACCAACTTCGCCTTACCGGAACCGCACACTATGTGCTTAGTAGCAAACATTTCATCACTGTTCGGTCTTAGAGCTTCGTGCACCTAGCTGGAGCCTGGCCACAGGAATGGCCCCTGTGACGGAATGGGTGGTGGCATAAGAAGGAAGACTGACAACCTGGTGAAGGCTGGAAGAGTAATCA
Organism: Escarpia spicata; assembly: GCA_963995525.1. NCBI lineage: Eukaryota > Metazoa > Annelida > Polychaeta > Sabellida > Siboglinidae > Escarpia > Escarpia spicata. Next base: position 23,908,261 of record OZ023212.1, read on the forward strand.
CCACGAGCTAAGAGTTCTGCCACGCAAATTCGTGCTAGTGACACGACCATGACCCTCCTGGAGATAACCCTCGAAGTCATCCAGGACTGCTAGGATGAGATCGAAATATGTTCCAGAAGTCCGTGGCATAATGTCTGCCCGTGCTGTTGTCGTCCCGGGCCCAGTCGCGAAAATCTGCAGTACTTCCTGCTTCAAGGATTGCTGCTCCATGAAGGGCGGGGTGGGAGGAGGAGATAGATGACATATAGGTGGTGGTGGACAGGGTAGAGAGGCAGGTGGTGGAGGAGAGGCGAGACAGACATGTGGTAGTGGAAAGGGTAGAGAGACAGGTGGTGGAGGAGAGGGGAGACACAAATGGTGGTGGAAAGGGTAGAGAGACAGGTGGTAGAGGAGAGGGACGACAGAGAGGTGGTTCAAGAGAAGGATGAGAGAGCGGTGGTGCTTTTGATACATTCAATTCAAGTTTCATTAATTGTTCTTAAAATTACCTTTCGACAAATTACAAAAGTGGTCGGTTAGACTTTAAATAAATAACATTATGAAAACATTGTATTCATGTTCTGTTGTTCAGTATATTAATACAATGATAAGAATGATTGAGAAACACATATATGGAACACCCATAGGAATGATTTTACACTCGGGTATGTACGTAGACAAAGTTTAAGTAAAAAGTGGTCAAATAAGAAAACATACTCTATTCTACTGAAACCGTACATAAGGATGAAACCGTCGTCTCCGACAGTTTCTTAGCCCACACCTCAATATTTTTGCAAAGTATATGCAGTAACATCAGCGCTTGGTATCTGTAACGTTTGTACAACCAATTTAAATACTTACATCACGACCTTTTGACAGTTAATACACAATACACATTATAAGAGGAGGTACATGAAACCTTACGTCTCCGGCGTTTTCTTAATTAGATTAATAAGAATAGGACAGAATCACCTACATATCACTAACATAATCAATGTAGACTGTCGGATATATACCAAAACGATCTTAAAACAAGTTATAGTTTTCCAATGGTCTCGAAAGTAATTTACTCCATTGTACTGAAAAGTATATTATATGAAACCGTACACCTGCAAATTCTAAACTGTCTACAAATTGATAGTTATAAATCAGTGTCAATAAGGTATACCCTGTTGAAAAGCTCAATGTGTATACCTTGCCATGAATGTATTTTAAAAATAAAACATGCATTCCCCATGTAGTGGTAATATGTAACAGAATGTCTCCTTTATAAAACATCAAGTCTGAGAAAGCGCAAAATACTTCAAAGTTCCCCCTTAAAATGAAATAAAGAAGTCCAAAGCATATTTCTTACTGAATTTAAAACACAAACGTGTTATACATACATTGAAAATTAAATTTCAAAGGTAAATGTGAGATGAAATAGTTGTAGCAGTTTCCAAGTAGAGGGACTTGTGTGCAGACGTATGGTTTCAGAACTTAAACACTTGCTATTTATATTAGCTGTCAAATGCTCAATTTCAGGATTTTACTTGCCCAATCTTATTCTCCGATTACCTCAATATGTTCTTTTCGTACTACAGAAAACACAACTTTATACGCATATGTTTATTTTTGCCCCCCCTAGGAACACCATTTGTCAACGTTTCGCGGGAATCGACCATATGCTGTTTTATTGACTGCTCAAAAACCATTTTTAAATTGACAAAAATCATATCGACGGTCTGAGACCCTTAAAGACGAATTCGAAGACCTCCAGCTGATGTAGGACGACGTCCTCAGCACGGAGGTCGGAGGTCAGGGGTCAGGCACGTCGTCTCGACTCCATCTGGCCTGATGTGATGGCGTTGAAGACGGCTCTACAGCAACGGCTCTTTCCCTGCCTGGCTCGCCTGTTGCAGGCCCTGCTCAGTCTGCCACACAGCAACCGAGAGAGCGTTCTCGGTGGTTCGCAAGATCCACACTGAGGTACGCAAGAGCTTGCACGCGGACACTTAAACTACCAGATATATCAATTTAATGCCTTGTCACTGTGCACTGTGGTTGCAAATCTAAAGGATGTCCAATTTATATATTATTTTTCAATACTGTATTTTGCGAGGGATATTATGGTTGAGAATATAACTGAGCAAAGTTTGGCAACAACCTGAACAGTTATAATCGTGAACAGATATTCCTAGATGTTCTTAGGACATGATTTGAAGATGTCGGCCATCTTGAAATATGTTTATTAATCCTGACAATATCGTTATAGACACCAATATAATGTTTCTATGTTGTGTAGAAGTTGATATATTCGGTTAGATAATTTCCATGGTAACCCTTTTATATTTCAATATGGCCGTCATCTTGGAATAATGCACGTGGTACAACTGGATTCCTTGACTATAAAACATACGAACCACCTACGGATCCTCACATCTAGTCATCAATCTCAAGAGGCATTAAAATCATGTTCGCTAAACGTGTATATTATGCAACACAGCCGCCTTGAATTTCAATATGGCCGTCGTCTGAGGAGGATATAGCATATATCAGAAATGGATTCCTTGACCTTGAAAATATTAAAATGATGAATTCCCATAGCGGCCACCTTGAATTTCAATATGGACGTCATCCTTGGCTATTGCATAAGAAATGTTTGTTTAGACTCCAATATCATGTTTCGATGTTGTTTAACAGCTGATATACTTGCCTAATGGATTTTAGTGGCGGCCATTTTAAAAGTCAAGATGGCGGCTAGGTACCATATCGATAGCGATGGGTACCTAACTTTATTTGAATCTACATATCATAAACTACACATGGGCTAATTTTCATGCTTTTGTCAAAAAGTGCACGCATGTGCTGCAATACGCGTTGTATATTTAAATGACGAAGGTCGCAGAGAAACATAAGTTTATGTCCATCGATAGGTCCCAGTCGTGTTAGTGTAGAATTGTCAAATACTTTATATATATACAATAGACCGTGACTCAGGGGCCGGTTTCCCGAAGTATTTTCCGCGCGCGCGTGTTTCCAGCGATTGTTCGAAGAGGAAATCATTAACTTGTATACAAACATACTACATAAGCCTACGCTTGCTCAGTTATAGTTAGGTGCATTATTAAACTGCAATACGCTGTATGCACTATATTTTATATAGGTGTTCGTTATTTTTAGAAATGGTGAACATTCTTCGGACTTCCACCAGGCGGCATGGAAGATAAAGCAGACTAAACTGCACAACTATACCCCCACTGATAAGACCTGATAAGAAGCTGAAGTTTTTTGCGTAAGCGGAGTGCGAGCAGCACTGTTTTGTCTCAACGGGGTTATATGTGTGTGTGTGTATGTGTGTGTGTGTGTGTGTGTGTGTGTCTGTGTGCGTGCGTTGTGTGTGCGTGCGTGCGTTTGTGTATGTTTGTGTGCGTGCGTATGTTTGTGTGTTTGCGTGTGTGTTTGTGTGTGTGTGTGTTTGTGTTTGTGTGCGTGCGTGCGTGCGTGCGTGCGTGCGTACGCGTCGCACTCCTTTAGCCTACCGGGCCTGCAACCTTTTTTCGCTTTTTTCCGTGTTCAGTCTTTTCATCAGGGCATTGTCCTCTGATACACCATGGCAACTGATGATGTATTGAACACACACAAAGATATTTTGAGTGTTTTACTGACATGCTTACTGCGCACCCGAAGTTTTTCTACCAGTCGTGGAATTGAGTGTTGAGGCACTTTCCAGAGAGTGCCAGTGGATTTACGTTCGCTTAAAATACAAGGAACTGTTTATAGCATTGCATTCACTGTTCATCGATCCATAATCTTGTACACATTGAAGGTCAAAACAATGTCTTCTCTGTTTGCTAAATAACAAAATGCTGAGTCTAAGAAGTAAACAATGCCATGTCCGAGATGGAACACAGTTTGGCAGAAACAACAGACATTTGACTTGTAGTCAGGTTTTCTGGCACTCTGCTAGTTAAGGATTACATGATACACCGTGTAGAGACATGTACTTTCTTGTAGGCCTACTTTGTATTACATAGTTATGCACTATTTCAAATTCTCTTAAATTTAACATTCTCGCAAATAGTTCTAATATAGCATATATACGTTGTAAATTTGGCAATATAGCGTTGTTTGGTACTTTGGCCTTGTCTACCTGTGAAATTAAATGGTCGCCGGGAAGGACTGCACAAGTGCGTGTTAGTGGTTAGTGCTGTGCTTTGTTTGTTGCTTCTTAAATGGATGTAAGCTAGATATTATTAGTATTACTACTAATAATATATCGACTGTGTTAACACTAATGAACCGTAGCCAATCGTTATTGTATGTACACAATTACCTCGTCTGCTTTCTCATGTCACGCCAGTCTTTGACATAATATGTTTCGGACTTCGTTATTATTTTGTTCGAAGAACGAGTTGCATAATGAAGAAAACGTGGTGAATCTGTTATATTGGTTTTCATGTTGTTCACCACTTACGTACTTCAGTGTGCTAAATGCACTAGGTTACTCATGTGCATTTAGCCTGTTTTCCCAGACTCCCGACCTTTGCCTTAAGTGTTTTATGAGACTATTGTATAAGTGTGTTCAAAACAGAAACAGACTCTCACTATTTGTAAACGCAACCTTTAAAAAAGAACTCCTGCCTGTGTGTTCAAGGAGACAACATAGTCAGCCAGGGCCGTAGCTGGTGGGGAGGGCAGAAAAAAACTAAAAAGTCTAAACCAAGAACGGCACAGGTTCAGCGCCATCGCGCCAATGCTGGAAACACGGATCAATCAGCAGCTGACTACTGTCGCACCAATATATTTACCCATTTATTGATCACGTCCCTGGCGAGTTGGCTGAACGATTTTCCCTTTGAAGCTGCAATTCCGCTCTGCTCTGAAACCTTCACATCAGCACTAATGATTAACACTAAGTTTTTTTTTCTTTTGTAGTAGTGCTTAGTACAGTACCCCCATTGTATATTATACATATTCGTTCCCATGTCCTGTATGGAAGCATTTACATTTCCCCAAATTGAACATCATTTGCAACTTTTCAGACCATTCGATTAACCTGTCAAGATCATCTTTTAAATGCTGTATATCTTTATTACGTTTAATCCTTCTAAACACTTGTATCATCAGGCAAATGTCAACACTTTGCATATTATATCGTCGTCCAAATTTTTGATATATATTAAGAATGATATAGGTCCCAGTACTGATCTCTGTGATACCCCACTCAAAACTGATTTCCAATTTGAAGTCTCCCGTCAATTATACTACCCGTTGTCTTCAGTCAATCGGCCATTTTTCTATCCAGTTAGTTATACCATTTCCTATACCATGGGCTTTTAGTTTACGCAGTAATTTTTGATGTGGTACTTTGTCGAAAGCCGTATGAAAATCTAAGTAGATGATATCTACTGGTGATTCCTCGTCTACCCACTTAGTGATATCTTCCAAAAACATAACATATTTTTTAAGCATAACCTCGCTTTTAGAAACCCACGTTGAGATGGGTTTATCAAGTTATCCTTAACAAGAAAATTGATCATGTGATCTTTAATTGTTTAGCAAATCACCGATGTTAAACTCACTGGTATGTAGTTATCTGACTTGTTTCACGAACCCTGTTTAAATATCGGTATATATTTGCTTCTTTCCACTCCCTCTTCTAATAACAAGTTGAAAACTGTTGCAACCGGTATGCTAATATGTTCCAATAGTAGTTTGGGTGGAATCCCATCCACTCCAGGTGATTTATTATCCATCATAGCCCTTATTTACTTAGCTACCATTTCAGGGGTTACAATTAACTGCCATAAATAGCCTGATTCTGCCCCCTTGAACTTAGCCACTGGTACTGGGAGTGAACTAAAATCTTCCCTGGTAAACACCGAACAAAAATTCTCATTTAGGTCTTCTGCTATCAAGAATCCCTATGATATTATATTTCCAGCACTATCTTCTAGAGGACCGACCTTCTCCTGAACGTTCTGTTTGTTTCGAACGTATGCATACAAACTCTTGTTATCATGTTTTATATTACAAGCTAATTTGTATTCATAACTTCTATTCTAATTTATAATTTCAAATGTAGCTTTGTTAAGTGCTTCTTTATAAATGTAAGGCGCCATATCAGAATTTATTTAATAACAATTATAATAATCTAATTAGCTATTCAAAACAGTTTATGCCTTTCTACGTAGGTTTTAATGTTATGTATACCAGAATGACTAAGTATAGGTTAAACGGCCTTCTACTTCAATATAACTATATATTTACATGTATGTATGTTGAACCAGTTCGCACTGGTTCATGACTAAAATTGAAACTAAGTTATTACGATATTTGGAAGATACTTCTTTGGGTGTAGCCTATATACTCCAAATCACTTATTCTCATATATTCAATAATGTAAACAATACTCTGAATTAGACAGACCAAATTAAAAACAAAATTTTCTCTATGTCTAACGTTTAGCTATATTCGTTTTTTATTATGTCTACAGGTATTTTATGGTACAGACGATGGCATTGACAGAGAAAGAACAGGTCAGGGTGCAGGTTTGTGAACTCAATTGAGTAAGAAGAGCTGCGGGAGTGAACAGAACTGATAAGTGAAGAATGGAGGAGTTGAGGGAGGAGGTTGGAATAAAAGAAAGCCTTAGGAAGAAGCTGGTGAGGAATCGACTGAAATGGTCTGGGCATGTGGAGAGAATGGGAGGAGAACGGCTGGCAAAGAAAGCAGTTGCCGATATATTGGAGGGGAAAGGAGGCTAAGAAGACTTAGATTGTGATGGGAGGACGGTGTAAAGAGACTTGGAAGGATCGGTAGAGAATAAGCGAGAATGACAGAGGGGAATGACGACAGTTGGTGGAGAGAGCAGAAAAGAAGAAGAAAAAGAACGATAACTGAAATCGAGGAACGGAATCGAGGCCAGCCTCACCCCTGACGACAGGGAATCAAGAGGATAACAACAATATTACATCCCAGTTGTCAACTGTCAGAAGAATATATATTGTATGTGGTAGATAGTTTGTTGACATAATCAGGGAACCGCGTGAGAACGCAGAATGCATAGCGCAACCACTCGGAAGGTGTTTAAGTATTTGCTACACTGTGTAGGCCCTAATGTCATACGTTCATTTACTGTGGATAGGTGATCACCAGCACATAATATCTGATAGTTGTAACCACAGTCTAGAAAACCAGCAACGACATGTAGTACCTTCAGCCGTGCACACACGGGGAGGTGGACATCAGCATATTACTCTACGTAGGACAATGCGTTCACCAAGGCTTTCCCAAAGTGGATATCCGGAAGTGTATACATATGTGGTTATTCTTGCCGAAGTACAATCCCTTGTAGTTGAAATAGATTAGCGTTTTGGTGTTGACATCCACTTTTTTCCCATTGCAACCCATGCCTTTGCAAACAACCTATGACATCGGAAACATTGTTATGTCATATCCTGAGTTGGTGTGACATAATCTCCAGTTTCCTTGGTCGAAGGAAGAAGTCAGCATGGTTAGCATGGGCTCCATTCCCTGCTGTTACATGTCTTCCTCGCCCTATCATCACAATGACATGAAGTCGACTCACGTACACTAAATTATATAGAGAGGTTCATCTTTGTAATTTATATTAAGGCTTTCACACTTAGCAGGGTATATGAGCCACGGAAACAGCTGTTTGTCCAGGGATCTGGCACCACTTGGATTAACCCACCAATAAAATAACATGTATTGCTCCAATATGTGAAAAGGGCTGTTTATCAAATTGGTTATGTGAGGTCACAAGGTCTTGTGCCAAATCTCCGTCTGCCTATAGTGTTGGAGTGCGTAATTGGAATGCAACTGATGAATTGCATGATACACCGTGTAGATACATGTACTTTCTTGTAGGCCTACTTTGTATTACATAGTTATGCACTATTTCACATTCTCTTAAATTTGGCAATATAGCGTTGTTTGGTACTTTGGCCTTGTCTACCTGTGAAATTAAATGGTCGCCGGGAAGGACTGCACAAGTGCGTGTTAGTGGTTAGTGCTGTGCTTTGTTTGTTGCTTCTTAAATGGATGTAAGCTAGATATTATTAGTATTACTACTAATAATATATCGACTGTGTTAACAGTAATGAACCGTAGCCAATCGTTATTGTACACAATCACCTCGTCTACTCTCTCATGTCACGCCAGTCTTTGACAGGATATTTTTTGGACTTCGTTGTTATTTTGTTCGAAGAACGTGTTGCATAATGAAGAAAAAGTGGTGAATTTGTTATATTGGTTTTCATGTTGTTCACCACTTACGTACTTCAGTGTGCTAAATGCGCCACATTACTAAGAAGGCCAACTAATAAATAACACGTGTACTCCAGATTAACTTTAAAAACAAAGTAAATGTACGGTTCAAAAGCCACTAGGTTACTCATGTGCATTTAGCCGGTTTTCCCTGACTCCCGACCTTTGCCTGAAGTGTTGATTTTATGATACTAGTGTATCCGCGTGAGCAAAACAAAAATAAAATAGACTATCACTATTTGTAAACGCAACCTTTAAAAAGAATTCTCGTCGTTTACCGGACTGCATGCGTGTTCAAGGAGACAACATAGACAACGTAGCAGTTGCCCCCCAAATACAAAATAATGTCTTTTTAGTTTAAAAAGGGCCTTTGTTGTCTAGCCTATATTACTAGTGTCCTTTCCGTTTTTGTGATTCCATCCCCACTTATTGGTCAAAGTGCCTTATTTTTATAAACTGTCCGGCATTATATCTTCCAAAATCCTGGATCTTTGCCTGAAAACGACCGCGCCCAAACTTGAGGCGTGAATAAAGGACACGGTGAAGGGTGCGGGTAGTTCCTTCAAGCACAGCAGTATTGCCATTAAGTGACACCCCGTATTTTAAGTGCTCTTTTCCCGATATGAAAAAGGACACATTTCCTTAAAAGGACAATTTCGTCCTGTTAGCTCCGCCTCTGCCCAAGACAATAGATCCTAGAGGCGAAGGAAACTTTTTGCATCCTAACACTATTAAAATTAAATAATTAAAAATTACACAGTTTTCTTGGGTCCGTGACCAAGAACTTCGAAGCCAAACAGTACAATATGGGCGTTGCATACGAGGGCATTTCGTTGGCGAGTAAATGCGTCTGGGACTGCAGGTGGCCAACATGTACAGGTATTGAGATTGTAAACCCAGAACAACACAGCTTCAGCGCCATCGCGCCAATGCTGGAGACACGGATCAATCAGCAGCTGACTACTGTCGCATCAACATATTTTACCCATTTATTGTTCACGTCCCTGACGAGTTAGCTGAGCTAAAAGCATTGCATATTTTGAGCTAAAAGTATTGCATATTTTATAAATAATATTAGTTTAATTAAGGTTCTTGCTCAATTGAGCATTTTCTGTCCCGACCATAAAAAAATGGTTCTTTGAGAATCATGCAATGTATTGCTGCCATATATGTAAGCTAAGAATTGTTGGTTCTCAAAAACATGTTAAAATAATTCTATCACTTACCCTTAGCACCTTTAAAAGTTAAAGCAACATGTTTCTACACTAAAATCTCTCATGTTCTGGCCACCATTTGTGTGATATGTCAATGAAAGTCTCCTGATGGCCTGTTTGGTCAAGATACACATTACCATATCGACTGTGATGAATATTGTTACACTTATTGTAATTTTTATCACTGAAATGTTGCAATTATCATGTTTTGGCTTACAACATATGAATACTTCAAGTTGTCCCGACCATAACATAAAACCAAACACACAGGCAAATATTTAGGATGCCATAATTTCACGGCCATACAATAACATGTAATAACAGTATACATTTTAATACATATAGAAATTGTGAAATTATTATATAATAATTCTATTTGCAATATATGTATCAAGTTTGTTTGATTTATGAGTATAAACATAAATCAGCAAAAGACAAGTATTAAAAAGAGATATATATATATATATATATTTGTATTATACAGACCAACGACCACACCAACGGAAGTGTTGTGACTGCCGATAAGACCACTCATGAGCCGACCTTTGATCCAGCAGGTGTTCAAAGCATAGCCCAGATAATAGATAGTATATTGATGTCGTTCTATTTCAGTACATTAATCCCTGTAATCTAAAGCCCTTTCCAAAAGCGGGAGGGGCTGTATTCATTTATTGTATTATCAATGATCATACCATATTAAAAATATACTTTTTCAAAAGTATTGTGCATTTAAAAAAGTAAATATATTCGAAATGTATGTTTTGACACACAATAATATGTTTTTATAGGATATTAAACAAGATATAGAGAAACAAACTGTTCTAACATCTGCAGCTTAAGGACACTGACTGGGAATGAGGGTTGTTATTAAATAGCAGAGACCACAGTGCTGTACTGAGCATACATGATAAACATAGATTTGGTCTACTATATATACATGTTCATGTGTAAAATTGGTGTGGCACCAATTACCAGTAAATAGATATGAATATGTTTGTATCATTTCAGAAAGTAATGGAATTGTAGCTCGAGGTAAAGCAGCTGGAACACTCTATCACCATGTCAGCTGATCTTCTACTGACCCCACATGGGGTAGTAGAAGCAGCTGTTGCTTTGGGCATGAAGCCGGCCACTGCTGCATTCTTTGAAGGGCAGCTAAGAAACTGCAACAGGGAAAATAAAGGTTCATTGCACATATATTGCAAAATAGTTATGTTCATGTGGTTCTAAATTCTTCTGATTATTGGTGTAATTATATCATATATACATTGGGCAACATTAAAAAATATATGTTTAGGATTTGATCATAGACCTATGTTTTGATTAAATACTATATGATAAACAAGGTATATGCATTCCCAGGCGACTAATGATTCTACCTTGTGTTTTATGGGGCTATCAGGTCTTGTTTACTGATTTGTTTCCACACCTGACGATGATTGTTTGTTTGGTATTTTGTTTTTTCTTTAATTTATTTTAGGACATAGATGGAAAACATGAAACATGAATAAATGATTTGGTTGAATGACTGAGACATGAATGATTACTATGATTTATCTTTTAGTATATTTATCTGATATATTGTCTGAGTGATATTTGTTATAATCACACAATGTACTACTTAAGCCATCTATCTATAGAAAACATTATAAAAGTGTATTATGCAATCCCAAACTTCATTAACAATTAATCTATAAAATGTGTGTGTTATACCCAAGATAGGCATTCATTTGGTCTGCAACGATTAGTTCCCATCAAGCATGCCGCCATGATTATCACTGATTGTACGCGGATGTTTGTGGAAGATCTGCAACATTTTATATATGTGATATTATATTGTACATGTATGTACCTAAATTGTGTATGTCGATGGTAATTGAATTTGGTGATCTGTTCTCGAACATACCTAGTGCAGATGAACTTAAAGAATAAACGTATGATCAACTCATAAACCTGCATTTATATTTTGAATGGGTAAACGAGCAGTAATTTGCAGTGCAGGCACTGGAGGAATGTGTGTCAAAGGACCTTTGCATCCAATTAGCCATGCAGAAGGACTTCACTATCCCAGGGTCTCCTGCTATGTAAACGAATGGGGAAACACATACACAAGAAGCCAGTTTTACACTAAACGTAAAATTATGAGTCCTAATTGTAGTCACTCAGAGGTGACAGATGCACACAAAATACTGGCGAATGAACGGGGTGACGTTGATTTAACAATTATGAGCACATAAATTAAGCCATGTAAAATCATTAATTAAACATTAATTATAATTAAATGACAGGTGCGGCTTTTTATTTTTAGTATACTGATTAAGGTAAATACCGACTGTCAAAGAAGCTATTCTCAACAATCAACAACTTAAGATGTGTAGCGAGTGTATTTCTTACAAGCTGCAAACCAGGTAGACAAACTCATCTGGCTAACACAAAGCATAATTATCAACTATTGCGCTGGAACGCGGTTCGATGAATAATTGTAATAAACCAATACACAATAAAGTTTTAACTTCACCTATTTTGAAATGCGCGAGCTGATGAGAAATCGTGTAATTGTGTGGCTGTATGGTTGCCGAAATACTGTGGTTGCTAGTTGCATGTTTGTAGATCTCAGAAAGGGGAGCCTTATCGCTGACGAGGAGGCAAGAATGTGTGAAGGGCCTTTATTATAAATTATTATGTCCATTTTGTGTTCCGTATAGTTGTAACACACAGTTTGTGTTTGCTGGAGTCAGTGTGGTGTACTGGATATGGTACTTGACTGTTTAACACCTAGAATTTAATTCAAATTCCTCAAGAGGACACTATTTTTTCTAATCTAGCTTACATTTACCGGGCATGTTTTATAAAGGTTTGTTAATTTACTAACTTAATTATGTTTATGATAAATTATGGAACTTTTGCACATCAGATCAGATAAATATAATGTATTAATTGAGTGAAAGCCAGATTGTAAATGTCACACTTTAACTGTTTATTCTATAAAATAACTTGAACACACACACACTCCTCGGTGCCTCGTTTATTATATTAATATGAACATATTCAAAACAATTGCACACACGGCGAAGGTTTTCAAGTAAATAATTAAGTTATTAATAATATACTATCACTGCGTGTTGGCTTTTATGAATACAGGGTGTAAATTAGGCTTAATCAGGCAACAAAAAGACCTGATATGAGTACCACTTTGTCTGAAAACGCACCCCCAAAACAACCTCGTCATGAGCCTGCTGGGATGCTAATATGGTGTTTGTATATATATATATATATAATATGAAAGAATACAATACGAAACCACATGGTCCACCAATTTCACACCCACTTCATTGTTCTTCCAGTTAGAAATGTAACGTTCTGCATCATGAGCCCCCACGTGAACATGGAGCGCCCTCTGCATTGTGAAAAAAATATAACCCCACATGAACTTGTGGCGCCCCCTGGAGTCTGAATTGGTAAAATGTAAAGCCCCATTGTGAAAAGCTGGCTGCGGGCCTGATTGCAGTCATATTAACATTGCAAAATTAAATCCACCATGAATATTAATTGTATTAGATACATGTTCAAAATACAACAGTGAAACTGCAATATTGAATCACTGATCAACATTTTCTGGTTTTCAATCTGCAAAATAAAATTCCTGCAAAAACTAAGTTTGTAGTATGAAATGGAACAACCGAATAAGTATTTATTTATAACTTAGGTAGGTGGGTGAGTAGTTATAATCTAAACAATATCAGAAGTAATGATGTCCCGGACTATAAATAACAATAATATAATATAATATCAACAACTTCACAACTAGCGCTGCAGCGTGACGTCACACTTCGGTGCTCTCTACACGATTCGTTGTCCTGTTTGCTCAGTTTACCATGTCTTAACAGAACATTTGTTTTAATCGAAGGTTGCTGCCAATCCAAAATTGTTATATATAATAGCTTTTTTCCCCACACCTATGCATGGCCAGTATTTTATGCCTGCACCTTCAGCACGAAATCTGGGAGTAATCATTGATGACAATTTCAGTTTTAGACGGCATATTATTGTCGCTGCTGTTATTATTATATTCGTGATTTACGACCTATTTGCCATTACTTGCCTCTTTCTGTTTCAAAAATTATAGCAACTGTACTTGTTACTAGTAGGCTTGACTATTGTAATTCCCTTTTTTACAATATTACCCTTGAGGATATCACTAGGTTACAACGTGTACAGAATTGCTTAGCTAGGGTTGTAACTCGGTTTCCGCGGTTTTCTCACTTTAAAAGTAAGTAAAACTCAATTCCTTTTCTGAAGTCCTTGGACTGGCTTCCTGTACGATATCGTATTATTCTTAAGATCTGTGACATTAACTATCAGGCACTTTCATGTAAGCAACCAGCATATTTACATTCATTGCTTACTGCTGTAAAAAAAACCTATCCAGCGTCGATCATCTAGTTCTGACTTACATGTTGTTCCTAGAATCAATGCTAATATTGGAACTAGGGCATTTTCTGTTGCTGTACCAACTCTCTGGAATGTGCCCCCCTCTTAGTGTTAGATCAGTTAAAACTATTAAACAAATTCACCGTCATTTAAAAACTAACCTTTATAACCTTGCGTATCCTCCTTAATTCCCTGGCGTACTGATCCATCTGTTGACGACTTTAATATGGCTTATCGTTTCTGATATTGACTATATTTTGTATTGATGTGCCTCTGAGCTTGGTTTCCAAGGATTTAGGCGCAAAAGAAATTACCTTATTGTTATGACCATCAAGTTCCACCACCATCGTCTTCACGTGAACATATTTCGCGTGTGGTCAAACATTTGCCGTCAACAGTAAGATCGTAAACATCTTCCTCACTACACCAGTCGGACGCGTTGGTTGCAATCGGTCAACAATGACAGAAAGACGGCTCATTGGCCTCGGAATGTTATATGTCCATAGAAAATCAATCTTCCCACCCCCGAAGAGGTATATTTGTGTAAAACCAATTGGCGAATCAGTGCACGCGACAGCGAGAGGAAGTGATCCTGTAAACCAATTTCAGACGGGTATAACTGTTGGACCGATATTCCGAATATGATGCATAGCTGTCGATTTTGATAAATGAATTGCCATTTGTTAATAATTATTTTTTATTCCCACGCAGTAAACAATACTTAAGCCGTGGGCGAAATTCTCCAGAAAATACGTTAGTTTGCACCAAGAGGGGGTACATTTTCAACAGTTTCTGGGAGGGAACCCTTTACTGTCCCCCTATTGTTTTTGGCTAACTACGGCCCTGTAAGCCAAGGGTTTTCCATGATCTGGCGAACAACCTCTTCCTAATCAACACAATACCCCGCTCGCCCTCTGTGCATGCGAATTTATGCAAAACGTATTAACTGCATTTTTGTGGTAGACACAACATAAACAATAGCGTATCTCTTTCCTTTTGTTTAGCTTAGATAACAGTGCCGTGTCATGCTGATCCAGGGTGCTAGTCGCAATGTGTAAGTCATTAGGGACTTCACATGAAGGTCAGGGAAATTTGTTTTTGTCGCACTGACCTCATTGTCTCAATTGCAACGGCTACAAAGGCGATGAAGTTTTGTTGTTCTTGAAGGATCGCATGCGGTTCCAATCGGTCACACTATTGCTCAAACGTTTTGTTTCGTTTTACATCTTTACGTCAGTAAATAACCTTGTCATAGACAATTGTGCCATTACGACAACACAAAGTACCCCTTTTGGGCATAGCCCGACTAGAAAACTGTTTTTGTTTTATAAATTAAACACGATGCTGCTATTCCAACGAAAGTTGAAGAAAGAAACCCTGAGAAAAAAATTCCATAAGGGCGCACACACCCAAACAATCATATACCTCTATCCACACCCCCCACACACTCACGCACACATATACGCGCGGGCGCGCGCACGCACACGCGTACATAGGCACACGCAAGCACACGCAAGCATACACTCAGACATTCACGCACGCACACTCACGCACGCACACGCACGCACGCATACGCACGTTCACGCACACACATATGCACACACACGCACACACACGCACACACACGCACACACGCACACACGCACACACGCACGCACACACACACACACACACACACACATCAATAACACACACGAGAATATAAACTTTTACTAGTTTATCCCATTGTCCCGGGTGTGTGTGTGCGTGCGTGCGTGCATGTGTGCGAGCGTGCGTGTGTGTCTGTGTTAATGTGTGTGTGTGTGTGTGTGTGTGTGTGTGTGTGTGTGTTTGTGTGTGTGTTTGTGTGCGTGTATGCGTGTATACGTGTATGCGTGTATGCGCATATGCGCATATGCGTGTGCGTGTATGCATGTGCGCGTGCGTGCGTACGCGCGCGTGTGTTTGTGCGGCAGTGCAAAGTGCGGCCGCTGGTGTAACCGGAGCGTGCATTTCACCGGAGCAGACGTGATCTAAAACAAGAAGGGGTGTCTATATCATGCTGTGGTTGAAGCTGTTTCGAAGCACCCTTTGGCATCGAAAGGTGATATGAACAAAGTGTATGTGGTGTGTGATGGATTTTGGCAGTGAGAAGTATCTGCCCGTAAGGGTACAAAACAACCTAACACATATCAGGGTTCCCTCTTCTCCAATTCACCGCAATATCATTTTTGGTTGGAAATAAATATTTCCCAACAAACATGTTCGACGAGCATAATATACATCGATGAAACTGTTTACGTTATAAGTGCCTACGTTACATGGTTTGATTGTTTGGGCGTTGCAGTTTATTAGTTGAAGGTATTGAAAATTATAACTTTCATGCATACAGTAAGCCTACAATGGAATGGATTGCACACATCGTTACTGGAAACAATATAATTATATACAATTCGTCCAGAATAAGAAACACAATCTCACAGAACAAAACAAATACATTGAAAGCCGTAAAGAAGATGGGAGGCAAGATTGCAGTAGGGAAGGTCGGGACCGCTGATCACAGGGATGCTTTGAGCCACCCCCGGTAACTTTGGTAATACGTATCAGACGTAACATTTCTCTAGAACCTGGTCATGCCACATACAAAGTTCACATACGGGCCCACAACACGATATACACAGTTCGACGCACACAGTTTGTTGCCCGTCACTGTACCGCACAATCAGCGATTTGTAGCCGCTCGGCGTTGTCCTCTTTCGCCAATGCGCTGCCGACGCCCGGCGATGGGCCCCGATTCAGCCATGCCAGGATTACCGCAAACTTATAATGCGCATGCGCGCACAGGCGCTGTAGGCATTTTGATGAGATGTGATGTCACCCTTTTCACAGCCGTGCCAGAAGTATCCGCGGTCGTATAGTTTATGTGAATTAGTAGTTGTACGTCAATTTATTTAGTTCTATGTGTTTTTAAGGATGTATGGTGACTATGGAGGACAACACATACGTGATGTATATGGCATGCTTGAAGCATTATTTGGTGCATGGCACACATCGACCAAGACTGGCATGAGACGACAAACGCATCAGGAATGCGATACACAAAGCGGTAAAAAAAAAACGAAATAGACGGTTGCTAAAATGTTACCGATCCATAGCCCTAACTAGTAATAAACTAACGCAGTACAAGTAAACTTAGTCTTAATTTGTTTCTCATTAAATACAACAAAACGTTTTACGAAAGGACGACGCTATTCGCACAGCTGCTCAGCGTATTATTATGCTGGTGAGAATAAAATTCGTACTACCTAGTTATGTTATCGTGTCAACAAAAGCAGAACACACTTTCACAAGATATCTATATTCAGCTCTGTTTTCAAATTATTTGAACGTCGTGCAAACAAACTCATAGAAAAATTGTTTTGAATGAAGTAGGTCTACTTAGACAAAACATACCAACAAACTAAATCTCTCAAGAGACGCCTACTTCCCAAAATCGTGCATGCTATTTGCTGTGTAAGTGCATGTCATATGGTTGTTACACAAGATCAGACACTGTATTAGTAAATGTTTTCTTAAATTATTTGATTTGTTTTATCCCCTGTTAAACTGAAAAATATGGTACACGAAGTCGACAAAGCATTGACTGAGAAGTCCAGGCCAACTTTTTTCTGCAAACTCTATGAAATGTATTTTTATCTCGAGAAAGGTATGCTATGTTCATTGTTATGTAACAAATGGTTGTTACTTCTTATTCTTCACAATAGCGTGGTGACCTCTGTACAAAGTAAATTTAATGCTCATATATTATCTTCTTCACATTTGTGAGGTAACCTCTATACAGAGGAATATCCCACAGTAAGCACATACGTGGGTCTAATTTAAAATAACGTTGATAACAACAACATATTATGAAGTTTAGCTTCAAATAATTTACTCAATGACCTAATGTATGAAAATGGTTAACTGTTTTTTTGCTATATAATTTTCAGTGTTATGTTTAATTTGAACCGAACAATGTTAGGGCATCAAGAAACTGGCAAACTATGTCCCCCGGAAACATTGCATCTCCTCTTGTAATTATGTTGATATTGAATTGGAAATGCTCACCAAACATAGTTATTATTTTCAACATTTAGTTAATTGACTTTGACTAATTATTTCTGGAGGTGTGGAAATTATGCATGGTAATTGATTACATTAATCAATATTTACCCTAGAAATGACATAACACAATGAGTCAAATCCCTTATTTAAAAATAATGGCTTATTTTTAGGATATCGTATACATATCCATTGACTTAGATTATAAAATGATCTTCAATTCACCAAAACGTAGATAAGATAGGAAATGTCTACAAGTGTTAATATAAAGTTTATATGTCAAGAGCTGTTTTGAATTTAAGTAAATAAGTCTAAATTTCTAAATCATAACTAATTGCAGAGTTGGTTTTCTGCCGAGCAGAAAGGTATTTCTGCTGGGAAGAAAGGAATGTCTGCCGGGCTCATGGCAGAAATAGGGGGACTTCTGTCCAGAGTAGCTTTTGCCCGGAGGGGCTTTTATCAATTACTTGCACTAATATGTGTGAATTTTATTGTGCCCATGTGTACAGGACTTGTCACCTGACAACACCTGGACTGCAACATTCCTTTTTTGTTCGCTCTTTCTCCTATATCTGCAAAATGAGATGTTGACTGTGCGCATAGGTTAGTTTGCTAGTATAGCCAGCAAGTTTGGCTATGAATGTGCTTAAACATTTGTTTTATGAAGTTGTCGATGTATGGTATATTAATATATTGGCAATGACTGAAGGCAGTTTAATCCAGAATGTGTTGCTATTAATACCAAATATTGGTTGGTTGGTTAGCCTAGATGACTTGTTGATTGGATTTGTTAAATTGTAAACCACAGAACATTATATTTTACGTAATAAACTCAATTGTTATTGAATAAGAGGTGTATGTCTACAGTAGTTTAGAAATTAAGTAGAAAACAGTTTATTTTGTGTTATTCCACCAGGATCTAGGTCCAGTTCTGTTCATGTTATACTTAAACGACATTGTTAAAACAGATATGTGTTATTTACAGATGGCGGCATACACAGGTTACGCTTACACACAAGTGTTACCAGGCTTATTGAAGAAGTACATTCGGAATACAATAGGATATCGTCATAGATTCATTGTAACAAAATATCACTAAACATAAATAAAACTAATTTATTATATTTACTCCTGAAAATAAGACGATGATCATGATGTAATTAAAATAAATGTAATTCGTATAATTCAAGTTACTTCAATAACATGTTTAGGAATTTACCTAGAGGAAACTGACCACAACATATTATAATTCATTAGTATGTGAACCAATGGCACCTCTTGTAAGCGTTATATATGTATATATATATGTATTCCCATCGTCTGATTGGTTATAGTAACTATGCCATATATAACCCACCACAATTGACACCAACCATAACTAATAATAATTTTAACAATAATGAATAATTATTTATTCCAGTCGTCTGATTATCACATTAACTATTTATTCCTGTCGTCTGACTAGTTCCAACGATTAAGCTATAATTAACCTGAAACTCAGCGATAACTAACTCTAGCAATATCTCATTATAATAATGGCATTAAACATAATTAATATTTATGTTATTTACATTAACTATTTATTTCCGTTGTCTAATTGGCTCCAACGATTACGAACTCGACGCTAAGCTAGTGTACAGGATGAGTCTCAAAAGGGTGTCTAATGCAATTGGCTTGTAAAATATACTAACGGTAGTGTTTTGAAATTGGATAGTGTTTTGAGCGTTCGTGAGGGTAGTGTTTTGAATTTAACAGTTGTGTTTTGAGGGTACGCACAAAACACTACGGTAGTGTTTTGAAAGTACGCTCAGCGGTGTAGTGTTTTGAGCTATACACCGGTATAGCAGATACTGCCTGGCTGATACTACGCCGACACCGCAACCGTCTCGCACCACCCCGACCGACGTCCACGAGCATGCCTTTGCTTGCGCTCCAGCGCAGCCTGGGCAGCTACACATCTAAATCAAAATTCACCACATAGCAAGACCGTCTACATACATACATAAATATACGAGGTCGATATACGTATTTCGGCTATAGTACGTAATAGTTTTATTCATATTATTAGGTGCAACATTATAATATAAAAAAATAATATGCGATCAACTCACTGGTTAAGTA
Organism: Escarpia spicata; assembly: GCA_963995525.1. NCBI lineage: Eukaryota > Metazoa > Annelida > Polychaeta > Sabellida > Siboglinidae > Escarpia > Escarpia spicata. Next base: position 23,928,360 of record OZ023212.1, read on the forward strand.
CCCCAACTTAGGTTCATTGACATCGAGCGGCAAATCTGCACAGAGAGTGAGAAAACCACGGAGACCGAGACACAACCATATAAGCAATGCTTTACACTTTGTAATGTAGTGATATCCTTAAGGGCAATATCATAAAAAAGAATTGCAATAGTCAAGCCTACCAGTAACAAGTACAGTTGCTACATTTTTTTTACATAAGAAAGAGGCAATTAACGGCGAATACGTCGTAAATCACGAAAATTGTAATAACAGCAGCGGCAAGTTTGAGAAACATGCCGTCTACAATTGAAATTATTATGAACGATTACTCCAAGATTCCGTGCTGAAGATACAGGCGTAACATATTGGCTAAGCACAGGTGTGAGGGAAAACTCTAATTTTGTTACGCCGCCTCTGTGTACCAATAATAAGGAACTCTGTTTTATCTGCATTTAATCTACTCTCAGACATACAAACGAAAATGTCGTTAAGACAATTTCTGAGCTGCTCTAAAGAACAATTAGTATAAGATGTCGATAAAGAAATGTAGATCTGGGTATCATCTGCACAAAGATGATGACTTAGATTATGACTGTTAATAACTGAGCTCAGTGGAGTTGTGTAGAGAGTGAAAAGTAATGGTCCGAGGACAGAACCCTGAGGAACACCACATGAAATAGGGCGTGCTGATAAAAAACAATCCACAGTCTTCACTGTCTGATACCTATGTGTTAGACATAACAAAAACCAACTAAAAGGTGTGCCGTGTACACCATAAAACAGACAATTTATGAGAATGGCGTAACAACTGTTGGTGCACCTTCCATGGTCGGAAGAACTAACATAGTTGACGAATCGGTGAAAATGCATAACATAAAGACCGTCATCGTGAAGAAACGGAACTGAGTCACGCTCCTTATCTAAACTACCATAAATTCCAGCATCTTCTATCAGGCCAAATGACTGCACACTATCAAGATATCCTCTACTACTGCGATGTGCCATAGTTGAGGCAATGCGCCACATACTGAGAAACATTATATTAGGGCGTTCATGGACAAGACAAATACAGAAGTACCAGAATTCACAAATCCTATGTGGATGTGCAATTTTGCATTTCTTATCAACGTCACGGCAAATCTCAATCTGTTGAATGTTAAATTTCAGTGGCGAGAACACATAATCAATGTATTTTTTTCAGCTCGTTTCCTCTTTCGAGATGATAGTCTCGCGGTGGGAGTCACAACCACCGAACGCCAACTACCCCGGCTTCACAACCTTCATGGAAAAGAACCAAGAAAGTAATAATACGTTTGGCCAACGTAGCGCTAATTCGGCTTCTCAGACGGCATTTTGTAGAGTGTTTTGCCGAAGTCGGGGCTCATACCGTGGATATGCTTTGGATTTTATACCCGTTCCATGTGGAAGTCGATGGAAGCTGTGTCGATGGATCTCACCGAAGAATCGTTAAATTATGGCGACGCAGGAGCACCCATGGTAAAATTCCAAAATGGCAGCTGTCTCAGATTGTATCTATTTGAGTGTGTAGACACGTGAGTGAAGGTAGTGCCTCCTGGTGGAATATATTGGAGGTAGTGCCTCTCGTGGGAAGGTGTGGGACACGTGTATGAGGGGTAATTAAGGATTTGTAGTGATATTTAATGAGTAATTATGGGTAATAAAGGGGGTAATTGACCTAGCGGATGTGTGCTTGACGTGTCTAAGACGAATTCCTATGTCCTATCGCTTATAAATAAGAAAGAACATGGGAGATGTTTATGAAGGGAATTTAAAGGTATGTAGTGGTAATTAAAGAATAATTAGGGGTAATCAAGGGATAATTGACCTACCGGATGTATGCTGGACGTGTGTAAAACGAATTCCTATGTCCTGTCGCTTAGAAGTAAGAATAAAAAAACAACATATTTGAAAGTTTTCAGAAAGTTTTATTTATCGATCAACGGCGATTCCGCTTTCATCCGAATCGTATCCACAATCTCACGAGGCGTAGGGATAATTATGGAACTTACAGACAACAGCCATAGATAATGAAGGACTAATGAACAAGTGGTGAAATTACGTGGCATCACGTATAGTGAGATGGGGAGAATTAGCACGTTTCTAAGGAGGACATGTAGTATTATGAAAGTATATAAGTGATCGTTACGGGTAATTAGGGGTAATTAAAGGTATTTACGGGTATTGAATGTGTAACTAAATGGTAATTACGGGTATTTAGACGTAACTAAGGGGTAATACGGGGTAATTAAGGGGTAATTGTGGGTAATTGTGCAAAATTAAGTGTAATCAGGGATAATGAAGGGTACTTAAGGGGTAATTAGGGTTAATTAATGGTAACAGTGGGTAATTAAAGTTAACTAAATGGTAACTAAAGGTAATTGAGCGTAATTGAAGGTAATTAATGGATAATTAAGGGTAACTAAGGGTATTTTAGATGGAATTAAGGCGTAACTAAGGGGTAATTGTGGGTATTTAGGGGTAACTAATGGGTAATTTGGGGGTAACTAAAGAGTAATTAATGGTTCATTAGGGGTACTTCAGGGGTTATTAGGGGTAAGATATGGACTAAGGGGTAATGGTGTGTATTTAGGGGTGATTTATGAGTAATTAGGGGTAATTAAGGTGTAATTGGAAGGGTAATTAAAGGTATTTAAGGGTAATCAAGAGGAAATTAGGGATAATTAAGGGGTAACAATGGGGTACTTGTGGGTACTTAGTGGTAACTAATGGGTAATTAACGGGGGTTACGGGTAATTAAGAGGTACGTGTGGGTTATAAAGGGGGAATTTAGGTTAATTGTGGGTAACAAAGGGGTAATTGTGGGTAATTCAGGTGTAATTAGGAGTAAGCAAGGGGCTAAGTGGTAATTGTGTGTATTTATGTGTAATTAATGGGTAATTAGGGGTAATTAAGGGACAATTGTGGGTAATGAAGGATAATTAGTAGTAACTAAGACTAATGGTATGAAATTGACCAGGGCGGATTGGACGGGTGGGTTGGCGGGCTGACGGGCTGACGGGCGGTTTGGTGGCTTGGTTTATTATAGGACGGGGGTGGTGAAGAGGTCATCAGCGTTTTATTGAGGTATACAGTATAAAAAACGAACTATTTTATGTAAATGAAACACAACACCATATTCTAATGGAGGAGTAGCGCCCCCTGACGGTAGGGGCTGGCTGACGAGTGTGTAATGAGCGCCTTCTAATAAGGGATAATTATGGGTAATTATAGGTAATTAATGGGTAACAAGGGGTAAATAAGGGTATTTAAGATTAATGATGAGGTAATTACGGGTAAACAAGGGGTACTAATAGGTAGTTAATGTGCGTTTGTGTGTGTGTTGTGTACGCGTGTGTGTGTGCGTGCGTGCGTGCTTGCGTGCGTGTGTAGTGTAGAATAGTGTAGTCTAGTTTAGTGTGGTGCAGCTTTAGTGTAGTCTAGTGTAGTCTAGTGTAGTCTAAAGTAATCAAGTGTAGTGTAGTGTAGTGAAGTGTAGTGAAGTGTACTGTAATTAAGTGTTGTATAGTGTTGTGTAGTTTATTATAGTGTAATGTATTCTAGTATAGTGTATTGTAGTGTAGAGCAGTTTAGTGTAGTGTAATGTATTCTAGTGTAGTGGAGTGTAGTCTAGTGTAGTCTAGTGTAGTGTAATCTGGTGTAGTGCAGAGTAGTGTAGTGAAGTGTAGTGAAGTGTAGTGTAGTCTATTGTAGTGTCGTGTAATGTAATTTAGTGTTAGTCTTGTGTAGTGTAGTGTAGTGAAGTCTAGTGTAATCTAGTGTTGTGTAGTATAGTATCGTGTAGTCTGGTGTAGTGCAGTGTAGTCTAGTGTAGTGCAGCGAAGACTAGTGTAATGTAGTGTAGCGTAGTCTAGTATAGTGCATTGTAGATTTAGTGTAGCCTAATGTAGTGTAGTCTAGTGTTAGTCTTGTGTAGTGTAGTGAAGTCTAGTGAAGTCTAGTGTCGTGTAGTCTGGTGTAGTGCAGTGTAGAATTAGTGTAGTCAAGTGCAGTGCAGTGTAGTCTAGTGTAGTGAAGTGTAGTTTAGTGTAGTCTAGTTTAGTCTGCTGTGGTGTAGTGTAGTCTAGTGTAATATGATGTAGTGTAGTCTATTGTAGTGTAGTGCAGTGCCGTCGAGTGTAGTGCAGTGATTACATTTCACCATGGGTCCTCCTGCGCCGCCGTAATGAACGATTACAAAACCCCTACAAACTACGGATGACGCTTGTAGAGTTCTACCGAAGTCATTTACTGAATGAGTACGTACATGTATGCGCTGCCACACTCGAAGACGAGCTTCATGAAATGCAAGACGAGGAAACAACTAACCGACAGACATTTGGATGACGTCCTGAGAGTTCCTTGAACAAATCTGCTGCCAGATGGGGGAGGGGGCAGTGGGTGGTCTAGCAACAGACATTTGGATGACGTCCTGAGAGTTCCTTGAACAAATCTGCTGCCAGATGGGGGAGGGGGCAGTGGGTGGTCTAGCAACAGCGCTCAGTGGCATGCAAGAACACGACCAAGAATAAAGTGTGTTTTTTGTAATGAAGTTTAATCGTTATTCAAATTGAGGCGTTGACGTTTGTTGTTAATACATCACAATCGTATAATGCACGTGTAAATCCAACTCCAATGGATAACAGCAATAATGATTATGTTTAGATTCCCACCGTAAAATAATGTACCAGCTACAACAAAAACGAGGCTAACGATCGTCTGTAGTCAACAAAATAGGCCTATGTATGGCCCGCTTACCTTACCCATTTCACCAATTTGGCCCTCCGTTCAAAAAGATTCAATCATCATCTGGTACTGTCCGTGCATGACGATTTCTCATGCCCTAAAAGGCCTCATTACACTTATATAATTTGGTAATGTCCGTGCATGAATACTTCTCATGACTATTTCTCATGCCCTAAAGGCGTTAATTGTTACACCTGATTTATCATTTTCTATTTTAGGTGAATGAAGAATTTCACATGGCATAAAGGGATCATTCACACTGGACATACCGTTTGATATTTTTATAGAAAATACAAGTCGACAGGTCAATTGTTCTTTGTTCTGCACTCACGATGTCTAGCGGAAAACAACACACTAATGACTATTTATATATAATATGTTGAATGTTCAATTTAGTTAGGATTAGGCTACACAGTGTTTGTTTCAATCGCAAGAGTTTTGCTCCACGCACGATCTCTAGTTGAATTATTATAAACACCATTATAGTGTCGTTTTCCCGCACTCGTCAACCAATGGCTGCGTGGCTGAGTCAGGACTGTGCTACCAAGGACACATCGACCTGTCCCGGGTTTCTGCGTACAACCAAAACAGTTGTTTTACAAGGGTCTCTAATGCCCACACCCATCACTGTCTCGTACACACGCAACACAACCGTTGTTCTACTCGTTCTGGTGAGTCCATCGTTATTTATTTCTGGATAAATTGCAAACACAACAGACTAAACTGAAGCATTCAAGATTCCTCGATATTGTTCAAGATTCAAGCGGCAAACATAATTCAAAATCGGTTAGTTACTAATGGGTCCCGGTGACTTTCATACACGTTTCCTTAGTAGACCTCTGTAGTGGAAATATTGCTTTATACTATCTTAATTATTTTGTCAATCTTAATTACTGGTGTTGAAGAATAATTATTACAACTGATCCTGTAAACAATGCCTATTCGGTTCACGACAGTAATATACTGGAATCACGGTACAACATGTTTGAATACACGCAGGCATTTGGTGGTCATTCTCCCGAAAGTTGTGGTAGCAAAAATAAATGTTAAAGAAACTGTCAATTATTTAAATTTACAATGTTATATATTAAGTTCATACATAAGGTTATAAACGTTTATTGCTCAGCGTGTTAGTCCTAAACATTGCAGGTGTATGTTATAAAATATAAATGCTTAATTTATATCTAGCTACATAAAACCTTGCAACGTGTGGGTGCCAGTGGCACAATAATACGTTGTCTTGGTCTTGTCATTATGACATACCGGTCTGCCACTTATCACATGTATGGATGTCGGTGTTGTAACTCTATATATTTCTAATATCATACCATAGATGAAGAGATCACACCACACACACACACACACACACACACACACACACACACACACACACACACACACACACACACACACACACACACACACACACACACACACACACACACACACACACACACACACACACACACACACACACACACACACACACACACACACACACACAAACACACACTCAAACAAACACAACACACACACGCACGCACATACACAAACACACATATATATATATATATCCACCGACATACAAACCAACAAACAAACAAACACATACACACACATACATACACCCACACACAGACACAGACACAGACACAGACACAGACACAGACACAGACACAGACACAGACACAGACACAGACACAGACACAGACACACACACACACACACACACACACACACACACACACACACACACACACACACACACACACACACACACACACACACACACACACACACACACACACACACACACACACACACACACACACACACACACACACACACACACACACACACACACACACACACACACATTCGTAATGTTGATTCGGCTATTGGAAACTCCAAAAGGAGTGCAATTTCGTAGAGATCGGAGGGCCTTGTTGGGAGTGCACACACTAGTGTAAGAAGATAAAATCTGCAACTTGCCTACGATGTTGAAGGGAAGGTAGTCTAACGATGGAAAAGCGCACGTTAACTGTCAGAGGATTAGTGTATTTTTTATTTGTAACATAGATATTTAATGATTTTTTAACTCGTTCACTTTTGTTAAAAATACGTTGCCAGGGATTCCAGATAACACTGCAATACTCAAACTGATTCCTGACTAAGATTGCACAGCCTGTATATCGGTAAATGTTGTGCAAACAAGCTTAATAAAAGCACACGTCATAAAAGCTTTGTGACACCGACATTTTTTACTGCGGTGACCTTGGGTAGAAACTGGTTTAACTTCATATTCGAACCTAGGAGTGAACATTTATTTTGTTGAAGTGCCCAAGATGCATCGGATGCAGACAAGTTGAATTATTTCTACGTGAATGTTGACAATTTTGTACAACTTTATTAGTTCTGAACTGAACAATTACTTCCCGCCAATGGACACTGCAGGTGGTTACATTGCCAGCAGCCTGTACCACCGGATCGTAGTGATTACCAGTGACTGTGTTCGCCATTTTAGATTAATTGCCTGCCCATTGGACTGTTTCGTTGCTACTGTTGCTACCGGTGATCAATTGGCAACTTGTCGAACAACGGAACAACTGCCTGCAGGCGACAGTGCTGGTAAGGACAATGTTATCGTTGACGCTGTCGCGGAAGCGGTTGCGAGAGCGATCACCGCAAACACCACACTTCGAAACGTCCGTCGTCATTAACATTGTGAGTCAAATCGTTGCGTCAATAGAACCGATCATCACGCGCAGTTGGTCATCGAAACGTGTAAACGCATCGGGATAAACGTTACAACAAACGACATAAGCGTATGCCACCGACTACCTGGGCGGGGCAAAGCCATAGTCGCTAAATTCGTGCGACGCGAAACAAAATTCAGCGTAATGAAATCGAAGAAAAAGATGAAAGATGTCAGTGGCCCCAAGATTATGATTTAAGAAGTTCAGGCATCCCTCCGACGCAAACTGCTGCGTGAAGGAAAAAACGATGTGTCGGTGAAATATGCATTCACGCGTGACGGCCGCATTCACCGTGTGGCGATAGTGAGCGGCCACGAGAAGAAAGTGACGCTTGCAAACCCGGATGACCTGTTGGGTGGGACGCAGACAAGATCAAGCGAACGGGATTCTACATCAGTTAATTCACATTGACCATGATTAGTGGAGATATCACATGCCCCGTGAGTCATATTGTAGTTTCACTGGAGAAATATCAATTTAAAAAATCGGCAATCAAAGAAAGGTCAACATATTTTGTGCAATACCTTTTTAAATTACATAATATTGTTATACGTACTTACTGCGTCATGTGTTCATTTAAAAATAATTACGTCGTAATGTAGCTATGTGTTTTCTATAAACAATTATAACGTTGTTCATTGGTTATACATCGTCTTTTCACTACTTTTAGCGTTAGGCAAATTACATTTTTATTTTCGGGACATTGCATATATAGTATTTTCATAAGGCTTAGTATTTACACAATAATAATTTTGAGTTTTGTTCAATATACATATTATACTCACATTCTATGTTCATGTTGGGGCAATGCATGTACTTTCATTTATTTTCACATGTGTTATGCTTATGCAATAAGTACATTGTGTTGTATATGCATGCAAACTATTAGTAATATTCTCTTTTATAAATTGTATTTGTGTTATGCCCATGACATATCTTACGCAACTCTTTCACCGCGACTAGTACATATTTATAGGATGAGTCATATATACTCAGAGCACTATTTTAAAATCAAATGTGATTGACAACAATTATTTCGTAGCGCCGTTTGGTGGTCTAGAGAAACATTTTCTGTATCACATATTAAAAGCAGATGATATGAATGAAGATGGAGATATCGAACCATTGCAACATTCACCATACTTTGATGATGACAATTTACTAAACCTTGAATAAGTCTTGGAAATATATATCGACCACCTAGAAAATTAATTTGAAACTACAGAATATGAAATAATAATTGCAGGATATTACAATATGGATTTGCTTATAATTAACGAAAAACCCATAATATGTGAATATTTTGAAGCAATCGTTTCATATGGTTTCTTCCCTAAAACTACATTACAAACACGACTTTCACAACACCACAGAATACGCATTGATATTTTTTATGTCAGAAGGATTCTTCAAATCCTCAGCTGGTATTTTAGTAAGCAATAAAAAAATATTCGATCACTTTCCATACTTTCTTAGTCTGGAGTATGTTTAAACTACTAATGCTACATCAAAATGTGTATGTGTACGAATAAAATAACAAAATCCCGACTTACTCAATAAATTACAAAAATTTAAGAAAATAGATTAGCATTGCAGTCATTTTAATTATTAATCAATCTTTCATTACTGGAATATGTCCAGACAAATAAAAAATTGCAAAAGTCATATCCCTTTTCAAAAGATATTGTTTCTGACTATTATCGCCCTATTTCTATTCTGCCAGTGATTTAAAAAAAATTGAAGGGGTTATGTTTGATCAAATCCATGAATACTTCCATTCCAATAAGTTATACTACAATAGCCAATATATATTTATATTTTAGAAAGAAACATTCTACTGAACTTGCAACACTTGAAATTATAGACATAATTACACAAGAACTTTACAAATGGGCTACTCCAATAAATATATAATAATAATAATGACAATCTTCCTTAGCGCCTAAATCTAAATCCACAGCGTTTGATACAATCGATCACAATATCATCATCATCATCATTGTGCAGCCGTAGTGTCCCGTGATAGGGCGTAGGTCTCAGCATGTCGTTTTCAAATCTGCCTGTCTTGCGCTATCCTCCGCCAGATGGTGCCCTTCCAGTACTCGTCTAGTTCGTCTCGCCACCGTCTCGCCGGTCTTCCTCTAGGTCGTTTCCTTTTGTAAGGTCTCCAGGTTGTGATACGGGATGTCTATCGGTTATCTCGTAGTCTGCTGATGTGCCCTGCCCAGGTCCACTTCTGTCTTCTGATTTGTTCTATCACGTCTATGACCTTTGTTTTCTCTCTTACTCAGATGTTTGTTTTTCTCTCTCGATATGTGAGGTTTAACATACAACATATAGCATTCTTTCCATATTTGTTTTTGCGGCTGCTAGCTTGTTCTTTGCCTGAACGGTGAGTGCCCATGTTTCCGCGCCGTATGTCAACGGTGGAAGTACGCATGAGTTATAGATTTGTCTCTTCAAGCAGGTTCCAAAGTTACCTCTTAAGATGTTGCAGTGTTTAGCGAATGATGTCCAGCCGGCGGTGATTCTTCTTTGAATCTCCTTGTCTTGTTTGTTGTATAGAGTATCGCTGTGTACACTGTATCGATGTCCCAGATAGACGTAACTTTCAACGTTTTCTATCTGCGCGGTGTTGATATATATTGGTGTGTAATTTTCTAGCATCACGTTTGTCTTCGAAATGTTAATCTTCAGACCTTGTATTTCACTTTCATCAGTTAGCTCCTGCAGCATTTTTGTGTAGTTCTTGCGGTGTAGTAGCGCATATGATTATATCGTCGGGTAAAGACTGATATATACTCCCTCTACCCTCAAAGCTCTGGTTTCCCAGGTCAGTCTTTGGAATATGCTTTCTAGTATTGCCGTAAACAGCTTGGGCGATATGGTGTCACCCTTTCGTACTCCTCCCTTGATGCTGATCTTGTTGCTTTTTTGTGTAGATGGACTGTCACCGAGCTGTTGGTGTAGATGTCTTTCATGAGTTCGATGTACACGTCTTCTATCTCCTGTTCTTGAAGGAAGGTCAGTATTGCATAAGTTTGCACCGATTCGAAAACCTTCTCGTAGTAGACGAAAGCGATGCAGAGCGGAATATTACATTCTCTGAATCCCGCTTGCTCTCGTTGTTGGTTTTCGTCTTCACTAGCCTATTCGTGAGTACCCTTGTAAGTAATTTGTAGATGTTTGATACAACATATATATCGGTATGTAGTTCTTTAAGTCTTTCTTATTTCAATTCTTGAAGATTAGCATCATCTCTACGTTCTTCCATGCGGTGGGTATTCGTATTTCTGTAAGCGTTTAATATACAGCTTAGCCAGTGTTTACGAGGTGGTATCTTCTCCTGTTTTAGTGTTTCAATGTTTACATGGTCATTCCCTGATGTCTTCCAATTCTTCATATGTCTTAGCGCTGCTTTCACTTCCCATGGTGTTATCTGTGGTACCTGTTTCTGGTCGGTGTGAATTATGGTATTCTGTTCACTGTCGTATAGCTCGGTGCAGAATTCCTCTATTCGTTCCATGATCATATTTTGGTCTTGTATTTCTCTACCCTGCTTTTCTAGAAGTGTAATCAGTTTGTGTCGGCCTAGTGCCAGTGTTCTTCTGGCTTTCTTCAGGCTCTTTGATGCGATAATCGTTTCTCGTATGATCTCTTGTTTGCACTTCCTGATGTCCTCTTTTTGTTTTGATAGTCTTGCATATTTCTGCATGTTCTGTTTGTTTTTACGGTCCCCTTTATCCACCATGTATCGTCGTTTCTTCATCAGTGCTCGTGTCTGTGATGATATTCTCGTCACTACGTGCCTGTTGATTGCTTTGGCTACACTTGTTGCACTTAGTTGGATCATCTCAGTGATATTTTCGCTCATGGTGTCGATGTCGTCTAGTTCTTGTAGTGTCTCGAATCGATTTCGCAGTTCGAGTTGGAATTCTATCGTTTTGTTCCCATTTGTGTGGTATCTACACTTGATGGTGTCTTGTTTATTAACTTCTTCTTTTCAGCCTTGACGTCCAGTTTGATGTTGCTCATTACCATTCTGTGGTCACTTCCGATGTTGACTTAGTTGATGACAATTACGTCAGTGACTATATCAGGCCTGTTTGTCAGGATGTAGTCAATTTTGTTCTTCGTTTTTCGCTTTTTCACGTCCATCTCCTCCCTGCTTTTTCTGGAATATGGTATTCATGATTTTGTACTTTCTTGATGTTGATTTCTACCAAGGTGTTGCCTGTTTCGTTTCTCACACCTAGGCCAAATTTGCCTTTTGCCGAAATGTTTGTTCGCTTCCCTATTTGTGCATTAAAGTCTCCCATCACTATCGTGTAGTGGGTTGGCTTTTCTAAGGTCTCACCCACGTCGTTGTAGAAGTTGTCTGTGTCTTCTTCTGATTATGATGTAGTTGATGCGTTTTTTAGCGCATTGTTATGCATAGAACAAGTTTTGTTACTCTGGGGCTGATTCTGTTAACCTTCATCATGTCGTTTTTTTATTTCTTGTTCATGAGAAAGCCTACTCCTGCTTGGTCGTTGTTCGCCGTGGAATGGTATAGCAGGTAGCCGCCTTGTAAGGTAGTGAAGCATTCCTCTCTTCTTCTGACTTCTCCGATCCCGTTCACATTCCATACCAACCTGGTTTCCCTAAGTTCTTTCTCCAGTTCTTGTATCTGTTTTTCTCTTAGTAGTGGTCTTACCTTATATATTGCTATCTTCAATCCACTTACCTTCTCTCGGCGGCTCTTCTTGACCCATATATTCTTAACACCCCCTGTATGTAGCCCCATTGACCCGAACCACCTCTTTAGTCGTAGACTCTTTCGATGCTGCTTGGGACTGGGGGCTTTGGCTTCATTGTACTTTGCATGCTGGTGTTGTTGGCCTACCCTTCCACGCTGGCCGGTGCTGGTTGGAAGGTACACGATATATCGCTACATAAATTACATTACTATGGATTTAAAGACAATGACCTTGATCATTGTAAGATGTATTTACAAAATCGCCAAAAGTATATATTAACAATTTTAATCAAAGGGAATAGTAATAAACATTGGTGTCCTCCGAGGTTCAATTTTAGGACCATTCTTTTTATAATATATATATATAAATGATATAGCACTTTCTAGTGATCGTATCAAATTCATAACGTACGCTGACGACACCACCCTTTCCAGTAAATAAAAAAAAAAAAAAATCGAGAAGGTCAAATGTTAAGTGAAAAATAAACAAACAATTAACAAAGATTAACAATTGGCTGAAAGCTACTAAACTTTCATAAAATGCAAAATAGACTAAATTCATGATTTTCATATGCCTCAGACGAAAATAGAATACCCTCTGTTAGAAACGAATGAATTGAATTGAATGCGTAACTGATTAAAATTTTTAGGCATTACCATAAATAACCATTTAAACTGGCAGAGTCATACCAACAGTAGGAATATTAAATAAACTAATTCATTTTTTACCGCTTAATACATTATTTACTATGTTTAATGCTCTTATTCTCCTTCATACTAATTTTGGTTTACTTTTAAGGGGTCATCAAGCACATCGAATTTTACAGAAAAAAGCAATACGAATAATATAATTAAGTAAATATAATGTTCACGTAAGTCCTGTTTATAAAAACAACTTCAGTTGCTTAAGTTGGATGACATTTATAAACTCCAACAACACACATTTTACTACAGATTAATTAACAATCATTTACCCGAATACTTCAATGTTATTCCCAACACACACATCTATGACATTCATATGACATCTGTATATGTCCAGAGTCAAACATGAATATGCCAAAAAATGCGTTTGACATAACCTAGTTGCGGCAGTAAACCATGCACCAAGTATTATCATTAACATAATTTACACCCACAGTCTAGTCGTCTAGTGTGAATGTCGAAAAACCATGGGTTTTTCGACATACACCAAAATTATTTTATTTTAAATTATTAATCCTATTGTATTATTCACAATTGTTGTAATTGTAGTTTATAATACGTATTGAAATGTATACATATATGTATATATGTTCAATGCAAAACATAATAATATGTAATTATATATGTAGATGTATATTTATCCGTTGAATCCTCAACTATTTATTTAAGTAATATATTATTCTGATCGTTTCATGTAAATGCTGTTGTTGTTTAAATTGGTGGGGTGGCTCCTGTGTTAGCGCTATACTAATACATCAATGGGAGTCTCAGGAATTTTCGTATTACTTAAAGGCCATATCCTGGGATAAAATGTGCTCTGTCCCTTAATAACAAATGGTTGATGGCCTTTCAAATGATGATATTGCCAAAATGTTGAAATATCGTATATGAGCATACAACACAAAGAGAGCCTTTAAATTTGCCATTTTACGGAAACTCCCGTGCGATGCCGGGTTTGCATTTGTTGACGTTAGTCGTGGTTCCGCCGTGAGTTAGTGCAGCGGCTTCACGCCTGCGGCCCTGCGCAGTCGCGCGGTGTCATGTAAACAACTCGATACAAATATGGCGGCTTACTCGAGTAATTCAGAGAGCGATATCAATTTTGACGCGGATCACGAAACGTTTGATCATATATATTTCGGTGACAGTGAGGATGACATTGCCGAGATCGACAATGTTGATGTTAGTCAGCACGTTGTGGCACCGTATGTAGACATGAACCAGTGAAGAAGCCCCGGCAACGGACCGGGCCCACTTGCGCAGATTCGCCGGTAACCGATTCGCCTCTGTTGTGTTCTGCGAAGGAACGGCAGATTTCTTTACATCTGACTTACGCCTGAAACCCATATTCCATTGTACGAAGCCTTCGAAGTCGCCAGGCGCAACGAAATGCGAACCACAAATAATGCTAGTTGCCGTAGCATGGGTCCAGTCGGCCCTGCCGTTTCGAACAAAACGTTCCGATTTCTGCCGAGTAACTGGCTCTTTGGGAAATTCGTGCACTGAATAGCCAGTCAGATTCGAATTGTAGCAGTTTCCAACAACACATTTGTTCACCATTTCTGTATGTGAACGAATGTTTACCAGTTCAAATATCCACCAGGGAAATCCAGCCGCCGAGAACGCTTGCGATCCCGGGAATGTTTTCCACAACTGACGTCACGATTCTGCCCCTCGCGGCATTTCCGGAAAACAGACTTTTCGAAGCCTGCACCAAGACAGGTCCCGTTTAATGTCAATTTTATAAATGTTTCAGCAAACGTGTGTTTTCGGGGTTGTCATTATATTGCAGAACACATATGTACATGCATATTTGTATACTTATTAGCAATTTATTTCTCCCAGGATATGGCCTTTAAGTTATTCGTTGTAGATGTATTGTATACACAGGTCAAATAAATTTATTCTGATTTCTGAGTTCTGAGTTAAATAGTGTAGTCATAGGATATATGTTTTATTTTGTTAGTGAACGACGTCATTTGTCTACGTTAAATTTAAGGTGCCATGATTCACATACATAGTCCAGATACTTCTGCACCAACTAACAATCGGCCACCGACGTAATTTCTTTAAACAATTTGGAATCATCAGCATACGTGATATTTCACATGTATCAGTATGATTAGTGAGATCAGTAATTTACAATAAACAGAAGTGGTCCAATTTGTGAACCTTGTGGTACACCAAACAACACCGACTTCCAGTCAGATGGTCTGCCTTCGAAGACCAGTTAAACGATTTCATATTCAAATTATGGGGCATCTAAAGTCACATCGTGTTAAAACTGATTCCTGAATTGAATTAGTTGATAACGAATTATTTTAGTTCGTGTTGAAATTGCTAGCGATATACACAATCGGCTTAGTGACACGATTTGTTAAAATCATCAAAATAATTTAGTTTGATCTTCAGATCGATAATTTAAAGATGTGTGAAAAATATTAAGCTATTTTTGACGAATTTTGACCGGTTTCATTAAAAACGTATTTACTAATTTCTCCAATTATTCCACCCATTCAAAATATATCTAAATTTATAAATGAGCTAACATGTCGTAGATTGATTAATGTTTTGTTAATTGGGCCTGAAACAAGCGAGACAAACGAAACATCTTACCGAAAAAGAACATTTAAACAAACGTATCATTGTTTGCGACACCAAACCAAAAAATACGCTCTTCTGGCGAGATGCCCAAGGACGATCATGCGAAGGACTTCAATCTCTCAAAGTCTGACCGCGTCAATCTCAATCTGGCTGAAGCGCAATAAAACTCGCGCACCCCAGGTAAAAGAAATTTTGTCCATGGGGCGTGCGCAAAGCGGGCTGAGGAGAATATAAGGCGGTGGTGGGAGAGACTCGTTGCACTTCACCTTCGAACTGCGCTGTGAACGGAGGAGCCACCGAAAACACAGACCTTGGTGAGTACACGACGCCACGTTAACTACTGTCTTTAAAGGGAAAGTTAAGCGAACTATTTGTATTACAAAAAAAAGCTATACGGATTATTTATAAACTTAATTACCATGATCATACATCTATTTTTCCATCACTCAAACATGCTTAAATTTCATGATCTAGTTAAATACAAGACTATGATCATACTTTATAAAGCAAACAACCACTCTTTAAATGGTCGTGTTCAAGCATTATTTGAACCAACTGCAGCTATACACATACATGATACAAGACAAAGCAAACTGTTCTGTGTAAAAAAGACAAACAGACTGCTGTCAATCGCCGTCAAGGGTATAAAAACGTGGAACAATTTACTAAATAAACTGACTCAGCTTCCAAGTTTAACACAATTTAAAAAAGCAATCAAGTTCTCATTACTTTCTACATATTTGTGAATTGTTAATTGAAGGTGACGTTTTGTAATAGTAACACAAGCACTAAAAAATGTATATGTGAGTTGTGAATATTATTTTGTATTTTATATATAATTCGTGTTGTATTTATTCATTTTTTTTATTTCAAGAAGGGCAGCAACACATAAGTCTAAGACTTCAGCTATGTCCTTTCAGCAGCAGCAGCAGCAATCCATACTGTGCATGTATTATGTTGTTGTTGTTGTTGAATAAACGTTCATTCATTCAAGCGATTTTCATTGGTTAGACGATATATGAAAGTAGTTTGAATTATTTGGTTTAACTAAAATACCTCAATTCTTTAAATGTAACAATATGTTAAAATCTACAGTGTCATACTTCGTGTTTTCCTCTATTTTATAATATATATATTCTGTCAGGAATTGTAGGAAACATGAACTTGAGAAAGCGATTCGAAATTGTTATATACTTTTCAGACCCTCGGTTCGTTTTAATACAAAACGCATTAATACAAAACGTGTTAGACCCTAATTATAATTATATTTATCATTATAAGTGCACATCATTTTGCGATGAAATGAAGATAAACCACATTTATGACATATCGAGATCATTGTTTCGATATAAGTAACAAATCAATAAATCATCGAATGAAAATGTTGAATATTCCCTTTAAGTGGAAATATAAATGGCTGATGTTACATTTAATGCGTTGACTTAAAATGCGAATGCTGCTATATTGTATTCGAAATCTTATGTACACTGTTTGTATAGAGATATTACATATATTAAGTTTCGGAGCTACCTCGTTTATTTGACCATATCACTCAAATACAGAGGGTTCATTGCATGTTCTACGATAGTCACAGGAGATTGTTTGTATTTAACGAGGAAAATCAAGCTTCATACTGCTGTGGAAGGTCAAGAATGGAAAATTGTGGGAACTATCATATCAAAATGAAAAAGAAAAAAAAATCATGAGACTTGGAGATTCTGCAAGTTATGTCGAAATTCGAACAAAGTTACGACGACTTGTATACCTTGCGGTAGTAACTAAATGTTCCCATCTAGCTTAATGTCAGTTTATTTTATCTATAAGACATTGGTATTTATTGAAACACCAGTACGTTGACGGCAGCCAGACATTTTTGTACGAAAGCAAGTTTTCTATTTTGTATCTATTGGTCGGGAGTGTGTTGCGAATAAAACAAGAGGAGCACGTAGTATTGCTATGTTCCTCATTCACCAAACCCAAGTTTGTATAGCGTAAATTGATCAAGTAAGCTGGTGCGGTGATACTGTAACAAATGCACTAGACCTACTTATTGCTAAGTTTTCCGTTCTATTCATGAAGATTTTTACAAGTTTTGTGAACACGTATTATGGAACAAGAACGTAAATCGTTCATAGGAAACTTTATTGTTGAGACTAAATATTTTTTTTTATTCATTGCCAATTTGAAAACGTGGAGCTTCAGATATTTTGTTTTAATGCAACGTTACAAAATTAAAAAAAATCCTCAACGTGGAGAATAGTCGATGTAAGATGAAGAATATCAAGATTATGCGTTTTTTTGACACCGCATTACGATAACATCTAAGTACAGTTATGTTACTCAAATGTTGAGCGAGCCGTATACTCGTACGCACGCACGCACACGCACACACACACACACACACACACACACACACACACACACACACACACACACACACACACACACACACACACACACACACACACACACACACACACACACACACACACACACACCGTTGCCTGTGTGTTTGCAGGAAGATGAACTCCCTCATTCTAGCGCTGGTGCTATGTGGCACGACGGTGGCGCTGGTTAAGGCTGACATGGCTAGCGACCACTGTTCGTACGAGGACGCCGCAACCGTGATGAAAGAATGGCAGCACGTCTTAGGTAACGGCCAAAGCGCGCCCATTCTCTTGCGTACGGCTAACGTCATCTTCAGCGGGTACGTATATCGGGGCACAAGTATAACTGAGCACATTCGCATAAGTATATTGAAGACATTTGATTGTACAAGCGAATATTAATTATTTAATTTAAATTAAAAAGGTAGACCAGTGTTCCCATTTAACGACATCCCTGACGCTCTGATCACACAGGCCTACATTCTAATTCCTAAAAAATTACAAAACGTATTTATCTGATGAAAACAATAATTCCTTGATCTGGCCTCGGCTGCGCAAACTGCTTCGCAGGCTAGTTATTTAACATGAAATAATGTAACAAACAGTGATGCCTGGTGGTCAGCAGGACCTTCGATTTTGTAAGGTCAGTGGTCCCACTGAAAAGGTTTTGGTCCACGTAGGATAACAAAAAACAATATTGGAAAGTCCCGTTAGGACAAGTAAATTTAAAGGAAATGCACAGGATGTTACCATAGACTTAGTCAGATAAGTGGTGATCCCATAGAGAAAAATAGTAGAATGAAACATGTCAACTTTATGACAAATCTCGCTTAAGGGGCCGTATTTAACGTCGTTTCCCTACTGCTTTTGACATTTGCTAAACAGTTGATGGTTAGGAAGGGTGTAATGTTCAGAGATTCGGCTGTCCGATCAAAGTGTTTACTGTCTCGATTCTCTTGAGTCCGGACTGGCAATAAGTTAGAACACCGCATAGTATACGACAGTGGTTTCTGATGATTTCCCATAATGCATTGCAGCTTGTTTGAGAAAGAGCCGACTTCACGCGACCTGTTCGCTCGAGTGAACGCCCAGAACATGCACAGTGGCGAGTTCCACGCCCACACCCTGCGTGTGATGACGGGCCTAGATGAACTCATCAACAAGCTGCATAGTCCCGCGGTCCTCGACAGCATGCTCGCCCATCTCGCTGAGCAGCACGCCGTCCGTGACGGCGTTACGCACGAACTATTCCACGTACGTAGCAGGCATGCGCGTTTAGCACTTCCAGCGAGGTTAAAATACATTCATATGGTCTTTCATCATCTCCTTGGGTGGTTTCAGGCAGTTCCACGTTCATTTCAAAGTAGCATTCTGTTACTACTGTTAATAGTTTTTTTATAACGAAGTTGTATATACCAGATGAACAATATTTACTAAGTTGAACGTATTTGCTACTGCCACTATGGCGCTCCCTTTCACATAGCAGTTAGGTCAATGTGAGCTCCTCTTCACACGGCTGTTAGGCTCCAGCGCCTCGGTCTAGCCGACAGCAAAGACGGCCGAGTAAGTACTACGTGAGATTGACCGTTGTGTGTTTGCTGCAGGTTTTCCGCGACGTCATGTACGGCGCCCTAGGTCAGCTCCTGGACGAGTACAACCCGGATGCATGGAAGAACTGCATGTTCCACATCTTGTACGGGATCGCCGGCGCTCTGCCGTGAGGGTTGCTCGCCCTGGTGTCGCTGACGTCGACGGGAACAAGGCGGCGTGTCAAACGTAACGTGATGCTCGCCGAAACAACGGCAACGTCTACCAAGCGTCTACCAACGGCATCACCACTAGGCGGCGCAGCAGCGACTCCGTTCGTAACAAGTGGAAGTGGCTCCTCACTTGTCACGGGCGCAGTTCGCTATACTCTGCGGCCGCCGCCTCAACCGTCGCTCATCAATTGGTGTCATTTTACCTGTTCACAGTGAGAAATGCAACAAATAAAACGTGAAAACGTGAATGTGGTCTCGTCTCTATGTTGTCCTTGTTGCTACAGTGATTTCGTAAACGTTGCGTTGTACGGGATAACCTACCAATTAGTACACACAGGCATAACATCGGGTAAACACTACGCACGCAGTCATTGGCACCTTCTTTGGGACGTACTTTGTAGATGGTTCCTAATTTAGAACAGGAAGTCGTCCTTCCCCTCGTTGTTGTTTTTCTTCTCCTTGATTCTTCTTGTTATCTTCCGTCTTCTCTTACTCCTCCTTTCTATTCTTCCTTTCTTCCTCTTCTTCCTACTTGTCAGTTCGTATTTTTTTCCTTCACCTTTCTATATTCTGTTTAGTTATTTCTCGTCGTCAGTTCCCTGGATGCGCTGTACCCATCACTGTTCCACACTTTGTTCTTATCAACGTATATAATAATACTATTTTCATTTGATAGAAGCCCAATCTGATGCGTTGTGTTTACCCTGTGTAGTTCCTCGTGTATCTGCCATGCGTGACCATACAACATGGCATATTTAGTACAGTCTTAATCGATTGGAAATGCAGCGCGTGCAAAGAACCTCCCACCTCTAGAACGTATGACCTGGTCAGTTTCAGAATTGGTTTAATTGCATCATTGAAGTCATCTATATTTTCCGCAAGATATAATTATAATTCTATTAAAAAAAAAATTGGATGGGAAACACGTGAAACGACTGGAGAGTGCAGACAATGGAAGCAGACAGCATTAGGCATGGATAACTCCTTCTGTTTTGCTATTTCGACTTACGAAACATAACGCCCATTGTTAAGGCAATGTATCATCGCACTATTATTTCTCGGGCAATTATTACTCCCCACATTCGGTAAATAGTGTATATTATAGGTCCAGTTATGCAATGCGACACTAACGCTGCTTTAAAACAAGGGGACATTTCCATATGTCCAAATTGCTGTATCAATATCTACAGTTCTGATGGTCACCAACTGCACTGGTGAACGTTTTTGAAGCACATCAATAATACGCTTCGCACATCCATGACACAGGAACCACTCTCCTTCCTACAACTAGTAACTAATGGACATAGAATACAGCGTTTTGGATCTTCCGTATCTTCAAACGTATATTCTGAAATAAATATATATGTAGTGTAGACTTGTGTTTTAAATGTGATGAAAGACATGTCGTGCTCCTCGTCCATCTGATAATAACTTGAATACTGCTTAATTTTTAGATTGACCAACATTTTGTCTTATAATAATAATAATACTGTTTATTTTATATTGCGCCATATCCATAATAATTCATAGCGCTTTACATAAGAGTAATATATAACTAGTAAAAATTTAACAAATTTTAATATAAAAGTAAATATATTAAAATGATAGTGCTGTGTAAACAACGGTAGATACAAAATCAATTCTC
>OZ023212.1:23954897-23984897 GCA_963995525.1 Escarpia spicata
AAACTAAAGCAGAAACAAGTGTATCACAGACAGACTGAATCAGCAGACAAGTGTGTCACTGACATAATAAAGTGACGAACAGGTTTCTCACCGTTACACGGTAGTACAGAACTCCAGACGCACTTAAATAGACAACACGTACCTCTCAGACAGATTGAAGCAAAAACCAAACGCATAACCGACACATTAAAGTAAAACAGAAGTGTTTCCCAGATACACAGAATCAGAGAACAAGTACGACAAACAAAGTGAACCAGTGAATAAGTGTCTCACATACACACTGAAGTTGCGAACAATTGTCCACCAGACACACTAAAACAGAACACACGTCTCAACGGCACACAGAATAAGTGAACGGGTATCTCACCGAGACACTGAAGTGGAGAACAACGGTCCAACCAATACATTGAAGCAGAAAAGAAATATCCCTACACCCTGAAATAGACACGCGCAAAAACAGACAGACAGCAGACAGAGAGACAGGGAGACAGGGAGACAGAGAGAGAGAGAGACAGAGAGACAGAGAGACAGAGAGACAGAGAGACAGAGAGACAGAGAGACAGAGAGACAGAGAGACAGAGCGACAGAGCGACAGAGAGACAGAGCGACAGAGAGACAGAGAGACAGAGAGACAGAGAGACAGAGAGACAGAGAGACAGAGAGACAGAGAGACAGAGAGACAGAGAGACAGAGAGACAGAGAGACAGAGAGACAGAGAGACAGACAGAGAGACAGAGAGACAGAGAGACAGACAGAGAGACAGACAGAGAGACAGACAGAGAGACAGACAGACAGACAGACAGACAGACAGACAGACAGACAGAGAGACAGAGAGACAGGGAGACAGGGAGACAGGGAGACAGGGAGACAGGGAGACAGGGAGACAGGGAGACAGGGAGACATGGAGACAGGGAGACAGGGAGACAGAGAGACAGAGAGACAGATATACAGAGAGACAGAGAGACAGATAGACAGAGAGACAGAGAGACAGACAGACAGACAGACAGACAGACAGACAGACAGACAGACAGACAGACAGACATGCATGCATGCATACATACACACATACATACATACATACATACATAAACATTTATTCAGATAGACCATGAACATAATTATAGACATGATTTCAAAATCTTAGCTTAGATCCACTTCTGATGTGGCTTTTAAAAGACAATCTCGATGAATTGTTGCAGGTGCTGATTTAAATTGTAAACCATTCAATGTCATCAGGGATTGTATCTGACTCCTTGAAAGAAGCCTGTGTGACTCCTGTGCTGAAAAAGAACAATCTTGATCCCGAGCTACTGAAGAACTTCCGACCAGTGTCGAATCTATCATTCATATCCAAGCTGATAGAACGTACAGTGGCATGTCGACTCAACACCTACATGTCTGAACACGGATTGCACGAGGTTCTCCAGTCAGCCTACAAGAAACACCACAGTACTGAAACAGCGCTCCTCCGGATCAGTGACGATGTGCTCCGCGCCATGGACAGCAAGAAATGTGCTCTCCTAGTGCTACTCGACAAGTCCGCAGCGTTCGATACAGTGGACCATTCAGTGCTACTCTCCAGATTGCATACTAGACTGGGCATATGTGGGAGAGTCCTCTCGTGGTTCAGGTCGTACCTAGCCAACAGAGAGCAGTCAGTTCTCATCCAGGGGGCATCATCCATCTGTCAGCGTCTGGACTTTGGGGTACCCCATGGCTCTGTGCTGGGGCCTGTACTGTTATATGTCTACACCCTACTGCTGGGGGATATCATGCGTCGACACAACATTGAGTTTCACCTGTACGCAGATGACAGCCAACTGCTGCTCAACTTTATCTTCCCAGTCAGGGCTTGACGCTATGGAGAGGTGCATCGCTGAGGTCAGGATTTGGATGGCTTGCAACTTCCTAAAACTGAATGACAACAAAACGGAGTTTGTTGTAGTTGGAACTAACGGGCAGCTCGCAAAAGCAGCCGTGACAGACATCTCCATTGGGGAGAGCATTATCCCAGCAACATTGAAAACGAGGAATATTGGTGCAATTATTGACTCAAACTATGGACTGCAGGCACATGTAAACATGGTGTGTTACTACGATCTACAGAGCATCGGGAAGATCAGAAAATATCTAGATGTGAGTACGGCCCAGATAGCCACCCACGCCCTCGTCACGTCAAAACTGGATTACTTGAATGGATTACTGCATGGCCTCCCCGCATGGCAGCTGGCCAAGTTACAACAAGTGCAGAACACAGCCGCGCGCATTGTTTCCCGTGTCCCTAAACGATGTCACATCACGCCAGTCTTTCGCGCACTACATTGGCTGCCTGTGAGGTATCGTGTGCAGTTCAAATTGCTCTCACTGACCTACAAGGCAATCCACGACGAAGGCTAAGGGTTAGTCTGTCCACATTATGTTGTTTTGATAAAGAATTTATAATTAGAATTGTTACTTTTGAGACGGAATTTGAATTTGCATATATAACCAGTGTAGGATCTTAAATTATGCATATCCAACGTCATTGAGCCGATGAAGACTGCGAGATGCAGTCGAAATATTCAAAAGAGAACAAAGTTTCCAATGAAAGTTTAACAAAAACACCCACACAATCATATACCTATCCACACACCCCACACCCCCCACACACTCACACACCCCACACAATCACACACCTATCCACATACCAGACACACCCCACACACTCACACACATTCACGCACACATATACGCGCGCGCACGCACGCACACGCGCACATGCATAGGCACACGCAAGCACATGTAACCACACACAGAGACATACACGCATACGCACGCACACGCGTATGCATACACACGCGCGCGCGCGCACACACACACACACAAGAAATGTGAAATCTAAACAATTACTAGACTATCCGATTGTCCCGTGTGTGTGTTAGTGCATGCGTGCGTGTGTGTGTGTGCGACCGTGCGTGCATGCGTGTGTTTGTGTATGCGTGTGCGTGTATGCATGTGCGCGCGCGTGCGTGCGCTCGCGTGAGTATGTGCGAACAGGCAATCAAAAAAATTTATTTAGTTTCTACAAAGGCTGTATTTGTACGGTCGAGGTGACCGTGCCCCAGGTAGACGCGGCAGTGCAAAGTGCGGCCGCTAGTGTAACCGAAGCGTGCCTTTTACCGGAGCAGACGTGATCTAAAACAAGACGCGATGTCACCTAAATCATGTTGTGGGTCAGGCAGTTTCGAAGCACCATTTGGCATCGAAAGGTGATATGAACAAAGTGTGTGTGGTGTGTGATGGATTTTGGCAGTGAGAAGTATCTGCCCGTAAGGGTACAAAACAACCTAATATATATCAGGGTTCCCACATCTCCAATTACCATTTTTGGTTGGAAAGAAATATTTTCCTAACAAACATGTTCGACGAGCATAATATACAACGATGAAACTGTTTACGTTATAATTGCCTACGTTACATGGTTTAATTGTTTGGGCGTTGCAGTTTATTAGTTGAAGGTATTGATAATTATAACTTGCATGCATACAGTAAGCCTACAGTGGAATGTGCAGGCGTAACATACTGGCTAAGCATAGGTGTGAGGGAAACTTTTAATTTTGTCACGCTGCCTCTGTGTACCAGTGATAAGGAACTCTGTTTTATCAGCATTTAATATACTCTCAGACATCCAAACGAAAATGTCATTAAGACAATTTCTGAGCTGATCTAAAGTTAATGTTAATAACTGAGCTCAGTGGTGTTGTGAAGAGAGTGAAAAGTAATGGTCCGAGGACAGAACCCTGAGGAACACCACATGAAATAGGCCGTGCTGATGAAAGACAATCCCCAATATTCACTGCCTGTTAACTATGTGTTAGACATAACAAAAACCATCTCAAAACTTTGCTGGGTACACCATAAAACAGACAATTTATGAGAATGGCGTAACAACTGTTGGTGCACCTTCCATGGTCGGAAGAACTACCGTAGTTGTTTCGTTGATGGAAAAGTCTGTACAATGCTGTGTGACAAATAAATGAAAATGCAGAATATAACGACCATCATCGTGATGAAACAGAATGGCTAGGCGAGCGGCAAATTCTAAAAAAATGCTTTATTTTAGGAGTTGAAATGCCCCCCCCTACTCACACCAATATGTTATATCATTTGAAAGCCCTACATCTCCCCGTCCCATCTATGGCTATCGTAGAGCTGCCAAGTGGTACAGTAAGCGTGAGTCCAAGGTCAAACAAGGTCATCGTCAAATGATCAATTTGATAAATTATGCGCTTCCACACACGTCTTAACATTACAATGGTTGTATATCTACTTTACTTAATAAAGAAATGGTCATATAATATATTTTTGGACATATTATTATATTCCCGTCAAAATGTTACACAACGTGGAGGTGTTACCTGATATGGTAAGTGTGGAGCTGTTACCTGATATGGTAAGTGTGGAGCTAAGGTCAGACAAGAGCATTCGATTTTTTGCAATACCGCGAAAGTAATAAAGTTACAATGCCTCTGTAATTACTTCAATTATGTATACAAGTCATATATTGTTTCAAAGAACAATTTATTTCCGTTAAAATGAGATATGACGTGGAGCTATCAGTTGATGGAATATTGGCGGAGCGACGATCAAACAGAGTGACCGTCAAGTGATAAATGTTCGAAATGGCGCCATCCCGCAAACCTTGTACAATGTCAATAGTTGCATATATCTACGTTACCTATGTATTCAAGGCCATGTAATACACCGCTGTAAAGCCTACTGTCTCCCCGTGAATATCGAATACGACGAGGAGCTATCGGGTGTGGCATTCGGTGTGGAGTGAAGGTTTAACAAAGTCTCCATCAAACGATGAATGCTAAAAATTGCGCCATTCAGCAAAAGTTCTACAATCACAATGTTTGCGTAGCTACTTGTTTACCGACACTATGCCATTTTACACACCGTTAGAACGCGTATTGTATCCCCGTCAAAACGAGATATGGCATGTAGTTGTAAAATGGTGCTCTAACTGTGTAGCGACTGTTGAACAAGGTCGCCATCAAAAGATGAATTTTCGAAATTGTACCTTTCCGCAGATAGTAGGTCAGACAAGATGCCATGCTATACTTTTAATGCATTTTTGTTAATAGAAGGAATTCATGCTAAATCCATCACTCAAAGATAACCAAATATGTGTTGGTCGATTTTGAAGGTTATTTGAGGGTCACAAACTTAAACCTGTGTCAAACTCAAACTTGTGTTTTATTAATTAATTGACATGTTCTTGTGCACACCTTTGCATAAAACTAAATATTTATGATTTGCACATGTACCGCCCGTGTCATCATGTGTTAAACTTTTAGTTTCCTCATACATATATAGAATAATCTAAAATAAAAAACTTGATTTTCTCGAAATTTGTATATCGCGTACATCAAAGTTGTTTACACACCCACTTGTTTTATGTATATTCCTACTTATGTAATATACATATTACTATATTAATACACACACATTTGGTTATTAAAATGACGTGGTCATTAACATGACGTGTAAGTTAAAGAACTTGCCCAAAGGCTCTGAAACGCAGTCGGCCAACTGTCAGATGTTCCCAGGAACAAGACAATTCAATATCTCAATAAGAAATCCGAACTTCAAGATGTGGTTGACATACGTGGACATTATGGAGATCGTGCCGGACATCATCAGAGCTGAGTATATTGGCAACTATGTGTAATCTTTCGCTGCAATTATACATTGGCTAACCATCTACGACCACACAAACTATGCCCGCCCGAGGGAGAACGGTCTATCTGGCTGACGTGAAACACCCCGAGAAGATAGCACCAGAGGATCCTGCAGTATTCAATAGATGAATCTTTGTTGTGAAGAGAACTAAAAGGCGACGTATCAACCAAGTTCCTACTGATCAGGTAACGCCGATGTCGCGGATAACCGGCTTCGGCGAAACAGCACAGCCACATACCTTTGTGGCTACCTGTAGCATACCCGTGTTGCGTGTGCCCTTTCACCGTGACACCCACAAGGTACACCAATGCGTCATGGCGAGTGTTACAACCAACAAGTCAATGACCAGAGCGAGTGGGGCGACTAACAACACAACGAACAATGAACCAAGCCTCGCATCTATCGCTGCTGACATCAAGTCGCTTAGGGACATCATTGAAAATAGATTCTCAACTTTCGAGAAAACACTATCTAAACAAATTGCGGATATGATCGAAGATCAGATGAAAGCATTTCGTGACGACATTAACACACGAACAGCAGCTATAGAAGAAAGGATACTAAATCTCGAACAAAGATATGCCTGTGTAGATACGGACGAGAACATGGACGGCCGTCTTACAGCTTTATAGAACAGGGTGCCTTCGTAGGCAGACGTAGTGTGTGTACACGACGGTCGCGCCCTGAACAGTGTCGTTCTTAACCTACCCGAATCGGAGAAGGAAAACGTAGTGGAAAAAATCAACCAAGTACTGAGAGACGGGCTCAAGCTCACAGATGTAAACTGTGAAAAAGCTGTACGCAAAACATCTAGCAGAAGCGGCTACCCTGGCGTCGTTATAACGACGTTTAAAACCGCTAATGATAAAGCGAAAGTAATGAAAACAAAAAAGGACTTAAGACAAAATGCGAAATATCGTGACATCATAATAGTCTACGACAAGCCAAAAGAACAGCGTGTAATCGAATCGAACTTCAGAATCCTCGTGAAAGCCCTTGACAACAACAACCTAGAACTACGCGGCTCCAGAATCACTAGATGTGACACCAGATTTCGTAACGCCAACAAACGCGCTCACAATTCCCCATCAACCACCAGAGAGAATGAGCATTGAAGCAGTCGTCGTCGAAACCCAAGAAATCGAGGGTCACGTCGGGAGCGCGACAATAGATCAGATGTGCGCGGTCGTCGCTAGGTGTCCGTTGGATGTTGGAACGTTAATAATAATTATTATTTATTTCTTATATAGCGCCCCATCCAAATAATTGTTCTGGGGCGCTTTACAATGGTTAATGCAAATAAATAAATAAATAACATCATAAGATATATAGTTTAAAAATACTATGCAATCATTACTACTAAGTACAATCAAGTATACTATCTTAAAATATATAAATAAGCATAATTATGCAAGCCATTAAAACAATAAAATAGATTAATTATAATACTAAATTAATTAAAATAAAGGTATAAATAATTATGATCATCGATCATCGAAGGTTAAAATAATTTGTGAAAATATGCGTCTTCAGTGCCACTTTAAAGGTCCTCGACCAATTCGTTTGCCCATCGCCAATCCGGTTGTTTTAGGTCCAGATGTGTAATGTGTGAATAGTTTAACTAATGCGCACAATCGGTTTAATAAAAAATGCGTACTTGTTTTTTCAATCGTCAAAAAAAAGATTTGTTGTTACACCGGATATAGCTGACGAAAGCCAATTGCGCTGTCGACCTCCTGCGCCATTTCGGTCACGTGCTTTACGCGAGATCGGCACCCCACGCATTCGAAAACAATAACAACATACACGTGCTTTGGTGTATCAAGATGAAGATTCCAAAGTGGTTGTATGAAGGTACGTATTACACTATCGCATTTAGCAACAAGAACGCGTAGCCGTGTATTAATTCAACGAGAATTGCAACTTGCGAACGTCTACACTCGACTCGAGGCTGACTAAGTAAGGCTGCCAGTCACCAGGTCCATGACCATATTATCAGCCAGAGATTCAGTCAGAGGCTGTGACAACGAGCATAATATTTGATATGCATTGTATTTGGTTACGTACGATCTTGTTAATAAACTATGTTATTGCAACAATACATATAGAGAATAGATGACGTGAGGGTGCGAAATGACAAGTAACATTGGTTTGGCAGCAGGCCCCTGTTGATCGTGCAAGTAACT
This sequence comes from Escarpia spicata, assembly GCA_963995525.1. Taxonomy (NCBI): domain Eukaryota; kingdom Metazoa; phylum Annelida; class Polychaeta; order Sabellida; family Siboglinidae; genus Escarpia; species Escarpia spicata. Next base: position 23,962,811 of record OZ023212.1, read on the forward strand.
TAGTCAGGGAGCATCTGTAATTTCGTGCAACAGAACGCCAAACACGGGAGTATTATATTGGTGATCATAATTATTAAAACAGTGTTTTGTGACTCACATTTTGATACTATTATTACAGAATGTTGTTGATTTGCATTGTAGTTTATGCAAAATAATTGAGATTTTTTATATGAAAACCAAGATGGTGATGACGATTTTATTCAATATAAAAATGTAAACGTGTAAATACATAAAATATAAATATAGCTAGAGTACACTATATATAAGGATTACACAAGATAATGCTCGCACTTGTTTCAGTTGTGGTCCTTGGTGCCTGGCTATAGTTTATTTAATTGGTATCCTGTGATACCATTCAACTGACATATATGCCAGCTATTCTTGTGTAGTTACCAATATGTGTATATATTCTCATCACAGCAATATATGAATGCATAATACGAAACTTGAATTATGATGTTGATGGTAGCGCCTAAGAAGCAGCAGGCCAAATTGTTCTCTGGAAATTATCGTGTTTTCATTGGATTTACGCTGCACTGAGGATCACAAATACCATTGTTCGTTCGTGAAACTACAGTGATTCTCACGGTACACTTTTTATACGGCAAGACAGTGTACGTTATCTATGATTTTTAAATGTTAGAAATGAATGCCGTCAGCCATCCGTGACGTTGACGAAGTTAGAGTCGACTTCAGGTTCCTGCAGACCTGACAACGCCCGTTAGTTACATAACTTGGCAGGCTGTAATTGTGCGACGATGTGCCTCATTCTGGCTCTTTGGCCTGGCTCCAGGGGTGTCACTCCCCGATTGCCGGATGCGACATATTCCTTAATAATACGTTTAGGATTGTCTGCGACACGTCCAACCTTGCGTGGCAAACGAGGGGCAAGCGCAAACAGCGCGCGATCCCAACGCGGATTACTGACCCTTTGGAGTATGCTACACGAGCTGTAAATGTTGCCAGAGCAAATAATGCAGCCCATCTGGTAAATTTACACTGCATTAAACATTGTGCATGTGACGTTCCACTGACGATGTGTTGTCTCAACGCTTGGTCAGTTCGAAATAAAGCTTTGTCGCTGGCAGACTTGGTAATTTCCAGGGACATCGACGTATTAGCTTTGACAGAAACCTGGCTCGGAACAGACACTGACAATCAGGTGATAAAAGAACTCGTGCCATCTGGCTACTCATTTCAACATACCTCTCGCTACAAGTTCGATGCCGCGTCAAAACCTGCCCAGAAGCGCGGTGGTGGAGTGGGCTTAATGTGTAAGTCCGGCATGAAAGTTGAGAATGTGCCATCAAGTCATAATAGGCCTAAATTTACCCATTTTGAACATGCCGACTATTATATTACGACACGTGGCGCCATGTTCAGATTGGGTGTTATATACTCCCCGCCATCGTCTAAACGAAACGGCTTCACAACGTCTGTTTCCTTCGAGCAGTGGTCAGCATACTTGGACACCGTGATGCTGGACCCGCATGACATCGTTATTACCGGCGATCTGAACTTCCATCTTGACATTATATCAGATCCTGACGCACGGCATTTTTCTGAGACCGTGGCATGAACCAAATAATTACAGATGCCACGCACAATAAAGGTCACCTACTGGATGTAGTTATCGTTCGAAACAACAGTGCAATAGTTACTACACGACCGAGTGTGTATGACCCGTGCTTATGTGACACACATGGACATCCATCCGGTGATCACATGGCCATAATGTTCTGTGTAAATGCCACAAAGCCTGCTCGAATGCGTAAAGAGATAGTTTTTCGATGATTGCGTCATACACGTCTTCCTGATTTCAAACGTGACATTACCTCTTTGCTACATGACATAAACAGTGAGGCATCCGTTAGTGACATGGTTGCCACATACAACAATGGCTTACGTCGGCTTGTTGACAAACATGCCCCATTGCGGAAGACGACCATAACATTGCGACCGGACTGTCCGTGGTACACTGACGAGCTTCGTGACGAGAAACAGCGTCGACGGCGAGCTAAGCGCAAATGGCTGCAAACTCGTCTTGAGGTACATCGACATACGTATCGCGCTCAATGTGTGGTCTTCAACAACATGCTGGTTACCACAAAGAAAAACTACTACACAACTAAGATCGCCAACTGCAAAAATGACAAAAAACAACTATTTTGCATCACAACAAACCTCATGGGCAATAGTGGCATAACGACAATGCCATCGTATGTGTGATCCGTGGTGCTTCGATCATCTATAAAGGATGAAATTGCTATAGTCAAGTCTGCTGCTAACAAGCGCTGTTGCAATAGTTTTAGTACAGAAAATGACATATACCGGGCGAATACGGCGAAGATCACGACTATGATAAAAACAGCAGCCACACATTTGAGATATGTGTTCGGAAATTTAATTTACTTTCAAAGACAACTTCTAGATTCCGCACAGAGGTTGCTGGCGTGATATGCTGATTCCAAATACGCGTAGGGAGAAAACATCAAGTTTACTACGCTGTATTGGAGTACCAATAATGATCAATTCAGTTTTCTTTGCAGTTTGTTGCATTTAATTTCAATTTGCTGTCTGTCATCCAGTGGAAGATATCTTGGAGGCAATAACTAAGTTGGTAAAGGGAGCGATTTCTATCCGGGGATATCATCAGCATAAAGATGATGAACCAAGTTATGTCTTTGTTTAACAGATCTTTGTAGCGTGATGTAAAGAGTAAAAAGCAAAGGTCCAAGAACAGAACCCTCGGGAACACCAAATAAAGCTGGCAAGGCAGCCGAAAAGCCGTTCGCAATCTTTATGGTTTGGTATCTATCAGTTAGGCATGAAGAAAACCAGCTTAGGGCTGTACCAGATATGCCTTACCACTTCAATAAGCGTTCAATGAGAATGTTGTGATCAATCGTGTCAAAAGCGGCAGAGAGATATAATAAGTTAAGTGCAGTCACTTTACCATTATTAATGTTAAAGTTAATGTCATTGTGAACCTTTAAGAGGGCAGTCTATGTTGAATGAAACTGTCTATATGCTGATTTTGACACATTAGTTAAGACATTTGTGCTAATGTCAGACCTTAGATGACTTGCTACAACCGTTCCTAATATTTTGGAAATACAGCTGAGGTTAGAATTATGTTTCTAACTGTTTAGGCCTTGTTTAGGCAATATTACTTGTTAAAAATGGAGTGACATGGCCGGGGACCTTTCTGACACTCATTTGGATTGCATAGGTGCATGTTTGTTAATTAATGCATTGAGTACTTGACAGTACTGTTTATATAAGTCAGATAAATGTTCTTTTTGATCTGTGATAAGGTCAGATTTATGGATATCAGCCATTAAAGCTGTAATGCCAATCCTGTGAATGGCTCTGTAAGACACATTGTGTTTCGACTCTAATGGTTATAGAAACGTTAACATTAGCTATGGTGGTCTGATAACCCATCTGACACAGTAGGTGTTTGGATATTATTACAAATTGAACGGGTTATCAAGAGGTCAAGCCAATGGCCATGTATATGTGTCGAAAAGGTAACATGTTGTTTCAAAGGATGCCAGAATATCATCAAACGCAGTTGTAGTTGCAGAAGATATATCAAGATGAAGATTAAAATCACCAAGAATATACAATTATGAATTAATGGTTGCCAGCTTTTCCAACGGATCCTGAGTCTTCACAAAATTTGTTGGGTGTTCAGGAAGCCGATAGATACAAACAATTAAAATGTGAGGACAAAAAAGAATCTGAAATTTCAGCATAGATGGACTCAAAACTGGAGTATTCAGGGTTGAAATGTAACTTTGAACTGTTTTCATACTAGAAATCCAACACCACCAAACGTCCGACTAAACGTTGTCGATGGTGAAAGGTGTAACCAAAAGGAGAAACGTCAGCAATACATGCAGCTGTATCGTGTGGACTGAGCCAGGTCTCAGTAAGGATGTCCATTTTCTTTGAAATTAATAAATCACAAAGCGAACAGATCGAACGTTTGTAGTGGCTTCCCGAATATTTCGTCTAACAGCTGGCCCAGGTTTCAGACTTATATCTCTGGCTAGTACTGTAGTCCATTTATTATTTAATGAACCTAGAAATGTTTTTTGTTGATTTGTACTCATATGGGATCCTAGAACAAATTAACCGTGGTTGCCCAAACAACAACTTAGAGCAATTCTGGTAATTTGCATAAATCCAAGATGGCCACTGGTCGATTTCTTGAAAATTTAACTTTTGAACCACTTATCCTAGGACGATGTATAATACCTCTTTTAAGGGGTGTTAGGGTACGTAGAATCCATTTATGATGTTCTTTGTTCAGTTCAAATTCAAGATCCGATGCTAAAACGTCAGGTGAAAGTCAAATTTGACCTCTCGGTGGACAATGAATGGAAACTCCTACTAAATTATATTTTAGTTTATTTATGCACATAAATGGATAATCTTAAAATATTTGACACATTTATTCTTGAGAAAAATAGTAATCAGACATATTTGAAACACGTAGTCACATCTGTTACACGTAGTGTATAGTGCATATATCATTATGAACATTGGCATTCATATTTCTTTGTGAGGGACATTCTTGCATTAAGTAATCATGTACAAAAGTCATTATAGGATTGATATCTATAATTATTGATGAAAGATAGTTTTACCCAATGCTATGTTATAAGTGTAAGGTTTACAGTGTCTTATTAACTGCAGATATCGCTTAATAATCTTCACCTTTTACAGCGATATCGGCTGACTCATCGGGTGGGGCTTGCTGGTCTGCCGCTTTCCACAGCATGACCTGCAGACGAACCCGCAGCACGTGCAGGAACAGGTTGGTGGATGTTGGAGGCGGGGCCTTGACTTTGGGACTTTTCTTCTTTTTGGTGAAGAGTGTGAAGCGGGCAGTCTCCATTGATGTCCCCGGTGGCTGACCATACAGACTGATGAACAAGGTTTTCGCTGTCTCCATCAGATCCGCCTGTGTGGTATCCACCTCCCTCAGCACAACATCCAACCTGGGAGGTCCCCAGTGAGCAAGGTGTTTAGTGCGTGGATCTTGCCTTCGACATAGGAATATGAGGTCATGTCGCAACTGCTAAGGGCGTGCATGCCAAGCAGCTGCAGACACTGAGGGCCTAGGTCAGCGCGCGCAGGTGGCGTTGATATCCAGCACTGTCCCATCTCACCGCTCCATCTGCACCTTGCACTCCAGCTCCTCCCGATACACCCAAAAGACCAGTACGACAAACACGTCTGTGTCGTCGCTAATTACACGGATCGCGCTTTTGCCAGAGTTAGCAGCCTCAATGACATAGGAGATCATGGTGATGGCCGCCTCATCATGACCAAACGCACCATCGTCACGAGTATCCATCGTCACGTTCTCTCCTGCACTGAAGGTGGACAACACACTCTCTAGCCTCCGCTGGTTGTTCATGCTCTTGAGGATTACGTCTCTTTTGGATAGAGGACTGATGATGGAGAGCTCGTAGATAAGGGTAACTTCACCAGCTCGCCGTATTCTCTCGTGATCAGACACATCTTGGTACTTGACGACAATGCTTTTCAATGTACCTTCTGGATAGTGACTCAGACGACCCTGGATGGATGCGATCAGACTTGAGGGACTGCTGCCATGTGGTCACACGATACGGTAGAACAAGTGTTGAACATCCACGATGACAATTTCAGCAGCTGTTAGCGAGATCTTGAGCACACCCAGGCGCTTGATCAGCCCGGACTTGTTAGCTTTGCGGAGACAACCACGCGCGTCGATGAACGATGGAGGCACTGCACAGCTCGTAGTGGAACAGAGGCCCAAGTTCCATATACCGCCGCTGACCATCAAGAGCCGGAGAAAAATGTTCTCAAGATCGATCGATGACTGGCCTGCCCTTGTTGCCCTTGTCCTGCTTCCTTAGAACATCCATCGTCTTGATGGGGCTACTGATAGGGTCGTAGAACACATCGGGAAGACTGGCGATGTACTTGCCCCCCATCTTTTCTCCAAGCACAATCGAATCAGCCACATTCACTTCAGCAGGAGGATGTTGAGGATGGTATTGCTGATCCTGATTGCATGGGTGATGAGTAGGAGTAGGTAAAAGGTAAAGACTATTAGGCGATATCTCCAGTTATTAAGATAGGGTAAATTTAACGCTTATAGCATAGCATTGTGTAAAACTATCTTGTATTTATAGTTAAGGATGTTAATCCTTGTAACATCCTTACAATGACTTTCGTACATGATTACTTAATGCAAGAATTTTCCTCACAAAGAAATATGAATGCCAATGTTCATAAAGATATGTGCAGTATTCACTATGTGTAACAGATGTGACTATGTATTTAAAATATGACTGATTACTGTTTTTGTCTCGCGAAGAAATGTGTCAAATATTGTAAGCTTATCCATTTATGTGCCTGAATAAATTAAAATACAATTTAGTAGAAGTTGTCATTCATTGTCCACCGAGAGGTCAAATTTGATCTTCGTTTGACCATAAAAAAACAACATCATGAATCGATTCTACGCCCCCTAACACCCCATAAAAGATGTATTATACATCGTTCTAGGACAAGTAGTTAAAAAGTAAAATTTTCAAGATATCGACCAGTCGCCATCTTGGATTTATGCAAATTTCCAGAGTTGCCCAAAGTTGTTGTTTGGGCAACCAAGTTGAGTTTATTCTAGGACCCCATATGAGTACAAATCAACAACAAAGTTCATAGGATAGAACATTTCTAGGTTGGCTATTAAATACATATGAAGGGTCACCAAGTTTGTGTGTGTGTTTATTGATGATCTCCTAAATTGGAAAGCTAATATAAAATACGTACAATCAAAGCTTTCTAAAAGTACTGCTATAATGCATAGATGCAGTCATCTACTTGATAGAAATAGTAGACGTATTCTGTACAATTATCTCTTGTTGCCGTATTTAAATTACTGTGCAGAGATATGGGGAAACACGTACCCAACAAATACTAATTGTATTTTCTTATTACAAAATACAGTAATCCGCATAATATGTGGTGCAAGACGGTTGGATCATACAAACTCACTGTTCCAACAATGAAATGTTAAAAAAATTCCAGATAGCATAGAACTGAAAACATTATTATTTATGTACAAAGCTTACTACAGCTGTTTGTTATCAAATATTCAGTGTTTGTTTACTAGACGGGAAATAGCATACTCAATGCGAGCTAATCATGACTTAGAACGACAGAGAGTCTGTTCTACCATGCGATCAATGTCTCTTTGTAAAGGGAGTGCAATTATGGAATTCTCTATGTGATCATTTAAAAACTAGAAATACTATTACTGAATTTAAACGTAAATGCAAGAACCTTTTATTTGAGAAATATCTGGTTTTGGAAATCTAAACAAAATCACACACAAATATAATTATGCCATTGAGGAAATTATAATATGTGTAAAGATGTGTACTTATCACATACTTAAAAATTTTGAACATGCACGTATTCCATTACATTTTTTCAATTATTGTAGCTAGATGGTTAGATGAATAGTAAATTCGATTAATATAATATCGGTGTCTTAATATACACGTACGTATGTATGTGTATGTGTGTAATGTATGTACATATGTGTGTATATGTATGTATATGTGTGTATATATATATATAGGTATGTAATTATATATAAATATATGTCAGGGGTAAATTTACACAAACGTCAATGACTTCATATTTACCCCCTTCAAACATTGTATATTCTCACTTGTATTATAGTTAAACTTGTTTGGTAGTTTTGTCTTCTATATACATATATTGTTATCAAATAAACGTTCATTCAATTATCGTCGGTCATGCACTTTTCAGCTGTAATATAACCGAAGTTTGCACAAGGCAAGACAGCTTAAACTAATCGCAGGCTTATGTCAACTACTCTGATAAGAAGGTGCTTTTATCATTGAATTGTGTATGTTATATCCGTATATTCAACATGGACAATGTTTGTTAGTACCCTTGTAAGAATTTTGTGATGTTTGAATAAAACATAATTAGGATTAGGAATTAGGATTATAATACTACGTACATGCATACAATTTGAGATCAGTTGCCTGGATCGCAGCATTGAGAACACGGATACAAGCAATCTCAAGTACCATGAGCATACTGAGTCTGTGCAAGTCACATTTGTTAAGGAGGTCAGGGTTCTTGTTCGAGTAATTGAAAACATAGGAAATCCATTCACAGTAGATAGTGGCTACCTTCTGGTACTTGACATTAGAAACATCGCTGATCCAGCAATAGTCGAAACTGTGCGTGTGTTAGAGAAGATAGGTCAGGAGCAGTATGAAAAGTAAATGGCAGAGCGAGTCACTCTACGCACAACACCTATATATGATTCCATCAGTAGAAATCAAATGCCTTTTACAGCCAACCACCATCAAGAGTTCCATCAAAAGCAAAACAGATCGTGTCATCACTCAAGAGCGACTGTGTGTTTTCACGTTGGTACATTCCCTGTCAAACCCGCGACGGCGATTTGGACAATTTCTTCAAGCACGAGAATCATGCATACCCACCATCGTTGTCTCAGCTAGGAAAACTCCGGTTTGGGACGAAATCTGATCTTGTGGAATGCCTGAAAAAGTTCTGCACATTGTGTGGAGATGCCCCATCAGTCGATGTCATCGTATTGGATGGTGCTGCAGTCATCAACATGTTGAAGCCAATCGGTGTCAAAACAGCTACCAGTATGGCATGGTTGATTTTGGAAACAATATACATGCGTTTACACACTTCAAATACATCGATGATCATTGACATAATAATAGCATTTACATTTACATTATAATATCAATATCATTATCTGCAACATGTACAACAGCTTACCGTTTATTGGTTCTTTTACTTACTACCATAGGTTGTAGAGAATATTTATGGAGGTGTACTCAACATGTGGCCAGAATGTACTTTGCACCAGAATTCATCAGGACGTCTCATCCCTAGCGCCATGTACGCATGAAGAGCCCGACACACGAATGCTCCTTCATGCAGTAGATGCAGCAAACAGGGAGTATCGCAGAATCATGTTGCGTACTGTGGAAATTGATGTGCTAGTTCTGGCAGTTTCTAGTGATGTCAGAGCTCCTTGAGAACACGGAACTATGGGTCGCATTTGGCACAGCCAAACACCTACATTTCTGCTCATGACATCGCCACAACACTGAGTGATAAGAAGGCATCTGCACTTCCCATGTTCCATGCCTTCACAGGTTGCGAAACGCAGGCAGGGGAAAAAGACTGCATTCGACATCTGGGAATCTTTCAATGAAGTCACCCCAGAATTCTCTACCTTGTCGACGCATACATCCAGCTTCAGTGAAGACTGCATGTCTGTGCTAGAGTCCTACGTTGTGGTACTGTATGACCGAACCTGCACAGAAACTAGTGTTGACTCTGCCAGAAAACATATCTTCAGTACCAAAGCCAGGTCCATCGACGCCATACCACCCATAGGAGCAGCACTGTTGCAACACACAAAACGGGCTATATACCAAGGTGGACATGTGTGGGGACAGGCACGTGTCCGTACTCCAGAACATCCTTCTCCAAAGACCTGCGGATGGCGCAAGAGTGCCACACACAAAGATAGAAACCATTGTGGACATTACTTCCTGAAGCAGCGGCATTATGTTCCGACTTGCTATGCTGTGGATGCCAGAAAGGGTGCACAGGACTATGCAAGTGTGTCAGGGCTGCTCTGAAATGCACATCACTATGCCGTTGCAGTGCTAACTGCAACCACAATGACTCCAACTAAGTGTTGTTTCGATATGACATGTACAGAACAGTTTGTTTTGTCCGAAAAAAAATATACAAGGACACTTCAACCATGGTTTTATGTCAACTGGTTGGGAAGATATGACATTTGGTACATATTCACAATTCAGGTAGCGGCCAATTTTTATTTTACCATTAACCTGTGCCCTATCTTAAAATATATGCATTTTATCAAAGAATTTATGACGCCATTGGATTCGGCATGTCCGAAAACATATAAACAGATACTTTATTTATGTTTGTATATCAAATATTCACGAAGATAGGACAATTACTAGATATTTAGATTCGGGCGGCGGCCATTTTGGTTTTTCCCATATTACGGGCGTCGCGGAAACAATTCAGCTTGGCACTATATCTTAATATCTGTTGGTGCTTTTACCACAAAACCCACAATTATTCTTGTTATTTACACATATCTGCTCCACTATAAAGGAAATAGTCGGTATTTTCAACGATTACGTATCTATGTTAAAATCCTCAAACTAATTTAGTTTGATCGCAAGATCGGTATCTTTACGAAGTGTAGAGGGTCGTAAGTTATGTTACAGTGTATGTTGTGTGAAATTTGCCTTAATCGAGCCGACCGAAAATATCTAACCAGGAGAGAACACGTAAACGAAATGCCTAACTGTTTACGACACCTAAGCAAACATACTCGCTGCTGGCGAGATGTCCAAGGTTGGTCATGAAAAGGACATAATTCTCTCAAAGTCTGACCGCGTCAACCTCAATCTGGCTGACGCGCAATAAAACTCGCGCACGCCAGGTCAAAAAATTTCGTCCCGGGGGCGTGCGCAAAGCGGGCTGAGGAGAATATAAGGCGATGGTGGGAAAGACTCGTTGCAATTCACTTTCTAACTGCGCTGTGAACGGAGGAGCCACCGAAATCACGACGCCACGTTAACTACTCTCGTTAAAGGGAGTGCTCACGTATCTCCTTTAGTTACACAATATGTAATTAGTTGGAGTTTCGGTTAACAAATATGCGTCAATTCTCTGAGTTTTGCGATTGCAGAGTAAATTTTACTGAACAGAATTTAATGTTTTCATCTTGTTATGATATACTTTTCATCGGGAATTGTAGGAAACATAAATTTGAAAATTATGCTCGAAATTGTTATCGAGTTTTCAGGTCCTTCGTTTGATTAAATTTTAGAACATGTTCATATGAAAGGATTTAACTATATAACGATATTTCTGTACATGAATGCGCAACGAAACAAAATAAACCACGTTGATGACATAATAATTATAGAGATCGTTGTTCGACAATGACAGAGAAATCAATAAATCAAAGTAGAAAGGATGATGTCAAATTGAATACGTTTACTTTAAGGCGGATTCTCTATATTGTATTCCCACTGTCGCATAGGTTTCCTCGGTTTGGAAACAAACTTTTATATGATTATAGTATCCTCAGATATTCTTAGTAACCATGCTTCCGAAATAGTCCGATGTCACTATGTGTGTGCGCGTACGTACGAGTGTTTGTGTGTGTGTGTGTTGTATGTTATTTTTTATTGTTTACTATGTTTTACGATAGTCATCACGGATTGTTTCCTTAAACCATCGAATCAAGCAGTTTACTATTATGCAAAGACAACAATAAAAAAATAATTGGAAAATCGTGAACAGTTTCAACATCTATCAAAGTATCGTAAGATTTCCCTAAACAAATCGTGAGACTTGGAGCTTCTATAGGCTGTGTCGTAATTCCTCAAATATATTACGACTTGTCTATCATGCGCTATTAACACAATCTTCCATTCTGGCTTAAAGACCGACAATCAGGTTGTTTGATCTATAAGACATTGGCTTCTAATCGTGATTCTTTAAAAACAAAAATCGGATTTTTAAATTTAAATCGGATTTATTTTAATTTTATTTATTTATACATTAACTTGGGGCTTCTGACTTGAAAAGATGCTTTCTTTTGAAGAAATGTTTTGGGAGCTTCACTACATTCAGAAAGGGAATAGCTCAAACATCTGGAAATGAGGAAAGAAAATATTATTTCAATACTTTTATTTTACTAAATAGATTCAGAACGGAATCAATATATATTTACATAATGGGCTTCATTGAAATAGTGCACACGAACATTAAATAATAAACTTGCACAATGTCACAAACAGTGTGTCCTCATGTGTTCATTTGGCTTTACACCCAGTCTTTCCTGGAACCACAGGCTTTTCAAAATAAAGCCACACACAATCTTTTTCTCTTCCAGATATTGTGAATAAACACACAGAAGCAGTAACATTGTATAATTCGGCTGTGATCAATAGACAGTATTTGTAAGTCAACAGCTAGGTCTCTAATGCTGTGTTGGCCAGCCACAGGGTCAGTACTGGGCCTTGAAATCATTGAAAACTTTGAATTACACCAACCCCAATGTAAAGCCTTGATATCCTTGATTTTATGACTTGGAGCCTTGATTAGGCTCTGCCTCTGGCCTTTGTTTGGTGCATTCCCTGCTGATCTCAGCCTGAGACCCAGGTTGGCTTACGTGCATCTTTTGCCTCCCCTCTAACTGGGGAGGTGTTTCAGTTGGGGAGCACTTCTGCTGCTCATCAGATTATCTGCTTATATACAACAACAGTTGCCTATGGACTCCTTTTTATGATCCAAGGCTTCCTATTCATTCAAATTGATCTTCCTTGACCAATCACTTTTATGGGTATGAGTGTTACATATTTAGACCTATAGATACATGAGGCAGTCAAAGCATTCCACCCAGATTAATATAAATTAGCAACTAAAACAATCAGAAGAAAAAAAATCGTAAATTAATTATTTGTTTTTATTTGTTTTGAGTGATTTTAATCATGATTTAAATCAATGATTTAAATCAAATGTTTTAAATAAAACTACCCTGAACAGTTTTGTAAGAATACAAGTTCACTTAAACCCAAGTTTCTGTTGTGTAAACTGATGACGTTAGCTGGTGCGGCGATTCTGTAGAAAATGACGTAGGTCTACTGCTGCTGTTTTCCATCTTATTCCTCAATGCACGTGTTCTGGATCAAAAACTCGCTACCAGGAATATGTCATGTCGAGATTAAACCATGTTTTTAATTCCTTGCCAATTTGAAAATGTAGCGTTCCGAAAGTTGCTATCTTGTTAATGGAAATGTGTAGTTCTTAAATGGTGACGAAAGTATATTAAAGGATGAAGAGACTGGGGATTCTTGGAAGACGTTTTGTCAATTTAACGTATCGTTACAAAATATATCGTGAACATAGAGAATAAACAATGTAGGATCTAGTGACATAACTGAATAAAAATATGTTTTTGTTATTTATTATTATTATAACAAATGCATGCATGTGTGGAGAACATAGATGTGATTTTAATGACACCGCGTTATAATCAGATCTAGAGCAGTTATTTTATTCAAAACTGTTTTAAATTTTAAACGAGCCTGCATACATGCATACGATCGTACTTGCCTACTTGCTGTCATACAGACAGACAGACAGACAGACAGACAGACAGACAGACAGACAGACAGACAGACAGACAGACAGACAGACAGACAGACAGACAGACAGACAGACAGACATACAGACAGACAGACAGACAGACAGGCAGATGCACGCACGCACGCACGCACGAACGCACGCACGCACGCATGCACGCATACACGCATACATGCATACATACACACATACATACCTCACCTGCGTAAGTGACTATGCAGGCAAGTTATTTATGTTACAACAATGTTATGTTGGCCTAACTACTAAGGTGAAACGTTGTCGTTGATGGTCAGTAGAACCTTCATCTTTGCAAAGTCGGTGGTCCAACTCAAATGTTCGTGGTCCACATAGCACCATAGCATCGGACCGGGAGTAAGTCAGAAACAATACATACGAGGGTGGTCTCAACTGTTATCCCATAATGCATTGCAGCATGTTTGAGAAAGACTCGTCTTCCCGCGCCCTCTTCACTCGAGTGAACGTCGGGGACATGCACAGTGGCGAGTTCCACGCCCACACCCTGCGTGTGATGACGGGCCTAGATGAACTCATCAACAAGCTTCACAGTCCTGCGGTCCTCGACAGCATGCTCGCCCATCTCGCCCAGTAGCATTTCGTCCGTGAAGGCGTCAAGCACGAACAATTCCACGTACGTAGCACGCAGGCGCGTTTAGCACTTCCGGCGAGGTTTAAATAAATTCTAATGGTCTTCTGACATCTCCTTGAGTGTGTTCTGGCAGTTCCACATTAAATTAAAGTAGCATGATTTTACCACTTATAATAGTTTTTTCTTTAATTTATGTACAACATAAACAATATTTACTAAGTTGAATATACTTGCTACTGCCACGTTGGCATTTGATATATTGTTCAGTGTGTGTTCCCCTTCACACAGTGTTAGGCTCCAGCGCCTTGGTCTAGCCGACAGCAAAGATGGCCGTGTACTGCGTGAGATTTACTGTTGTGTGCTTGTTGTATGTTTTCCGCGACATCTTGTACAGCTCCCTCGGTCAGCTCCTGGACGAGTACAACCCGGACGCATGTTCGGTATCTTCTTCGGGATCGCCGGCTCTCTGCCATGAGGGTTGCTCGCGCTGGCGTCGCTGAAGGCGACGGGAACGAGGCGGCGTGTCAAACGTGATGCTCGCCGAAACAACGGCAACGATCTGTAAGTGTCACCTAGCGTCTACCAACGGCATCACCACTAGGCGGCGTAGCAGCGACTCCGTTCGTAACAAGTGGAAGTGGCTCCTCACTTGTCACGGACGCAGTTCGCTAAACTCTGCGGCCGCCGCCTCAATCGTTCGTCACCAATGGGTGTCACTTTACCTGTTCCCAGTGAGAAATGCAACAAATAAAACTTGAAAATTCGAATGTGGTCTCGTCTGTGTGTTTTCTTTGTAGCTATAGCAATGAATTTGTGAACGTTCGTAATAGTGGATAAGCTACCAATTACGTACGCATGACATCACTTACAAATTACCCAACTCCTGCAAGCACACTGGTACCCACCAGACTCATTCCCATTCACAATTATTCATGTTATTCTCGTTTTCCTTTGCTCCTCCTTCATTTATTTATACCTAGTCCTTCTGTCTACCTGGTCCTTCTTTCCACCTTGTCGTTCTCTTTTTAGTCTTCAACTTGTCGTCATTTCTCATCAGCCTTTTTTCCTGACTTCGCTCCGCTTCAATTTGTTATTACCAAAGTATATAATAGTACTTCTTCTTCTTGTCGTATCCCTCACACGATGTGTTGCCATTTCTTGGCGCATGTCCGCGAAGACAGCCACAGTGAGGGACGTTAATGTCAGCAAGGGCCGTAAATTTTCACATTTGGACAAAAGCATGAAATTTGGCATAGATGACCTTGATACCATACTATTTCAGAATCTTGATGGAAGCAACCTGAGATTTTGATGCTTCGGCCATATTGTGTAAAATCCAAAATGGCCGCCAACCGAAATCGAAAATTGCCAGATCTCTGGAACCTGTGCTTCGATTTGAATGATCCTTGTGTCATTTCTAGGGATTTTGGGGGTGTGAAATGATACGTGAAGTTTTTGATTCGATTTAGGGTCAAGGTCACATGCTACACGTCAATGACAGGGTCAAATAGTCACCAAACACGAGTAAACGCCCAGCTGTGTGTCCTCACTACCAGTTCATAGACAATGCAAATTACACGCCGGCGTTTCGTTAGCGGCTGCGTTGATACAAACTGTTCATCGCGTACGCCTGGTCCACAATCCTGCAATTAGCAACACATAACAGTGCTGGATTATACACGTGGGTAGTATCTCATCAGAAACACGATTGGTTGGTGTCCCAATACATATGGACACAAATAATTATATTTATTTGCAAAGGTGTCCCAAAACATATGGTACAGAAAAATAACTATTTTGTTAGATTTTAGGGTGTCCCAAAACATAGCTACGAACAACCTCTGTAAAAGCGCTCCAGGTGTTGCCAACCTCTTTGATATGCCAGATACAATGGAAGAGCATGTGATGGCAGTAAATGAGAAGCTGCAAATACTCGCTGCCTTCGAGGACGCTGCTGATATCGGTGCAACTGCGCAACATCTCGGTCATCACGAAGACGGTCACAGCCTGCAAATGACATTCGCCAAGGATGTCCTCTCAGTTCTCAATGTTCTACGACCGAAAAACCCTTTCTTACCACAAAATGGTCCAGATTTGGTCACGCTCCATACTCGAGAGGTCATGCCTTCTGATATAGCAGAGGCGCTATGCTATGCATACGAAAGAGGCAAGGATCTCCATGACGCCTTCGTTAGTGAGGGACTGAAGAAAGGTAAGGTTTCCATCACAGACATCATCAAGAGGTCAGCTCTCCAGACGTTTGCAAGACGCATAGATGAAACAAAGAACAGGAACAAAGTCAGTGCACTGAAAAAAGATATATCACTGGTGTCTCATCTTTTATTGTCGCTACAGCCCCGGCCAGATTTCGACTTGGACAATTTCTTCAAATTCGAAAACCAGAGAGAGCCACTATCTTTGTCTGACCAGGGAAAGTTCAGGTTCGGCACAAATTCTGATTGTCTGCACTGTCTGACTATCCTAAAACTAACACCTCCAGATGGTGTTACGGTTAAGGTGTTGGATGCCCCAGATGTGATTTACATGTTCCGCCCAACCAATGCCGCTATCTTCGAGCAATATGCTGTGCGTCATTTCATGCCCTTCATTACCAGCTCTCTCTCAAGTTCAACATCGCTACTCGACATCATATGGGACACCTACCCTGATGACAACCTCAACGCCCAGGCTCAAGCTAAACGAGGTACCCCTGGCGTGACAACCATCGTCGAAGGCTCTACACCTGTCCCTCGTGACTGGAACAAGTTCCTGGCAAATTCAGAAAACAAGGTCCAGCTGTTTAGGTTCCTTTCAAAAGTTGTTATCGAGGCATCGTCTCAGCTCACCAATGTTATGGTTTGCTCCACGTATGACGATCTTGTCCTGGTGAATACGCTTCAGCGTGAGTGCAAGACGTGAAAACGAAAGTCTGGGCACCATTCTGGACAGTGCAAGCCGACGCAAGCAAAGCGTGTGCCCTCCTTCACCACTGTGGGTGTGGAAAAGCCTGCAGAGGAAACTGCAAATGTGCCAGGGCAGGTATTAAATGCACTATTCTTTGTCACTGTGAAGGTGGATGCATCAACAACTACGAACTGTAAATAATAAGAGATTTCATGTATGCAAAACGTCTTACAGGCGAGAAGGATTTTGATGCGATCCTGCAAGTTGATTGCCTGTAAATAGTACGTACATGTGTAACTGGTGGTGCCTACGCCCTATGTCATGGTCTTAAGGGTATTCATTTCACTGGTTTGAAATAAACTTTATGTTTTCTACTACAATATATTTATATTTTATATTTTCTACAACCAATATCATGCTGTGATATCAAGTGCCTATATCATATTCCGTGAAAGACCCAAAGCACATACACGTAGCTTTGATAAACAGAAAAGAAACCATACTGACCTTGATCCCGAACATGAGAACTTGACCCCAATATAGATGGAACGATCTCATCGATGGACAAATGATACATGAAAACCCCATGAATGACATCAAGATAATAATAATCGTACTGGAGGATACCAGAGATAAATAAGAGAAAATATTAAGAACGTAGTGCTTTAGCGGAAAATTGACCTTCACATTGACCCATATCATGTGACCTTGACCCTAAATCGATTCAAAAACTTCACCAATCACTTCAGCACTCCCAAAAACCCCATAAACGACACTAAGATCATCCAAATCGGAACACAGGTTCCAGAGATCTGGCAATTTTCGATTTGGGTGGCGGCCATTTTTTATTTTGGCAGAAGCATCAATATCTCAGGTTGCTTCCATCAAAATTCAGAAATAGTATGGTATCAAGGTCATCTGTGCCAAATGTCAGGCTTTTGTCCAGATGTGAAAATTTATCACTTTACGTCCCTCACCACCAGGTCTTTGTGTGTATACGGCTCGTTCAGCAGTCGGCAGAAGAGTCGGGGGTGGGGCATTGTCTGTTATTTTCCGCAGTCGCATTCTCTTGACTGCGTCTCATCAATGTAGCCCCACTTCTTCGTGGTTGTTTTTGTGCGACCGACTCTGGTTCGCGTTGTTCATGAAGCCTTTCCGTGGCTTCAATCGGCGCGTAGCAGGCACGTGGTTGTGTAGTTGGTGTTTTATGTCAGTTTCTTGACTTGTTTTTTCAGTGTTGCTATCAACAGTCCGCCTGATATCCGGTGGGGCTATGTTAGTATTAGTTTTGCTTGATAGAAGCCCTATACGAGGTTCGTTGTTCCACTCTGTAAGTTTCTTTGTCTCTTCGCCATGCGTGATCATACTATATGGCACATTCATTACGCACGTAACCGATTGAAATGTGGACACTCCAGGAAATGCAGCGTATGATCAATATATTTCACCTCCTCTTTGAGTTACTTCCATTTGTGACGTCATCTGTATTTTCTGCAAGATGGGACTGAAATTCTGAAGAAAAAACAAATTGGATGAGTGACACATGGAAATACTGCGGAGGGCATACAATGTATGCTGACATTCCACGAAATACATTAGGCAGGGCTAACTCGTTATATTTTGCTTTTAGATCTTTGGAAACGTAACGCCCATTGTATTGACAGTATAGCATCTGACTACGCTTATCAAGCATTCAACTACTCCTCATACTTGGTAAAACTACTATAATAATAACGGTATATTTGTATATTGCGCTGTTTGACAACAAGGATGCATTTC
The DNA here is from genome assembly GCA_963995525.1 of Escarpia spicata. Lineage (NCBI taxonomy): Eukaryota > Metazoa > Annelida > Polychaeta > Sabellida > Siboglinidae > Escarpia > Escarpia spicata. Next base: position 23,981,403 of record OZ023212.1, read on the forward strand.
TTTACGCCCATAGCACTTTCTATATATCATATATATCTAGTGCTGATTATCACCAACCGCAGTATCTTCAAACGAATATTCTGAATCTAAATGTCTATGTGATGCAGATTTGTATTTTTATTGAAGACACATGCGTAGTGCTATGAAATCCATGTTATAGTAGGTAGGACGGAATGAGAACTCTTGTGATAGGATGACTGGTCAACCACTACCCAGGGGCATCCGCAGTCTTAATTTCGGCGCGACCGTAACACAAATATCGTTTTCATCAGCATGTTGAGACACATTAAGTGTCTCACAGACTGACTGATACAGCACACAACTGTATCACAGACAAACTGAAGCAGCACATAATTGTATTACAGACAGACTGAAGTAGTACACAAGTGTATCACGTAATTGGAATTTGCATGTATAACCAGTGTAGGATCTTAAATTATGTATATCCAACTTCACTCTGCCGATGAAGACTGCGATATGCAATCGAAATACACCATACAGGCGCACACACCCACACGATCATACACCTATCAACACACCACACACACACACACTCACTCTCACACACAGACACACCCACACGATCATACACCTATCAACACACCCCACACACACGCACTCACTCTCACACACACAGACACACATGAAGAACACACAAGAAATGTGAAATCTAACAATGTACTAGTTTATCCAATTGTCCCGTGTGTGTGCGTGTGTGCGTGTGTGCGTGTGTGCGTGTGTGCGTGTGTGCGTGTGTGCGTGTGTGCGTGTGTGCGTGTGTGCGTGTGTGCGTGTGTGCGTGTGTGCGTGTGTGCGTGTGTGCGTGTGTGCGTGCGTGCGTGCGTGCGTGCGTGTGTGCGTCCCTGTGTTGATATGTGTGTATGTGCGTGTGCGTGTCTTTGTATATATATATATATATATATATGTGTGTGTGTGTGTGTGTGTGTGTGTGTGCGTGTGCGTGTTCGTGTGCGTGTGCGTGTGCGTGTGCGTGTGCGTGTGCGTGTGCGTGTGCGTGTGCGTGTATGCATGTGCGTGCGCGGGCGTGTGTTTGTGCGAACATGGAATCACGCCAAACTAAAAAAATTATTTAGTTTGTACAACGGCAGTAGTTGTACAGTCGAGGTGACCGTGCCCCAGGTAGACGCGGCTGTGCAAAGTGCGGCCGCTGGTGAAACCGGAGCCTGCATTTTACCGGAGAAGACGGTAAAATGCAAGGTTTACATCCCTTGTTGTAAAACAACAAGGGATGTAAACTGAATCATGTTGTGGGTCAGGCAGTTTCGAAGCACCCTTTGGCATCGAAACAAATCATTACTGGAAACAATATAATGATATACAATTTGTGCAGAATAAGAAATACTAACTCACACAATGAAAAACATACATTGAAAGCCGTAAAGAAGACTTTGTAACTTTGTTAATACGTATCAGACGTGAAATTTCTCTAGAACCAGGTCATGCCACATACAGAGTTCACATACGGGCCCACAGCCCGATATACACAGTTCGACACACACAGTTTGTCACCCGTCACTGTACCGCACATCGACTTGTTGCCGCTCGGCGTTGTCCTCTTTTGTCGAGGCGCTGCCGACGCCCGGCATAGCTGACACTTCGCCCGACGGTTGCCTGGCTGACTCTTTGCAGACGCTCTGCCTCGCTGACGGGGTCATGACACAGTTGGACTTCCTGTTTGGTTAAAAAAACTGCAATGTATTTTTGAGATTTTTTTTTTTTAATTCACCTGCTCTGACATGAGTGCATTTGAGTAGTTAGATTTCCGGGTATGATTTTAGAAGCTGTTGATAGTAAAATGTTGTATTCTTAGGTGACTGCACTAAGTGGAAGGGTATTTGGCAGCAATTTGGCTTGTTGACCCTTTAGCCGGATTACTGTCTGCATTCATTTATAAATATTGACGGGTGTCATACATAGAGGCATTTTGCGAGAGCTAAAATATTAGATTTTAACTAAACTCGACCAATATGTCAATGAGATAATGATAACAGCAGGTGAGAAGTTTAATAAATTTTATAGGTCACGATTCCTTATAATCAAACAAAACGTTAACCTAGTTGCCAATGGGAAACTAACAGTGTGCTGAGCCCTGACACTTCGGCGACACCGCAACCGTCTGGCACCACCCCGACCGACTTCCACGCGCATGCCTTTTCTTGCGCTCCAGCGCAGCCTGGACAGCTACACAGTGAAAACAACATTCACCACACAGTGAAAACAACATTCACCACTCAGCATACAAAGACAGCGCAGCCTGGACAGCTACACAGTGAAAACAACATTCACCACTCAGCATACAAAGACAGCGCAGCCTGGACAGCTACACAGTGAAAACAACATTCACCACACAGCATACAAAGACAGCGCAGCCTGGACAGCTACACAGTGAAAACAACATTCACCACACAGCATACAAAGACAGCGCAGCCTGGACAGCTACACAGTGAAAACAACATTCACCACACAGCATACAAAGACAGCGCAGCCTGGACAGCTACACAGTGAAAACAACATTCACCACACAGCACCAAAGACCGTCTACATACATACATCAATATACGAGGTCGATATATGTATTTCGGCTATAGTGCGTAATAGCATTATTCATATTATTAGTTTTGTATAGTTACTGAATGACGACAAACATTTCTTGTACAGTTGCAACATTATAATTATAAATATGCGGTCTACTCACGGGTTACGTACCCCAACTTAGGTTCACTGACTTCGAGCGGCAAGTCTGCACAGTGCAAATGTAAATTTTTGATCAGGCACCCACAAGACACTTCGGGCTACAACAAAAATTGACTGATGCAACCCCTTCATTCGTTTGCGTTCAATAGGGCGCGTTGATAACGTTCGAATATTTGTATATTACGGTCCGTTAATATAACATAAATTAAACGGTTTCCTGTAAACTCGGAACGCTACGTTGTTAAGTATGCAGAAGGGTGAAATAAGCAATGAATACATTAATGATCACTTGGTAATTAACATATATATTACTTAGTTTTACATCATTATTATTAATCGCAAACATTCGTTAAGCTATATTATCCTCAAGAAGAAGGATAATGCGGAATAGCCGGTTGCCTAGGACAGCTACGTATCAGAATCGTCGGTTAAGGTAACTATGCTTCCAGACCCGCTAGGCAGCGATGTCCTACCAAAAGAACAACATTAATCTAAAGGTTCCTGTAAACATGGAACGCATCATAACGCCATACCAACATTATGTAGGCATGTAAAAGTGACAACAAACAGTAGAAAGACTGTGGGTAACTATCAGTAAAAGTTTATGTTTGTTGAAGTTGCAATGTATTGTATTTGTTCAGATTCCAAGAGGTCCAGTGGACCAAGTAGCAGGACTGCCAACTGAAATAATACATATCAATAATAAATAATAATACTGTAAAAATAATAAGAACAATAAGAACAAACGAGACATAAAACCACAAAATATCAACATCAAAC
>OZ023212.1:23989897-24059897 GCA_963995525.1 Escarpia spicata
GAAGTGGCTCCTCACTTGTCACGGACGCAGTTCGCTATACTCCGCGGCCGCCGCCTCAACCGTCGCTCATCAAATGGTGTCACTTTACTTTTTCACAGTGAGAAATGCAACAAATAAAACGTGAAAAAATGAATGTGGTCTCGTCTCTATGTTGTCCTTGTTGCTACAATGATTTCGTAAACTTATGTGGTACGGGATAACGAAGGATAACCTACCAATTAGTACACACAGGCATAGCATCGGGTACAAATTACGCACACATTCATTGGCACCCATCAACCTCTTTGGGGACGTACTTTGTAGATTGTTCATAATTTAGAACAGGAAGTCGACCTTCCTGTTGTTGTTCTTCTTTTTGATTCTTCTTGTTACCCTCCGTCTTCTCTTACTCCTCCTTTCTGTTCTTCCTTTCTCCCTCTTCTTATAACGTGCCAGTTCTTCTTTTTCTCCGTTTTAGTTATTTGTCGTCAGCATTTACTTCGGTGCGCTGTTCCAATCACGTTTCCACACTTTGTTCTTACCAACGTGTATAATAATACTATTTTAGTTCGACAGAAGCCCAATCAGATGCCTTGTGTAGTTCATCGTCTATACATGGCCACACAGCATGACATATTTAGTACAACCGTATTGGATTGGAAATGCCTCTATGTATGACACCCGTCAATATTTATAAATGGATGCAGGCAGTAATCCGGCTAAAGGGTCAACAAGCCAAATTGCTGCCAAATACCCTTCCGATTTTAGTAAAATCAGCTAAAATACCAAATTTTACTGTCATCAGCTTATACATTCACACCTGGAAATCTCATTACTCAAATGCACTTATGTCAGAGCAGGTGAATTTGGTAAAAAATAATTTCTAAAAAATACACTGCACTTTTTTCGTCTAACTGTGTCACGAGCCCTTCAACACAAAAGGAATGAATCAAACTCGCCTCGTTTTGAGTACTTAGAGATTACATGCTAGGGGCCGTTCACGGACTATCATCGAATATAGACAATTCAAGAAAAGTTCGCATCACATCGTAAACATACTATTTTGACAATTTTGCTTGCCATGTCTTCACTTTTGTTATAACAGAAAGTTACTGCCAATCCCCCGCTATACGCCAACATTGAAATTAGCAATAATTATATTACTAGCAGGATATATAAGTTGGACACTTTCGGGTAGCCACTATAAACGTTCGATCTGTTCGAAATTAGACAGCCTCACTTTGTGATAGATTAATTTCAAAGAAATTAGACATCCGTGTTGTAACTGAGACCTGGCTCAGTCCACATCATACAGCTGCATGCATTGCTGGCGTTTCCCCTGCTGGTTTCACCTTTCACCATCGACCACATTTAGTCAAACGTGGTGGTGGTGTTGGCTTTCTAGTGTCACAACAGTTCAAAGTTAAATTACATTCCAACCCTGAATACTCCAGTTTTTAGTCCACCTCTGCTGAAATTTCAGATTCTTCTTTCTCCGCATACTTTGTTTGTATCTATCGCCCTACAGAACACCCAGCAAATTTCTTTGAAGACTTTCAAGATCTATTGGAAAATCTGGCAACCATTCATTCAGAATTTTACATTCTTGGTGATTTTAATCTTCATTTCGATATGGCTTCTACAACTACAACTACAATTACGTTTGATGGTATTCAGGCATCGTTTGATTTAAAACAACATGTTAACTTTTCGACACATTTACCTAGACATTGGCTTGACCTCTTGATAAACCGTTCACCTTGTGGTACTATCCAAACACCTACTTTTTCAGATGGGTTATCAGACCACCATACTGTCATTGCCAATGTTAACATTTCTATAACTCCATTAGGGTTGAAACACAATGTGTCTTACAGAGCCATTCACAGGATTGGCATTACAGCTGTAATGGCTTGTAGCCTTAATTCTGACCATATCACTGTTTTAAACGAACATTTATTTGGCATATATAAACAGTACTGTCAAGTACTCAATGCATTACTTAACAAACATGCACCTATGGAAATAATCAGGCATAACGTATTATGTCCCTGTCTTGATCGTTTGACATTTACATAAAGGTGTCATCATTTGCAATAAAGAAGCCGTCCCTGCCCGTTTGTTTCCATTTTGCAATATGCCGCCCGAACTTGTGCCAAAATAGGACTGTTTACATACTGTGAAATAGTTCGGGATATTGTCGTGACAGGCCCACTACTGGCCTGGCGGCAATATGACACCCAGTTCCGTACACTTCGACAGTCGAACCCGGAAAGTTCCCCTGGGTGCAACCCAGGTGGGACTTGTTTTTTTATGTATGTACACAGAAATCCAGGGGTCGGGTCGTGCTCCAGCAAATTTTCCTAATAAGTCTTCCCTTCGCCCCCAGCCCTTTCCAGCCGGCTCCTGCTGGTTGTACCAACAAGGGACGACGTGTCAGGTGCGCAGGTGCAGGTGCAGATACAAGCATGTGTGCGCTAAATGCCACGCCCCTCACCCATCCAGCTCATGTCACCAGCACATCACCCCCAGCAACAATAACCCTGAACACTTACAACAGGTCCTACAGGGGTATGATCAAGTGTGATCATGATTTGTGGCTGCATTGGTGCTGTGGGGTCAGTGTCTGGCTATTCACTTAGTTTTCCAGATTCATCACTGACAACCGAGCTGTGGTAAAAAAATCAGTAGTCTGCTAAGAACTGTCAATTGAGAAGGCTAGTTATGACTGCTTTGAAATGTAATGCTTATTTTAAGGAAAACATATTCCAGGAGAACCTAATGCCATTGCTGACAACAAATTGTTCTTGCTTCAACTGGTGTCTTAGCCGCCTTGGTAGCAAGTATATTTTATCAGCATTATGCTCCAACTAGTCTAATGACATTGTTATATATCAAAAAATTGGCCAATAAGGTTGACCCAACCTAGCATTGTGTTATAAAGAAGCTATTGACTGGAGCCCAGAAGCTGGCAGGTAAACCCAACATCCGTTTCTAATTACTCTTACAGTCCTATACTAGATTGTTGACAATGTACAATTTATTGTCTCGTTATCCTATCTACTCTGTATGTTACAAAGTTTGTTTCTGTTGGCATTCCATACGTGTTTACACACTGGAAATAACGATGCATTCTTGAACTAAGAGCAAAACGGTGATACAGTTGGCAGATATAAACATTTCAAATGTATGCATTGTATTAATGATGTGTCAGTTTAAGCACTACACTTCTGGTCGTCTTGTCACTTTATCTATTTCACAAACCAAAGATATGTATTGTCCAGAAATTGTTCTGTTTAGATTCCTAAAAAATGAGTTGCCTGTTCACATGTCTATCTGCTTCATGAACGTATTTACGCAAAGCGTTACAATGCGCGAGACTAGACCCTAGTGAATGCTTATCCCTATGCTGCAGACATCCAGGCCTCACAAAGTTTCTGGGTGGTTACTGTAAGCGGTGGGTGATGCAGTATGACTATCACCCATCCGGTGCAGTGTTATTTCCATACAAAACCACCTTTTCCGTTAATTTGAGATAATTGTTCTCTTGATTAGTGCTGTAGGCAGTGGATGAAGCAGTATGACTGGCATCCATTGTGTGCGGTAATGCTTCCATTCCATACCAACTTTTATTATACATTTCATTATAAATGTACTTGGCTAACGCTGTAGGCAGTGGATGATGCAGTATGACTGGCATCCATTGTGTGCAGCATGACAGTGGGGAGCACGGCTAAAACCAACTTGGTATACAAATCATGTTGTCACAACTGCGTGAATTGGTGAATACGTGTCCGTGTTAGTATTGCCGTGGTATTATATAAGTGTTGCAGTATGACTGACATGTTAATGAGTATGCCACCTTGTGGAAAATCGGACACTCTGTATTTATAATCACTAATTTAATGGTTTACTGGTGGAACTCTCCACACATCTGAAGCAGTTTAACACACTAGCAGAGCCCTGGGGTGGGGGTTGGCCCTCTGGTACAGGAGGCCGGGCAGAGAAAATGACAATCCCCCTTTGCTAATCTTGTCATTTAATAACTGTGTTTATGTATTATCCCGATGAATATGTTTGTCTATATCTCATCGATCGATATGTGATTTAATTCATGTTGGTACAATTATTAAATGACGTTTACCAACAATTACTCTTGTGTAATTCATATAGCAAACGAGCTCAGGGTTCTGCCATTAAGCATCAGCAGGGTATACATGAACATTTGTACACATATCAAAATAGTATTTATACAATGTGATGCGAACTTTTCTTGAATTGTCTATATTCGATGATAGTCCATGAACGGCCCCTAGTACGTAACCTATATGTACTCAAAACGAGGCGAGTTTGATTCATTCCTTTTGTGTTGACATTTCGATTACGCTTGAGTAGTATAGTAGGTCCCTTACGAGTTACGCTGGCGCACCCTTGAGGAAATCCCATGTTAAAAAAGATAGGGATTTCCTCAAGGGTGCGCCAAGTGTCGAGAGATCATGGTATGCAAATGAGCTCGCCTTATTAGCATAAATGCCCTTATTTGGCAATTGTGGGCTTGGTTAGTTATGCAAATGAGCTTGGAAAAGTAGTTCCTGTAGTAGTAGTAGGATGTCCACATGTTAAAGGATAGGAAAATATCTCGATGTTAAACGTCAAATCAATTTATCGTACAGGTATACGACGACTTTTTGAATTTTCACAGTGTTAAAGGATAGGGAATTTTCACCATGTTAAAGCATAGGGAATTTTTATCCATGTTAAAGGATAGGGAATTTTCACCATGTTAAAGCATAGGAGCTATTATCGTAAAGGTATGCGACCACTTTTAGAATTTTACCCGTGTTAAAGGATAGGGAATTTTTACCTTGTTTAAAAGCATAGGGAATTTTTATCCATGTTAAAGGATAGGGAATTTTCACCATGTTAAAGCATAGGAGCTATTATCGTAAAGGTATGCGACCACTTTTTGAATTTTCTCCGTTTTAAAGGATAGGGAATTTTCACCATGTTAAAGCATAGGGAATTTTTATCCATGTTAAAGGATAGGGAATTTTCACCATGTTAAAGCATAGGAGCTATTATCGTAAAGGTATGCGACCACTTTTTGAATTTTCCCCGTGTTAAAGGATAGGGAATTTTCACCATGGTATAGCATACGGAATTTGTATCCATGTTAAAGGATAGGGAATTTTCACCATGTTAAAGCATAGGAGATATTATCGTAAAGGTATACGACTTTTTGAATTAAAAAAATATATACCGAAGAGCATTTGAATATGTCACACACGAGACTGCTTGGCCCGTAGGCCGAGGCTCCGCCAAGGGACCGAGCTGATGATGACATGTCGAAAATGTGGTGTTATAATAAGGTGTAATTTATAATAAAAGGATTATAAATTCAACGGAGGTCGTTTTATCTGATGTAATGTATACGAAATGTAGACTACATATAGGACTATGTTATATCAGAACCTATAGCCTCGTTTTTTCGAGCAGAGCGACCATCTTGGAAATAGACCTTTGGTATCATTTCCGTACGGTAGTTTTTCTCCCTGTTAAAGAATAAGGGCTAAACCCTAGCTGGCCTACAGCTCATAACCACTGACAAACAACTTACAAACACTGACATACAACATACATATACCAACCTACAACACTTAACCAGTGCTAAACATTGACCCACAGTCTGTAAAACACCGACATACATCATAGGTCAAACATATAGGCTATTGTTATACGGTAGTACGTAAATTCGTGTCTCTTATAAACCCGTACTCGAGACGTGTCTGGACTTGTTTGTTTGTTGCGGGCGTGAGCGCGCGCACCCTGTATGACATCATTAAACTGCTAAGCGCAGTAATGTTGTGCACGAGGTGAGTTGGTTAAGCAGGTAGTGCTTTGGTTAGACCTTGTTTTGAACTTGCGCGTATGTAATGTAATCCCTTCATGTGACGTCATGATGCAGTGACATCGTTAAACTATAAACTGCTATGCGCCGTAATTTTGTGCGCGAGGTGAGTTGGTTATACAGGTAGTGATCTGGTTAGCCATCGTTTTGAGCTCTCGTCACAAAAGAGTATTAGCTATTCTCATAGGTTAGAAATTTCGTGTTCGTCCGGCACGCCCACGTGACCTTTATGTTCTGTCGAACTGTTATAAAAGGCCTGCGTCTGTTTTGTGTGGTCATTATATCTTACATTTTGGAAGATGAACACCATGACTAGTGATAACGTCCGGCAAGGGATTTTGCTACCGAAGGCGCAGCCTTCTCCGGCTACAGGCCCACTCGACCTCACGACCCCGACAATAAACCCGGGCCAACAGCCAACGACCAGTTCAACGACCAGTCCGACGACCAGTTCGACGACCAAAACAATTTCGTCTCTGTCATCAGCTCCGGCAACCGAACCAACCAGCAACCCGACGTCTTCACCTCCGACGAAACGTCGGAAGCTTTTACCTCGTTATGCCTGCAGCATGTGTGGCAGTACCTTCAGTTGTAAAGGGAGTTGGAACATTCATGTGAAGCAGGGCTACTGCCAAAGGAAACAAGATAAGCAGCGGTGACGTAAAAAACAACTTGAAGAGCTAATAGTAAGTTTAAATTTCTCATAGTGTTCAAATGCTATTCAGGTCTTGTTCTAAGTCAAGGCCTGCTACAAAGAACATAATATTATATTTCTCTTATACATACCAGTTGACCATTCATTATTAAACTCATCCCTTCACTGTTTCAGGGTCAAGAAAAGGAGCGTATTGCTGCATTTCTTGATACTTCTCCCTCTTCCCCCCTGTTGCGGCAAATATCGACCCTCCAAGCGACTGTCTCTACTGCTGAACACACCGAAGCAGTGCAAGGAGAAACGACGACAGTCTTTACGTAGTAGAGTTGAACTTACTTCAAATAGTTGCCTGTTTGCAAACTGGTTTGAACTGGTATTCGCTGTGTAAGTCTGATCTACTCTACAGCCCGTGAATGTGTATTTCCTACTCTACAGTCCGTGCTCGTTCGGCACGCCGACGTGACCTTTCGGCACATTCACTAACTATATAAGCGCTGTGTTTTGTCAATCGGCTCATCATTCGTATTACGACGCCATCACGGCTAACATCATGTTGAAGACACCCTACTACCGACCTCGCAATGCGGCAGACTTGAGCGACGAGGACGAGCCGACGAACCGATCCATCATGCCGGTGACCAACCGCCCTTCTGTGCGGACGGAACCAGAGGGCGAGGACATCTGGTACACTATTTCACAATTTCTGCCGACACGGTCGATGTGACAACTTCCGCTCCTGACGATGTCACAGTTTCTGCCGACACGGTCGATGTGCCAACTTCCGCTCCTGACGACGTCACAATTTCTGCCGACACGGTCGATGTGACAACTTCTGCTCATGTCGATGTCCCAACTTCTACCGATACGGCCGATGTGACAACTTCCGCTCCCGCCGATGTCGCAACTTCTGCCGATACGTCTGATGTGACAACTTCTATCGATGGTACCAATGTAACAACGACCGCTCCTGAAGACGTCACAACTTCTACTCACGTGACCAATGTCACAATTTTTGCGTTAGGATTAGGGTTGGGGTTAGGGTTAAGCTTAGGATTTCGGTCAGCGTTAGGGTTAGGATTAGGCTTAGCGTCAAAATTAGCTCCATAATCAAGGTGTGCAAAGCTGAACACTCAAGACGACACTATCCATGTGTAGTATCAAGTGTTGGTTCCAAGATTCCGTTTCGAAACAGAGGCGAAACACTATGGAACAAATGGTTCTGACACTAATGGAGGATTAGGTTGATTAAAGACTGGTTGACTGTCTGGAACAATACCACAACCAAGTATACGAACCGACTTTGTTGGACTCACAAGGCTCCTCGCCGTGTGGCAGGCAAGACTGAAGTAGTGAAATGCGGTATCGTCTTGTACACGATTAAACTTTGCAAGACTCTGTATCAATGTCTAGTATCTGGTTCTTGTAGTTATGGAGCGTGACATGTAAATACGTTTGTGTTGTTCACGAATAAACTGTGCAAACCTCATCTTGTGTCTTTACTTAACCAAACTAACACCACGAATCAAACTTTCTCACTCACTCACTCACTCACTCACTCACTCACTCACTCACTCACTCACTCACTCACTCACTCACTCACTCACTCACTCACTCACTCACTCACTCACTCACTCACTCACTCACTCACTCACTCACTCACTCACTCACTCACTCACTCACTCACTCACTCACTCACTCACTCACTCACTCACTCACTCACTCACTCACTCACTCACTCACTCACTCACTCACTCACTCACTCACTCACTCACTCACTCACTCACTCACTCACTCACTCACTCACTCACTCACTCACTCACTCACTCACTCACTCACTCACTCACTCACTCACTCACTCACTCACTCACTCACTCACTCACTCACTCACTCACTCACTCACTCACTCACTCACTCACTCACTCACTCACTCACTCACTCACTCACTCACACAAGCCCTCACGCATTCACTCACTCACTCAAGCTCTCACTCACTCAAGCTCTCACTCACTCACTCACTCACTCACTCACTCACTCACTCACTCACTCACTCACTCACTCACTCACTCACTCACTCACTCACTCACTCACTCACTCACTCACTCACTCACTCACTCACTCACTCACTCACTCACTCACTCACTCACTCAAGCTCTCACCCACTCACTCACTCACTCACTCACTCACTCATTCACTCACTCACTCACTCACTCACTCACACAAGCCCTCACTCACTCACTCACTAACTCACGCACTCACTCACACAAGCCCTCACTCACTCACTCACTCACACACTCACTCACTCACTCAATCAATCAATCAATCAATCAATCACACACTCACTCACTCACTCACTCACTCACTCAACACAATTGCACTGATATAATTTACGCCATGACATTTGATAATAGGCAATAAATATTGCCCAGTTACAACTTGCACACTGTTTCTGTTATCGTACACATCAAACTAGCTGCGGCCATTATGACTGTACCTGGAGTACACTCATCAATTATAGTAATAGCCCGACAGAAGACATAAATCATTTTATAGTTTGCATAAATTAAGATCTCTCATGACACAAAAGAGGTCGTTTATACTCAATACGTCATTTGACATTTTCCATAAGATACTGTATAAGCAAACATTCGCATTCTTCACTCACGATGTCCTTCGGGGAAACATTAGCGATTATATCGGCATGTGTTGAATGTCCAATTTATTTAAACCTCAAAGTGTTTGTTTCCGTGTGAAGAGTTTTGTTCCACGTAAAATATCTTGTTGATTTATGATAAACAGCATAGTAGTGTTGTTTCCTGCACTCGGCGACCTATGGCGCACTATATGCTCAGTTGGAGCAGCTCTACCAAGGAAACCCCGTCCTGTCCCGAGTCACTGCGCGCAAAACAAATAGTTGTTTGACACCGGTTTCTAGTCCACTGTACGGTGGGTCATGGCACCGGTTGTCAAATGTCACACAGTCACAACATTGGTTGTCAGCCGTCAGACTGAATCAATACTAAGTACATGCATACAATTGGGTAATTGTTATGTTTGGACTAATGTAACCACTGTTAAAGTAGCAATTATGCAACCACCTTCTATGTCCAGTAGAGTACCCTGAAGAAATTGATACAATTCTTCTATTATCACGATACTAACTTTATATTACAGCTATTATTTTATAAGCATTGCGGCTTTTGTTCACATGTTTCCTGCTGACAGGCGACGTACATAAAGAAAAAGCATTGTCTGTGAATTTAGAATTTTCAGTCCACAGAGCAAAACAAAAGGCTGCCTTTGCCTTCACAAGAAAGACCCGATCGTGTGGAATGTACAAATGAAGGGAAGTTAAATAATCCTAAATACATATTAGAACATGTTTATTGGTTTATTATCAGATGCATCGTGTTGGATTCATCACACGGCGTAGACCGTCAGAAAACCAGCGTGCAGCTAAATGTACAAATTATGGGGCATTTGAAAATCCATAATAAACATATCACATCATGCTAAAACTTACTCCTTAATTGCGTCTCGGATTGTTTGTTTTAACGAGGCGAATCAAGCAGTTTACTATTATGCAAAGATAACAATGAAAAAATCTTGGGAATATAAAATCGTAAACAGTTTCAACATCTATCAAAGCATCATAAGATTTCCCCAAAAAAAATCATGAGACTAGGAGATTATGTAGGCTGTGTCGTAATTCCACAAATATATTACGACTGGTCTATCATGCGATATTAACATCTTCACTTCTGGTTTAAATACCTTCAATCAGTTTGTTTATTTATAAGACATTGGCTTTTATTGAACCACCAGTGCACTGTTGGTAGCCAAACTGTGTTGTAACAAAACTAGTTCACACCCAAGTTGTTGTTGTGTAAACTGATGGCGTAAGCTGGTGCGGCGGTTCTGTACAAAATGACGTAGGTCTACTGCTGCTCTGTTGTCCATATTATTCCTCAATACACATGTTCTGGATCAAAAACAAAATCGGTACCAGGAAAATTTAATGTACAGATTAAACCAATTTTTTTAAATTCCTTGCCAATTTGAAAATGTAGCGTTCCGAAAGTTGCTATCTTGTTAAACACACACAAACACACACACACACACACACACACACACACACACACACACACACACACACACACACACACACACACACACACACACACACACACACACACACACACACACACACACACACACACACACACACGCACACGCATACGCACGCGCACACGCAGATGCACACACACACACACGCACTCACGCACGCACTCTCACAAATACATGCACGCACGCACACACGCACGCACACACGCACGCAAGCACGCACGCGCGCCCGCACACACACTCACACACGCGCACACAAACAAGCACAGGCACACACTCACACTTGCCGATGCCTGTGTGTTTTCAGAAAGATGAACGCCCACATTCTAGCAGCGCCGGTGTACCGGTCTGGAAGGAGGTTCCGGTCTGAGAGTAAGTTCCGGTTCCGTTTTGCGTATTGCGCATGCTCGCGCAAACGCAGTACATCAAATGCGACCCGCGGTGAGCAACGTGACCTCATCTGACCGCTCAACTTTGTGCCCCGTGCCAGAAGTATGTGTCGACTGAGTTACATCGCGGTGAGCAACGTGATCGATCACCTTTGACCCTTGCTCGACGCTCGCGGCGACTGAGTTACATAATTAATCATGTTTCGCTTGCTGTAGCGACCGTTACTCCACTGACCTACTTGCCCCCTACGGTGTTTCATACATGCCAAATTGACAGAGATATGTGTCATTTATAAATTGTTACCCCCCAGGATCCCCACCCCCGACGAATTAAAAAAAATATAAATCTACGAACCACCCCATATGGGCCTGCTAGATTACATACACACTTTCAGCTTCATACATGCCAAACTGACAGAGATTTGTGTCATTTGTGTTTACCACAAAACCCACTGTGCGTATAAACAGCGCTGAAAACTGCAGCTCTGTGTGACGAAGTCTTAAGATACACAACGCTCTGAGACAATGACATCAAAATAAAACACATTTTTTGCAAATAATTACAAGTTATGCTAATTATGAGGGTTTGTTATGTATACTAACAATTACAAAAGTAACCGTATCATTAACTTAAACTATAATATAGTTGGGTCACGCATAGTTTCGGCAAAGCTGGCCAAAATTAGGCCTTACATTTGACATGTACAGTAGGTACACAAAACGGAATCGGAACTTACTCGTAGACCGGAACCTCCTTCCAGACCGGTACACCGGTGCTATGTGGCGCGACGGTGGCGCTGGCTAGCGAGCACTGTTTGTACGAGGACGCAGACATAGTGATGCATGGATGGCAGCACATCTTGGGTAGCGGCAACAGCGCGCCCATTCTCATGCGTGCGGCTAACGTCATCTTAAGCGCGTACGAATATCGGGCACAGATGACGGATCACTCTCGCCTAAAATTATTCAAAAAGTTTGATTGCACACTCTGCGTGTGATGACGGGCCTAGATGAACTCATCAACAAGCTGCACAGTCCTCGACAGCATGCTCGCCCATCTCGCTGAGCAGCACACCGTCCGTGAAGGCGTCTACCATTTCCGGCGAGGTTTAAATACATTCTTATGGTCTTCCGACATCTCCTCGAGTATGTTCTGGCAGTTCCACATTCAATTAAAGTAGCATGATGTTACCTCTTTTAAAAAAAATTTCTTTAATTTATGTACAACATGAACACTATTTACTAAGTTGAATATACTTATTACGGCCACCTTTGCCGACGGCAAAGGTGGCCGTGTACTGCGGAGATTGACCGTTGTGTGCATGTTGCAGGTTTTCCGCGACATATTGTACAGCTCCCTCGGTCAGCTCCTGGACGAGTACAACTCGGACGCGTGGAAAAACTGCATGTTCGGCATCTTCTACGGCATCGCCGGCTCTCTGCCGTGAGGGTTGCTCGCGCTGGCGTCGCTGAAAGCAACGGGAACGAGGCGGCGTGTCAAACGTAAACTGATACTCGCCGAAACAACGGCAACAAACTGTAAGCGTCACCTAGCGTCTACCAACGGCATCATTACTAGGCGGCGTAACAGCGACTCCGTTCGTAACAAATGGAAGTGACTCCTCACTTGTTACGGGCGGAGTTCGCTAAATTGCGCGGCCGCCGTCACAACCGTCGCTCACCAATGAGTGTGACATTACCTGTTCACAGTGAGAAATGCAACAAATGAAACATGAAAACCCGAATGTGGTCTCGTCTCTGTTTTCTTTGTAGCTATAGCAATGAATTTGTGAACGTTCGAAATAGTGGATAAGCTACATATTACGTTCGCATGACATCACTTACAAATTATATTACAAAACAGTATAATTACATACAATTCGTGCAGAATAAGAAACGCAAATTCCGAAAATGAAAATACACATTGAAACCCGTAAAGAAGATGGGAGACAGGCGTACAGTAGGGAAGGTCGGGACCGCTTATTACAGGGATGCTTTGAGCCTCCCCCGGTAACTTTTTTAATACTTATCAGCCGTACAATTTCTCTAGAAGCAGGTCATGCCACGTACAACGTCATTTGAATAATTACGGACGACTAATTTAACCTTTAATATATTTGTGAGTAACTTTAACCTTTAACATATTTGTGAGTAACTTTAACCGATAACATATTTGTGAGTAACTTTAACCGATAACATATTTGTGAGTAACTTTAACCGATAACATATTTGTGAGTAAATAGTTCGTGTTTTCTTGTTTTTGTTTCTTTATACAACTACCATAAGTGGTGCAGTGTTGTTGATATTGCATACTGTCAATAATTTTCTGTTAATACATGGAACAGTTATTGAAAGACACTAGTCAAATTTGTCACCTGGGGGATGACTATATATCGGGCCTCGTGACAATCGAACAATATCATTGAATAGAACACAATTTAATATAACGTAAACACAAATATCACTCCGTGATCTTACAAAAACATAATACAATATACGAGGTTCTGCCGCGAACTACATATGTACACTCGCCAGTTCGAATACAGGCCCACAGCCAGACATACACAGTTCGACACACACAGTTTGTCGCCCGTCACTGTACCGCATAATCAGCGACCTGTCGCCGCTCGGCGTTGTTCTCTTTCGCTTAGTTAACAGTTTACGTTTGTTTTATCTGCTGGACAGGTAATGAAGTTATTTTGTCACATAACGGACATTATTTTTAATAAATGTTTTATTTGTATTTTGTGAGTGATTTGTATTACAATATGTCGATTTGTGATGTCTGATAATTCATTTTATGCAGTCTAGGAGATGTTTTAAATGATAAATATAATTAAGTCCGGTTATATTATTGTGTAAACCGAATAACATAAATGTGACAATTTGTGTGAAAATGTGATGTTGTGACGTCATGATAACGCACTTATATGGAAACGTAATGCCACATACTTGTACGGGTATAATTTTTATGTAGTTACGCAATTCCAATATATTGTCAACATATGGGTTTATCTACGACACATTATATTTAAAAGTAATATTTAGAATAATATGTGACCAGTAATCTGTAGGTGCATTTCGATGATGTATTTTCTTCAGATATCTTATTTTATTTTCTGTATCATATTGAATTTGAACGAAGATATGTTTAATCGTTTATGATATGGTTACATATGATATATTTTCATAATAATAATAATAATTGCCTACTTTCATTAGCGATAATTCTTATAGTTAGTTATCTTTATGAATGGATCGCAACAGCGTGCTTCGACCCATTCACCCTCTCACCCTCTCACCCACGCACACACCCACCTAACCACTGACCCACCCACGCACCCACCCATCCACTCACCCAGCCATCGACACGTTCACCTACTAATCCACCCACCCACCCACCCACCCACCCACCCACCCACCCACCCACCCACCCACCCACCCACCCACCCACCCACCCACGGACTCGCCCACCCTCTTTACGAACAAGGATTCATATAATATAGCAGATATGGGTTAATTATAACTAGAAAAGACAATTACTTAAATTGCAAATAACTTATTCGAGTTAATTTATTCAAACAATTAAAATTAACCAATGCTATCAGGTTGGGCAATTAATTAATTAAATTCAAATTGCATGAATTTAATCAACCAGTTAACAATTACAATTAACTCATGTTCGTTCTATAGTCTCTCCCATGACTAGGGAGGGCATTGTCACACAGTCCACAGCATGGATGGCCGTTTCAATCTCTGCGCACGCACGCATGTACACACGCACGCACACACCCACGTACACACACACGCACGCACACACTCCATTCTTATATGGAACTGAATATAAATGTTGTTTTCACATTTAGCGTAGGTAGTTGTTCACCTTTAGTGGGCCACCCCATGTTTCAGCGTTGATACTTTACAAGTCTATCGGGCTGCTTGTTTCACATTTAGAGTAATTGTTTCACACATAGCGGAATTTTTACATTTAGCGTAGAATTTTGTTACGTTTAGCCGACCAGTCACATTTAGCGGAATTTTCACATTTAGTGGTGCCACAGTCTGTCAACAATGACAGAAAGACGGCTCAATGGCCTCGGAATGTTATATGTCCATAGAAAATCAATCTTCCCACCCCCGAAGAGGTTTATTTGTGTAAAGCCAATTGGCGAATCACTGCACGCGGCGGCGAGAAGAAGTGATCTTGTAAAACAATTTCAGACGGATGTAACTGTTGGAGCGATATTCCGAATATGATACATAGCTGTCGATTTTGATAAATGTATTGTCATTTGATAATAATTATATTTTATGTATTTTTTTATTCCCACGCAGCATGCGACCGACACTGAAACAATACTTAGGCTGAAAATATGCTAGATTGCACCAAAAGGGGGTAAATTTTCAACAGTTTCTGGAAGGGAACCCCTTACTGCTCCCCAATTGTTTTAGGCTAGCTACGACCCTGTAAGCCAAGGGTTTTCCAGCATCTAGCGAACAACTTTTTTTTAATCAATACAATACCCCACTCGCCCTTTGTGTCTGCGAATTTATGCAAAACGTATTAACCGCATTTTTATGGTAGATCCAACATAAACAATAGCGTATCTCTTTCCGTTTGTTTAGGTTAGATAACCGCGCCGTGTCATGCTGACCCAGAGTGTTAGTTCAAATGAAGGTCGGGGGAATGTATTTCTGTCGCACTAACCTCATTGTCTCAAGTGCAATGTCTCCATGGGCGATCAAGTGTTGGTGTTC
This sequence comes from Escarpia spicata, assembly GCA_963995525.1. Lineage (NCBI taxonomy): Eukaryota > Metazoa > Annelida > Polychaeta > Sabellida > Siboglinidae > Escarpia > Escarpia spicata. The sequence continues at coordinate 24,005,709 of OZ023212.1, forward strand.
TTAAAATATCGCATACGGTTTCAATCGGTCACAGTATTCCTCAAACATTTTGTTTTGTTTTACCTCGTTACGTCAGTAAACAACCTTGTCATAGAAAATGGTGCCATTATGACAACGTAAAATACCCTTCTGGTGCATAGCCCCACTAGAAAACTGGATTTAAAAAAAAATAAACACGATGTTATTTGTATGAATGGATTGAAAGGACGCACTGGGGACTTTCTATCTTGAAAATCACATAACAACAAATGAACGTAGGCTTACTTCTCCAAGCGTTATCAGTAAACTGCTCTTACATGGAAATCAGTGCAATTTTAATAATAACAATTACTCATACGCTTCCCAGCCCCATCAAAAGTTTGATTTTATGAAAAAAAGTTATCCCCAAAAATGTCAATTTTCGCATAGTAAAAATGTCCCTTCGAACGCAAATAAGGGAAATATTCTCCTGCTATTTCAAAGAAAGTTGAACAAAGAAATCCTGAGAAGCACAATTCCATACAGGCGCATACCTACACAATCATACACCTCTATTCACACACCCACACAATCATATACCTCTATCCATACACCCGCACAAACATATACCTCTATCCACACACCCCACACACTCACGCACACTAACGCACACATACACTCGCTCGCACGCACACACGCACACATGCATAGGCACACGTAAGCACACACACACACACACACACACACACACACACACACACACACACACACACACACACACACACACACACACACACACACACACACACACACACACACACACACACACACACACACACACACACACACACACACACACACACACACACACACACACACACACACACACACACACACATACATACACGCACACGCACGCACACCTATACGCACACACAAACACACCACATAAAATTTCGAAACATCGAGCATACATTTGTGATCAGGCACCCAGCAGATACTTCGGGCTACGACAAAAATTGACTGATGCAACCCCCTCATTCGTTTGCGTTTAATAGGGCGCGTTGATATCGTTCGAATATTTGTATATTATAATCCGTTAGTATAACAAAAATTAAACGGTTTCCTGTAAACTCGGAACGCTACGATGTTAAGTATGGAGAAGTGTGAAATAAGCAATGAATACCTTGATGGTCACTTGGTAATTAACATATATATTACTTAGTTTTATATAATTATTATTAAATGCAAACATTCGTTAAGCAATATTGTCCTCAAGAAGAGGGATAATTCGGAATAGCCGGTTGCCTAGGACAGTTACTACGTATCCGAATCGTCAGTTAAGGTAACTATGCTTCCAGACAGATTAGTCAGCGATGTCCTACCAAAAGAACAACATTAATTAAAAAGTTCCTGTAAACATGGAACGCGTTACAACGCCATATAAACCTTATGTAGGAATACAAAAGTGACAACAAACAGTAGAGATGCTGTGGGTAACTAGCAGTAATAGTTAGTTTTACTCAACTCACATTTATGTTCCTCGTTACATATTTTCCTCGGAAAGTGTATTTAATATCATATCTTAGTTTCAGTTATGATGAACAATTCGTAGTATATATAACTTATGTTAATTGTAATAAAAATCACATGTTAAACAAACTGATAAGTCTTAAATGTAAAAGTGTTGTTATGGGTTAATGGTTGTTCAAGAGACCCCACGGTTGGGGTCCTTTAAGCTACTTCACATGCCCCCACTAATTTGCATATATTTGGAAATTGACATACCCTAGCCTGACAAACGTCGTGACCCTCTTAGAGGACATACACATTTACAAGACATTGCAATTGTAATGTTATAAACTGATTTTGTTTATCACTGAAAATGTGCGAACATTTAGAAAGATAAGTTTTTAAACGACTACGAAATTGTGTAATATTTTCTCTGCCGTTTTCCATCTCTATCATTGCACCACCGACACTTCGAAGACAGGCAGCTGTGCTGGCCTTGGGCAAGCGTGCAAAAACATTGACCATCAACTATACAAGGTTTGCTCGGAAAGGGCTGTGCACAGAAGTCACGACATCCATTCAACAGCCAAGGACATGAACTTATAAAATGTCAGGGCCTCAGTGAAACAACAGCACATTGGATGGAGAAAGGACTGACTTTCCAAACCAACCTCCCTACATAGGTTCATTCCAGAACCATCTGTGCACCGTGCTGCTTCCGACCTCCCACGAAAGGCTTGAACGAAGCTAAACCGCCTGCGAACGGGAGTTGGACGTTTCAACTCTAATATGTAGAGATGCACCGCATTCACAAACAGCGCGCTTGTGAATGCGGTGCGGCCCAACAAACATCAGACCACACTATAAGCCACTGCGCTCTCTACGGTGGTCCACCCAGAGAGACTGGCATCGCCGAGCTGGACCTGGCGACCCGGGAGTGGCTGCTCAACAACACCCTACAAGTCTCGGCAGTAGACAAACGCGAGAATAGAAGAAGCTAAGCAATTCTGTACACTTTGTAATCTAGTGATATCCTTAAGGGCAATATTGTGAGAGATAAAAAGGAATTGCAATAGTCAAGCCTACTAGCAACAAATGCAATTGCGATAGTTTTTGCAACAGAAAGAGGCAAATAACGGCGAATACGTCGTAAATCACGAAAATGGTAATAACAGCAGAGACAAGTTTGAGAAATATGCTGTCTAAAATTGAAATTATCATCAAAGATTACTCCAAGATTTCGTGGTGAAGGTGCAGGCGTAACATACTGGCTAAGCATAGGTGTGAAGGAAAACTCTTAATTTTGTCAGGCTGCCACTGTGTACCAATAATAAGGAACTCTGTTTTATTAGCATTTAATCTACTCTCAGACATCCAAACGTACTTGTCATTAAAACAATTTCTGAGCTGATCTAAAGAGCAATTAGTATAAGATGTAGATAAAGAAATGTAAATCTGGGTATCATCTGAATAAAGATGATGACTTAAATTATGACTGTTAATAACTGAGCTCAGTGGTGTTGTGTAAATAATGAAAAGTAGTGGTCCGAGGACAGAACCCCGAGGAACACCACATTAAATAGGGTGTGCTGATGAAAGACAATCTCCAATCTTCACTGTCTGATACATATGTGTTAGACATAACAACAACCAACGCAAAACTATGTTGGGTACACCATAAAAACAGACGATTTATGAGAATGGCGTAACAACTGTTGACTTACCTTCCATGGTCGGAAGAACTAACGTAGTTGTTTCGCTGATGGAAAAGTTTCGACAATTTTCATGTGGCTTTGGAACTCTTAATAGGCTCACTGTCAACATGGAAGAAATCCTGTGTGACATATCAATGACAATTCAGAACATAACGAGCGTCATCGTGAAGAAACGGAACTGCGAGGCGAGCGGCCAATCTCCAAAAAGTGCTTTATTTTAGGAGTTTAAATGCCCCCCCCCCCCCTCTACACGCCCTAAAGTGTTACATCATTTGAAAGCCCTACATCTCCCCGTCCAAACTATGTATATCTACTTTACTTAATCAGGAAATGGTCACATAATACATTTTGGAAATAGTATTATATCACTGTCAAAATGGTGTACATACAATATGAAGCTGGTACCTGATATGGTAAGTGTGGAGCTAAGGTCAAACAAGGTCCCCCCAAAATAATGAGTATTCGATTCTTTTGCAATACCGCGAAAGTCATAAAGTTACAATGCCCCTGTAACTACTTCATTTATGTACACGAGTCATATACTGTTTGAAAGAACAAGTTCGTACCGTTAAAATGCGATATGACGTGGAACTATCAGTTAATGGAGTATGTGCGGAGCGACGATCAAACAGAATCAGCGTGAAGTGATAAATGTTCCAAATGGCGCTATCCCACAAACCTTGTACTGTATCAATGGTTGGATATATCTACGTTACCTATGTGTTCCAGGCAATGTCATACATCTTTGTATAGCCTACTGTCTCCCCGTAAAAATAGGATACGACGGGAAGCGACCGGTAGGTGCAGTCGGTGTGGAGTGAAGGTTAAACAAGGTCTCCATCAAACGATGAATGTTAAAAACTGCGCCATTCCATGAAAGTTCTACAATCACAATGGTTACGTAGCTACTTGTTTACCTAAACTAGGCCATGTTACACACCATTAGAAAGCGTATTGTATCCCCGTCAAAATTATATATGGCATGTCGTTGTAAAATGGTGCTCTAACTGTGTAGCGAAGATTGAACAAGGTCGCCATCAAAATATGAATTTTCGAAATCGTACCTTTCCGCAGATAGTAGGTCAGACAACATTATGATGTTTTATTTCCAATGACATTTTTTTAATAGCAGGAATTCATGCTAAATCCATCAGTCATAGATAACAAAATATGTGTCAGTGGTTGCCACCCTCGATTTTGAAGGTTATTTGATGGTCAAAAACTTAAACTTGCGTCAAACTCAAACTTGTGTTTTATTAATTAACTGACATGTTCTTGTGCACACCGTTGCATAAAGCAAACTATTTTATGATTTGTACATATATTTCCTGTGTCATCATGTGTTGAACTTTTGATTTCCTCATAAATCTCGAAAAATCGCGTACATCAAAATAGTTTGCACACCCACTTATTTTATGTAAATCAGTTTGCATATTCCTATTGATATAATAAACATATTATTATATTAATACACATATATTTGGTCATTAACATGACGTGTAAGTTAAAGAACTTGCCCAAAGACTCTGAAACGCAGTCGGCCAACTATCAGATGTTCTCAGGAACGACACAGTTCAATATCTCATGGAGAAATCCAAACTTCAGGATGTGTTTGACATACTTGGATATTATGCAGATCGTGCTGGACATCATCAGAGCTGAGTATATTGGCAACTATATACAATCTTTCGCTGCAATTATACATTGGCTAACCATCTACGATCACACAAACTATGCCCGCCCGAGGGAGAACGGTCTATCTGGCTGACGTGAAACACCCCGAGAAGATAGCACCAGAGGATCCTGTAGTATTCAATAGATGAATCTTTGTTGTGAAGAGAACTAAAAGGCGACGTATCAACCAAGTTCCTATTGATCAGGTAACTGAGTCAATTATTAGCACATGCAGGATGTAAATGGCATCGTCGTCATTATGACAAAACGATCGAGCCAGTTCATCGAGCCATCCTGTACTCTGAATGGCATCCACATACATCTACAATAGAGGTTAACCATGTCCAGACAAGCCAATTGATATCTTTTTCCTCGCATTGGTGTCGATGTGAGATGATATATCTATACATTCCTGATCTGCTTATAACTAAATCTTTGCGTGGTGGTTAACATGTGCAATATGAAGTTCTAGGCTCGGGGAAAGGGTTGGTAACATCGCCAAACCCAAATAGTTGGGTATTAAACATTTCCATTATTCGTCCAGTAGTGACGGCATTGAACTATTCAACAGCTTTCTGTCAACTTTGGTAGTGTTATGTATTTGTTATGTGGTGGAAATAGTTGCAAAGGTTTATGAGCTTTGCTTCCTCAGTGCGACATGAAACCATGTCGTTTCTTTAACCAGTCGTTGTTTCACGGTGATGATAACATAGTATGTTTCTCGGTCTGTAGCTTGTAGGTGACTATTGGCCACGTGAATTGGAGCAGAATATTTTATTGTCAATGTCCGGTTTCTGCTGTAGACAATTGAATGGAAGTCAGCGACTATATTGCTGACATATACAAACTTGACAGGAAAGCAGTTCCGTCGACAGGGAGCAAAAACCAGTGGTTTAAAGGCCACCACTCTTGAGTCCTTGACAAATTACACGTTTACATCGTGTACGCGAGCTGCTACTTCTGCTGGCAGAGGCACCAGATATAAAGGATCGACTAGTTGCAATGTCTCTACCGAAAGACACAGACAATGTGGATTGAATAAATTACCCCAAGTTTCGAAACAGCGGCAAATGAATAACTAACCACCGTCCACTGGATCGCCTGATCAGTGTCCCTACCACTAGCCCACCGCACCCCACTTGTAAGTCAGTGTTTCTATATTTTCCGTCCGTTCCTCTGTACACATAAATTATTGAAAACTGTTTGGCAAGCTTCATTGGGTCGGCAACGTCACGCTTTGTCCGGGACGAAATACCACCAAAGCGGTTGAACGTGGTCTCTTCCTCGTCGTCTTCCATTTTGAAGAAATATGATCTTGAGTACTGTGGGATTCGATATCGTTCTGACCATGTGACGCAAAACGTATCTGTGGGTTGATCATGTATGTGTGTGTGTGTGTGTGTGTGTGTGTGTGTGTGTGTGTGTGTGTGCGTGCGTGCGTGCGTGCGTGTGCTTATTATGTATGTGTATTTTGTATATTGTGTTTTGTTACGTTTAGCAAAAACTGCTGTTATTGAAAGATGGGATGGATGTGCAAACGACATTGATAGACATTTCGAGAAAATCGCATATTTATGTAGGAGTATTCCATACATGTGTTGGTAAATTCAAAGTTCAACACCATGTAACACAGACAGTACATCTGCAAATCATTATATATTTGGTTCTATGCAAAGATGTGCTCAAGTAGATGTCAATTCATAAAAAACCGACATTTTCACAACAGTCGATTTTTTTACCTTCAAAATGACCTTTAAATTCAAAATTGAGGACGACATCCGATCTAATCTTTTTCCACATACTATGAGTGACTGGTCCAGCAAATCTGCCCAGCATACAAAATGCCGTTACAAACCTAGAGGACTTCTCAATATTTGGCTGGTGTCCTATACATATTAACTACATCGATGGGGACCTTGTTCAACTTTCATTTCATATACATACATAGCACCAAATTACAACTCCATGTTATATCTCATTTTAACGTGGATACAATGCACTTTCTAAAAATGTATAACAAGTCCTAGTGTATGTATAAAAAGTAGATAAACAACCATTGTAATAGTAGAACATTTGCAGAATGGCGTAGTTTTGAACATTCATCGTTTAATAGTGACTTTATTTGACCTTCATTCGACACCGAAAGCATCACCCGATAGCTTCCCGTCGTATCCTATATCTACGGGAAGGCAGTAGGCTTTAGAACGTATATGACATAACCTTTAATACGCAGCTAACGTAGATATATGCAACCATTGATATTGTACAAGGTTTGCGGGATGGCGCAGTTTCGAACATTTATCACTTCACTTCAGTTCTAACACCTTCTACATGGCAAAAATGAATCCAAATACCAAGATCTCCTCTACTACTGCGATTTGCCATGGCGGCAATGTGCCATATACTGCGAGACAGTATATAATGGCGTTCATGGACACGAAAAATACAGAAGTACCGGAATTCACTAATCCTACGTGGGTGTGCGATTTTGCATTTCTTAACAACGTCATGACAAACCTAAAGCTGTTGAATACTAAAGTTCAGTGGCGAGAACACATAATCAATGTATTTTTTTCAGCTCGTATCCACTTTCGAGATGATAGTCTCCCGGTCAGAGACACAGCCACGGAACGCCAACTACCCCGGCTTCATAATCTAATGGAAATGGAAAACAACCCAGAAAATAATAACATGTATGGCCAACGTAGCGCTCATTCGGCTTCTCAGACGGCAGTTTGCAGAATGTTTTGCCGAAGTCGGGGCTCGTAGCGGGGAGATGCTTTGGTTTTCATGTCCGTTCCATGTAAACGTCAATGGAAGCTGTGCCGATAGATCTCACCAAAGAGTAAATAGGACTCAGTGGCACTCAAAGCGAATTCCAAGGAGATGACGCTTGTAGAGTTCTACCGCAGGCATTTGCTGAATGAGTACGTACAGGTATGTGCTGCCACACTCGAAGACGAGCTTCATGAAATGCAAGACGAGGAAACAACTAACCGACAGACATTTGGATGACGTCCTGAGAGTTCCTTGAACAAATCTGCTGCCAGATGGGGGAGGGGGCAGTGGGTGGTCTAGCAACAGACATTTGGATGACGTCCTGAGAGTTCCTTGAACAAATCTGCTGCCAGATGGGGGAGGGGGCAGTGGGTGGTCTAGCAACAGACATTTGGATGACGTCCTGAGAGTTCCTTGAACAAATCTGCTGCCAGATGGGGGAGGGGGCAGTGGGTGGTCTAGCAACAGCGCTCAGTGGCATGCAAGAACACGACCAAGAATAAAGTGTTTTTTTTGTAATGAAGTTTAATCGTTATTCAAATGTAGACGTTGACGTTTGTTGTTAGTACATCGCAATCGTATAATACGCGTGTAAATTCAACTCCAATGGATAGCAGCAATAATGCTTATGTTTAGATTCCCACCATAAAATAATGTACCAGCTACATCCAAAACGAGGCAAACGATCCAAATGTCCACTTCAGTTAGGCTACACAGTGTTTGTTTCAATCGCAAGAGTTTTGCTCCACGCACGATCTCTAGTTGAGTTGTTATAATCACCATTGTAGTGTCGCTTTCCTGCACTCGTCGACCGATGGCTACATGGTTGAGTCAGAACTGTGCCACCAAGGACACATCGACCTGTCCGGGGTTACTGCGCACAACCAAAACAGTTGTTTGACAAGGATCTGCAATGTTGGCATCCATGGCTGTCTCGTACATACGCAAAACAACCGCTGTTCTAATGAGTCCATCCATATTTATTTCCGGGTATACTACATACACATCAGACTAAACTAAAGCATTCAATATTCCTCCATATTGTTCAAGATTCAAGCGGCAAACACAATTCAAAATCGGTTAGTTACTTATGGGTCCCGAAGACTTCCATACACGTTTCCTTAGTAGACCTCTGTAGTGTAAACATTGCTTAATACCATCTTAATTATTCTGCCATTCTAAATTACTTGTGTTGAAATACAATTATACAATTCGTCCTGAAAAAAATGCCAATTCGGTTCATGATAATATGGACTGGATTCACTGTACAACATAACTGAATACACGCAGGCAATTTGGTGGTCAATCTCCCGAAAGATGTGGATGCAAATACCAATGTTAAAGAAACTCAATTATTTAAATTGAAAATGTAAAATTCATACATGAGGTTATAAACGTTTATTGCTCAACGTTTTAGGCCTAAACATTGCTGGTGCATATTATAAAATATAAATTTAACAAGATTTAACAAGATTGTCATCCAGAGAATTAACTCTAGATGGCAGGTGGACAAGGAAGCCCTTTGGCTTATCAAGAGTCCAACCCTTTTATCTACATATATCCAGCCCTTCTGAGGTATGTGTCGATTTTATTTTAAAACATATTCACACTACTAGCACCCACACAATCATCAGATAATATGTTCCATTCATTCACAGTCCTTTGTGAAAATGAGAACTTTCTTACGTCTAATCTACACTGCTCCTTTACTAATGTAACTTCATGTCCTCTAGTCTTTCTATCTTTCTTAACTGAAAAAAAACATATTTCTATCAATATTTTCATAACCATTCAATATTGTTAACACTTCTATCTGATATTCTCTCAATCTCCTGGTCTCTAGTGTTGTTAAACCACATTCTTTTAGGCGTTTTTTATAGCTAAGATCCCTCAGTTTTTGTATCACGCTTGTATACAATATTCAAAATGAGGCCTAACTATTGTTTTGTACAGCGGTATTATTAGTTCTTTTTCTTTATATGCTATATTTCGCCTAATCAATCCAAGGCTTTGATTTCCTTTTGAAGCTGCAATTCCACACTGCTCTGAAACCTTCATGTCAGCACTAATTGTCAGCCCTAAGTCTTTTTCTTTTATAGTAGTATTTAGTACAGTTCCCCCCATTGTATATTCTACATATTCGTTCCCATGTCCTGTGTGAATGCATTTACATTTCCCAAAATTGAACAACATTTGCCACTTTTCAGACCATTTGATCAACCTGTCAAGATCATCTTGTAAATGCTGTCTATCTCCATCACTTTTAATCCTTCTAAACACTTTTGTATCAGCTGCAAATTTCAACACCTTGCTAGCTATATCATAGTCCAAATCGTTTATAAATATTAAGAATAATATAGATCCCAGTACTGATCCCTGTGGAACCCCACTCAAAACTGATTTCCAGTTTGAAGCCTCCCCATCAACAACTACCCGTTGTCTTCTGTCAATCAGCCATTTTTCTATCCAGTTAATTATACCATTTCCTATGCCATGGACCTTTAGTTTAAGCAGTAATCTTTGATGTGACACTTTGTCGAAAGCTTTTTGAAAATCTAAGTAGATGATATCTACTGGTGATCCATCATCTACCCACTTAGTGATATCTTCCAAAAAACATAACATATTTGTTAAGCATGACCTCGCTTTTAGAAACCCATGTTGAGATGGGTTTATCAAGTTCAGTATCAAGAAAATCCACCATGTGGTCTTTAATTAGTCTTTCTAATACTTTACAAATCACCGATGTTAAACTAACTGGTCTATAATTATTTGACTTTTTTCTCGAACCTTTTTTAAATAACGGTATAATGTTTGCTTCTTTCCATTCTAAAGGAACCACTCCCTCTTCTAATGACAAGTTGAAAACTGTTGCAAGCGGTATGTTAATTTGTTCTACAATTTCCAATAGTAGTTTGAGTGGAATACCATCCACTCCAGGTGATTTATTATCCTTCATAGCCCTAATTTTCTTAGCTACGATTTCTGGGGTTACAATTAACTGTCTTAAATAGTCTGATTCTGCCCCCTTGAACTTAGCCTCTGGTACTGGCAGTGAACTAGTGTCTTCTCTGGTAAACACTGAACTAAAATACTCATTCAGGTCTTCTGCCATTAAGAATCCTTCTGATATTATATTTCCAGCAATATCTTCTAGAGGACCGACCTTATCCTGAACTTTCTGTTTGCTTCGAACTTACGCATAAAAACTCTTGCTGTCATGTTTTATATTACAAGCTAATTTATGTTCATAGCTTCTCTTTGAATTTCTAATTTCAGCTGTAGCTTGGTTTAGTGCTTCTTTATAAATGTTGTAGTCTTCGTCATTTCCAGTACGTCTATATGACTTCCACATCATTTGTTTATACTTAATTTTTCTAATGGCTTGTTTCGATAAGTGTTTCTTTTTGGACCGTTTCCCGTGTTTTTAAGGGATCAAATTTGACAATGATGCATTCAATTTCACTCTTAAATATATTCCAGCATTCTGTTGCTGTCTTATTCTTCAGTGTGTTATTCCAGTCTATCTTTGCTAAATATTTCTTTATGTCCTTATATTTTCCTTTGTGGAAATTTCTCCTGTACTGCTTTTTACTATTCCTTTCTGATTTTACTTTGATGGTAAAATGTATCTGGTTGTGATCACTATTCCCCAGTGGCTCACACATCCTGACATTGTCAACTAATTCATTCTGTGAGGACAAAACTATGTCTAACACATTCTCTCCCCTGGTTGGTTCTAGCACATGTTGAGAAAGGAAACTATCTTGTACTAAGACTAAAAACTTGGTCCTCACTACCCATACTCTGTAGAGATGGTTGAAACCCCCCATAATAACACAGTCCCGTTTGCTCACTTCCCTTATAGCGTTTTGTATTTTCTCATTCTCTTCTATGCTTATGTTTAGACTTCGATAAACTAATCCAACCGTTAACGTTGAGTTTCCTGTAACTATACACCAAACAGCTTCTTCGCAATCTGTTTTTCTGTCTAATTTTATTTCATAAGCCTGGATAGATTCTTTAATATATAAAATAACTCCACCTCCCCTTCTTCCTATTCTATCTTTCCTAAACATTACATATCCTGTCAGTCCCAATTCGGTATCTGATATATCGGTGGTTGCCCATGATTCGGTTATACCTATTATGTGAGGGTCAATATCTTATACCATAATGTTTAGTTCATTTCTTTTGTTTACTATACTCCTTGCATTTAAACAAACACATTTATATCCAGCTTCAGAACAGTTTTCCAGATTGTTCTTTGCTGAATTATTGTTGCTGTCTTTATCTATGCCTCCAGTTTCAGGCCCTGCGAATTTAGTTTAAATAGATGCAACCTGTCCCACTGTCGACAGATCGCAGCAGATTCTCTGAGAATACTGCTGCCCCCTTTCCACTTAGATTGAGGCTATCTCTCATGTACATATCTTCTCTCCCAACAAAGTACCCCCATAAATCTATGAATCCCACGCCCTCTTCTTCACACATCTGCTCAACTAGTGCGTTGATCGCCATCCTCTTACAGTTTCTGTATGATGCCCCCATTCCTCCCATTACTGGCAAAATTCCTGAGAGAACAACCTGTTCCACTCTTGTCTTCTTTAGCTTCCTCACTAGGTGTCTGTACTTTTGAACTATCCCAGTTGTTCCCTCCTTGTCTGCATTGTTTGTCCCTACGTGTACTAGTATAGACCCTCCCTTGCCATGCCCCAATACCTTCTCTACCCTTTCGGTCACATGCTCTGTCCTAGCCCCCGGTAGACATACAACAACGTCCTTCCCCTCGCATATAGTCTTGTCTGTTTTTCTCAGAATTGAATCGCACATAAACACTCTCTCTTTTCTTCTTGCCCCCTCAATCACTGCCTCGGAGTAGCTCCTCCGGTTTGCATATGTCTGTTTGTTGTCTTTTCATCTTGCTGTCTTCTCTCCTGTCACATTCTCTTCCATTCCCTTCTTTCCTGTCGCGTTTTCTCTTGTCCCATTTCCTCCTGTCATCTTCTCTTCTAGCACATTTACTCTCACTTCCTTTCGTCCCTTCATCTTTCCTCCCATCACATTTTCTTCTCTCCTCTCCCGTCCCTTTTCCCCGGCTACCTCCTTCACTGCGGTCATATTCTCCTCTGTCACCTTCACGCCTGTTATGTTTTCTGTTTTTTGCTGAACACTCTGTCTTCTTCCATCAGTTTTCTGTCTCACAGTCTTACCAACTGCCTCTGTGGTATCTACCTCTTCACCACCTGTATCGCTGTCGCGTCTCTCCTCGTTCTCTACAGTTTAACTACCTGTTGATCTATCCCCACTGACCCGTTTTCTTTTCCTCTGCCGAACACTTTTCCTCCGTCCCTCTGTCTTCTCAATTTCTTGTTCCTTCATACCGGTCACCTTCCATCCTCTCAGTCTCCTTTCTTCAGTCTCCGTGTCACAACTCTGCTCCTTCTGTGTTGTAGAATTCTCAACTCTCTCCGCGTCATCCCTCTCTGTTCCATCTATTTCTATGTTGAGTCTCACCTCCATCTCCTTCACTATATCCGTCAACTTACACACCTCCTTCATCAGACATTCCACCCTCAAACACCCCATACACCGAAAGGTGAATCCGTCATATTTGGTCTCTGCCCATGATTTTGGACAGCCAGACAACACAAAATTCACCCAGCTCTGGCAGTTGTTGCAAACTAAGTGTCGTTTTGCCCTGAGTTGCCGCTTGCAATGTGCCATATCAGAATGCTTAATTCCACTGTAGTTACACAAAACCTTGCAACGTGTGGGTGCCAGTGGCACAATAATACGTTGTCTTGGTCTTGATATGCAAATAGTACATTATGACATACCGGTCTGCCACTTATCACATCTATGGATGTCGGTGTTATAACTACTGTCTAACGCTTTTTAATATCATCGATGAAGAAATCACACCGCGCACCTACACACACAGACACACAGACACACAGACACACACACTCACACATACAACACATACAGTACACACGCATACACGCACACACACACAAACAAACAAACATACAAGCACACATCACACACACGCACACACACACAAACAAACAAACAAACACACAAACACACAAACACACATCACACACACACGCACCCACGCACGTACGCACACACACACACACACACTCGCACACGCACACACATACAAACAAACAAACTAAAACACAAACACACATCACACATTTTGTGTACTTATATGCTAGTGAATGTCACCAAACAGTGAGTATAATTAGAGAAAAAAATTAATACTGGCAGAACAACTGAGAAAAACATGTGGTCACTTCCACAAAACAAGATGGCAGACACTGTAAAAGTAACTGGTCAGAGTCTGGTCAATGGTCACTAGAGGGTGGTTCAATAATAACAATGAGACATGTGCCACTGACATAAAATAGCATGGACTGCAATGTCCGTGAATACAACATGGTGCCTTCCCAAGAACGACCCGGTCGTGTGGAATTGCAACGTATTGGTTACATATAATACGACATTATTCAGCCAACGTTCATGATTTAAAGGGAATAAAAACATGGCATTAGCTTAATCCGTTTTCCATGTGTACACAAAGTTTAACATTGTATGTAACGTTCGAAAACATTTAAAAAATACAGAAAAATACATTTGCAGCATAAATTCCATTTTAAGCCCGCCTGTGTAGTGATTCCCACGGAAAACTTTAATTTAATGAGCTAAGCGCTCACCTGGTATGGTCGCACCAGGCCGACCCCATCCATGCGTTCCGAGTATGTTTACAAGGATAGCTTTTGGGTCGAAATGAACGTCAGAATGAGTTATTGTGGAATGTTCCGATGTAAAACAAACATTAGTCATCATAGAGGAACAAGCACATGAATCCAATTTTTAATCTCATGATATCACTAGGATACTGATATATGAAGGAAGAGATGTATAAGTTATCCTAACAACTTAAATCAGTCAGTGAATTTCCGTTGTTACTGGTAGCTCGGTCGATAAACGCGTTGGTTTCGTGTAATTAGTTTTACAATCGGGCGACGCCGGTTCAAGCCTGACATCGAACCATTCATTTTCTTGACACCTATTTTGTTTATGTTTTCACCAAGTAATATAAACCAAATTATTTGTATACTATGATGAATGAAAATGAAAATATAGTAATTATATATAACGATGTTTCTAAATTGTATTTATCCATACAAATATAATTTAATGAATATATAATTTATTATACACACACACACACACACACACACACACACACACACACACACACACACACACACACACACACACACACACACACACATATATATATATATTGTACAGTAATATATTGTAATTATATATTACCTGTGACTATGTTCGCTATTTTACGATTACACTGGACTGTTTCGTTGCTACTGTTGCTACCGGTGATTAATTTGTAACTTATGAACAATGGATCAACTGCCTGCAGGGGACACTGCCGGTAAGGACAATGCTATTGTTGACGCCGTCGCGAAGGGGTTGCGAGAGCGATCGCCGCAAACACCATCGGTAAACTGTGCACTAAAGACAAACGGAAAAAAGCTGCGAGACATATACATCAAACTTCGAAGCGTCCGACTTTGCGATTCAAATCGTTGCGTCAATAGAACCGATGGTCATCAAGTGGGTGACTTTGGCGGAGACCGCGGCTCTCTCAGAAACTACAACAATTTGTGTGGAGGAATTTAAGCAAGAGCTAAATGGATGTATACAAAAACACAACGACGAAGTAGGCGGTTTGAGAAGAGAAGTGGAACAACAAAAATGGCAGATCAATGGAATGGAACAATACGGCAGGAGATAAAACATAAAAATGTTCGGGTATCCCGAACCTGCTGCGGGTGAATCTGAAGACACGGCGCAGTTGGTCGTCGACACATGTAAACGCATCAAGATAAACGTTACAGCAAACGACACAAGCGCATGCCACCAACTACCTGGTCGGGCCAAAGCCATAGTCGCTAAATTCGTGCGACGTGAAACAAAAATCAGCGTGATCAAATCGAAGAAAAACATGAAATATGTCAGTGGCCCCAAGATTATGATTATGAAGATCTGACATCCCTCTGAAGCCAACTGCTGCGTGAAGTAAAGAACGACGTGTCGATGCAATATGCATTCACGCGTGACAGCCGCATTCACTGTGTGGCGGTAGCGAGCAGCCACAAGAAGAAAGTGACGCTTGCTAACCCGGATGACCTGTTCAAGCTTGGATGGGACGCAGCCAAGATCAAGCGAACGGGATTCTACATGAGTTAATTCACTACGGACTCATATTCATATGCCCCGTGAGTCAAACTGTGGTTCTCTGTAGAAACATCAATTAAAAGAATTCGGCAATCAAAGAAAGATAAACATATTTTGTGCAATAAATTTTCTATTTCATAATAACGTTATACGTACTTAGTACATCATGTGTTAATTTAAAAGTAATTACGTCGAAGGATAGCTATATACCAAGTGTTTTCTACAAACAATTCTTGGGGGGTGGCAATGGTTATTCATCGTCTTTTTACTACTTTTTGCGTTAGTAAAATGACATTTTTATTTTCGGAACAGTGCATATATAGTATTTTCCCAACGCCTAGTGTTTATACAATAATAATTTTGTATTATGTTCAATATGTTCTATGTTCATGTTGGGGCAATGCATGTACTTTATTTTATTTTCACACATGTTGTGCTTATACAATAAGTGCGTTGTGTTGCATAATGTATGCGAAATATTCGTAATATTCTCTTTTACAAATTGTACTTGGCTCGATGATGGCTGCATGATTAAGCTGACACTTCTCTATTTCAAATAGATGGCTATGCAGTAATAAGCCAAGACAACGTTTATAGTGCGCACGCTGCCTTCGCAATCTATCTCAGCAATAAATACAATTATAAATCTGTAAATATCCATGCTAATACAGACATTTGGGAAGGTTAATTTATAGAAATATCATATTGTGCCATAAAAAAAAATATTCTTGGAAATATGTATAGACCACATACAGATATAATTGAAAACTACAGAATATTTACATACGTATTTGCATCAAATTTACTTGATTTAAAAAAATCAAACACTGAAATAATAATTGCAGAATATTACAATACTGATTTGCCAAAAATTTACAAAAACCCATAATATATGAATATTTTGATGCAATCGTTTCACATGGTTTCTTCCCTTAAATTATATTACCAACACGACTTTCAGAACATCACGGAGCATTCATTGATAATTGTTATGCAATTTGTGAGAAGGACTCTTCAAATCCTCGGCTGGTATTTTAGTAAGCAATATGTCTGATCACTTTCTTTACTTTCTTAGTCTGGACTACGTTGTATCCACTAATGCTACATCAAAATGTGTACGAATAAAACAACAAAATCCTGACTTACGCAATAAATCTAAAATTGAAATAATAAACTCAAATATTTACGGTAAACGTAACAAAGATACTCATGCAGATCCAAATGAAAACTACAATATCCTCGATGAAATCGTTACTGCAGCTTTGGGTGAATTCTTACCTATTAAAATAATTAAATTCAACTAATACAAACATCAGAAAACACCTTGGAAATCCAAGGGCATTATTATGTCAATAAGGTTTAGAAATAAATTTTATACGAGAATAACAAAATCCTAAATACAGAGCAGTATCGTAGATTCAAAGCTAACTTGCATACTTATAAAATAATTCTTAAAAAGAAATATTAGGTAAGCTACAAATATGCATTTTCAATCCAGTTTTGAAAAGCATAAACATGATGTTAAGAAGACGTGGTGTTTAATTAAAGAAATTATTCAGAAAATCCAAATAAAGTACAATTTCCAGATTCTTTAAAAGTCGACGGGGAAATTACAAATGCATTATTACAAATAGGTTTAACATGTTTTTTTTACTAATACCGGTCCGACTGTAGCCTCCAAAACAACTTAACTTAAATCAATCATACAAATATTACTTGAAAAACCCGACGTTTCACATTTTAAATTTTAATCTAGATGACATAGATATTACTGTTAGTGTAACTGATAGCTTACCTTCAAAATCTACTTGTGGAAAAGAAGGTATATAAACTAAATGACTAAACAATTTTTTTTTATTATATTAGCATTGCAGTCACTCTAATTATTAATCAATATTTTATAACTGGTATATTTCCAAACAAATTTAAAATTGCAAACGTCATACCCCTTTTCAAAAGAGGTGATGTTTCTGATCTTGATTAATTATCCCCCTATTTCTATTCTGCCAGTGATTTAATTTTTTTGGAAAGGGTTATGTTTGATAAAATCCATGAATACTTCCATTCCCAAACGTTATACTACAACAGCCAATACGGTTTTAGACAGAAACATTCTACTGAACTTGCAACACTCAAAATTATAAACATAAATACACAAGAACTTGACAAATCGGCTACTCCAATAAAAATATACCTCGATCTATCACAAGCTTTCGATACAATATCATCATCATCACCATTATCCGTAAGATCTCTTGTGATACGCGATGTCCATCGGTTATCTCGTAGTCTGCTGATGTGCCCTGCCCAGGTCCACTTCTGTCTTCTGATTTGTTCTATCACGTCTATGACCTTTGTCTTCTGTCTTACCCAGATGTTTGTTTTTCTCACCCGTTATGTGATGTGCCCATGTTTCCTCACCGTATGTCATCGCTGGAGGTACGCATGAGATGTAGACTTATCTTTTCAAGTAGGTTCCAAAGCTACCCTTTAAGATGTTGCGTTGTTCTCGTAGTCGACGAAAGCGATGCAGAGCGTGCTATTATAGTCTCGGTACGTCTGTTTCAGTTGGTTTACGTGTATTTGGTCTGCCGTTGAGTACCTGCTTCTGAATCATGCTTGCTCTTGTTATTAGTTTTCGTCGAGTGGCTTCTCTAGCCTATTCGTTAGTATCATTGTGAGTAATTTGTAGTTGTGTGATAACATATATGTCGGTCTGTAGTTCTTTAAGTCTTTCTTATTTCCCTTCTTGAAGATTATCACCATCTTTGCGTTCTTCCATGTGATGGGTATTCGTCTTTCTAATAAGCATTTAGTATACAACTTCGTGTCTTCGAAATTGTAGCTTCTCCTGGTTTTAATGTTTCAATGTTCACATGGTCGTTACCTGATGTCTTCCCATTCTTCATATCTCTTAGCGCTGCTGCCTCATCCCATGGTGTTATCTCCGGTATGTCTTTCGGGTCGGTGTGAATTATGGTACTCTGTTCACTGTCGTATAGCTCGGTATGGAATTACTCTGCTCGTTCCACGATCATATCTTGGTCTTGTGTTTCTCTACCCTGCTTGTCTAGAAGTGTAATCAGTCTGTCTCGGCCTAATGCCTTCTTCAGGCTCTTCGATACGATAATCGTTTCTCGTATGATCTCTTGTTTGTACTTCCTGTTGTCCTCCTTCGCTTTCGTTTTGATGGTATTGCATATTTCGGCGTACTCTGTTTGTTTTTACGGTAACCATTATCCACCATTTCTCGTCGTTTCTTCATTAGTGCTCGTGTATGTGACAATATTTTCGTCAATACGTGCCTGTTGATTGCTTTTGCTACACTTGACGCACTTAGTTGGAATATCTCAGTGATATTTTCACTCATGGTGTCGATGTCGTCTAGTTCTTGTGGTATCTTGAATCGATTTCGCAGTTCGAGTTGGAATTCGATCCTTTTTGTTCCTTTGTTCCTACACTTGGTGGTCTCTTGTTTATTAACGTCATCCTTTCAGCCTTTACGTCCAGTTTGATGTCACTTCCGATGTTGACTTGGTTGATGACAGTTACGTCAGTGACCATATCTGGCCTGTTAGTTAGGATGTAGTCAATTTCAGTGTCGTTCAGGGAGGAGCTTTTTTACATCCATCTCTTCCCTGCGTTCTTCATGAACATGGTATTCGTGATATTGTATTTTCTTGAGGTTGATTTCTACCAAGGTGTCGCCTCTTTTGTTTCTCACACCTAGGCCAAATTTGCCTGTTGCCGGTTCCGAAATGTTTGTTCGTTTTCCTACTTGCGCATTAAAGTATCCCACGTCCACGTCGTTGTAGAAGTTGTTTGTGTCTTCTTCTCAGTATGATGTTGTTGGTGTTGGTGTTGGTGTTGGTGTTGGTGTTGGTGTTGGTGTTGGTGTTATACTTGTACTATCTTCAGTTTGTAGCGCTTTGTTATGCATAGCAAGAGCTTGTGCGCCGTGGAATTATATAGCAGTTGCCCGTTGAAGCGTTTCTCTCTTCTTCTGATTTCTCCGATCACATCCCATACCAACCTGGTTTCCCTAAGTTCGTCCTCCAATTCTTGTATCTTTTATTCTCTTAATTGTGTTCTTACGTTACATGTTGCTATCTATCACCACCTGCACGAAGCCCTAGTTGACCCGAACTGAGGCAGTTCATAGACTCTTTCGATGCTACTTTACATGCTGGTGTTGTTGGCTTACCCTTCCACGCTGGCCGGTGCGGGTTGGAAGGTACACGATATATATTATTAATATGGATTTAATAACAAAGCACTTGATCTTTGTAAGAGTTATTTTTAAAATCGCAAACAGTATGTAGAAATTGAAAATGTTAAGTCAAAAGAAATAGTCATAAACCCTTGTGTCCCCAAAGGCTCAATTTTAGGACAACTCTTATTTATAATGTATGTCAATGGCATAGCACTTTCTAATGGTCTTTTCAAATTTATAACGTACGCTGACGACACCACCCTTTCCACTACACTACATATATTTTAAAATCCAGAAGGTCATATGTTAAATAAAAATATAAACAAAGAATTAACAAAGATTAGCAATTGGCTGAAAGCTAATAAACTTTCACTAAATGCAAAAAAGACTATATTGATTATTTTTCGTATGCCTCAGCAGAAAATAGAATATCCTACATATATATATACATTGAATGTGTAAACGATTTCAATTTTTTAAGCATTAAGATAAATAACCATTTCAACTGGCAGAGTCATGCAAACAAAATTGCTGACAAATATCTAAAACAGTAGGAATATTACTAACCTTAAACACTTTTATTATTTAATACATTAGTTATTATATACAATGCTCTTATTTTCCTCGAATTAATTATGGCTTACTTTTATGGGGTCACCAAGCACATCGAATTTTCAAATTACAAAAAAAGCAATATGAATAATATCATTAAGTAAATATAATGCTCACACAAGTCCTATTTATAAAACAAACTTCAGTTACTAAAGTTGGATGACATTTATAAACTCCAACAACTAAAATTTTACTACAAATTAATTAACAATCATTTACCCGATTACTCCAATGTTATTCCCAACGCACACATATATGACATTCATCAGCACTACTCACGTGAAATAAATATTTTGTATATGTTCAGAGTCAAACACGAATATGGCAAACAAATGCATTAGACATAACCTAGTAGAGACAGTAAACAATGCACCAAGTATTATCATTAATAAAGTTTACACCCACAGTTTACATGTTTTTTTGACATCCAAAAAAAATTACTTTATTTTAAATTATGAATCGTGTTGTAGTATTCACAATTGATATATTTGTAGTTCATAATACATATTGAAATGTATACATATGTATATATAGATACGTCAATACACGAGTACATATAATATATAATTATATATATGGATGTATGTTGAAAAGTTGAGTAATCCTCAATTATATATTTAAGTCGTATACTATTCTGATCGTTTCATGTAAATTGTGTTGCTGTTTACATTGGTGGGGTCGCTCCTGTGCTAGCGATATAATATATCTTAATGGGAGTCTCCCGACCTTATGTATTACTTACATTATTCGTTGTATTTGTATTGTATACATAGGTCAGGTAATCTTAATATAATTTCTTAGATAAAAGGATAGGATATACGTTTCGTTTTTTGTGTGTGAACGACAACATTTGTCTATGTTAAATTAAAGGTGTCATGTGTTACATCAAAGGGATACGCTGACCAGATCCTTCTGCATCAACTAACAATCGGTCACCGACGTAATATCTGTAAACAATTTGGAATCATCAGCATACTTGATATTTCACATCAATAAATATGATTAATGATATCATCAATTTACAATAAACAGAAGTGGTCCAATTTGTGAACCTTGTGGTACATCAGGCAACACCGACAGATGGCTTGACTTCGAGAACCAAGCAGTTGAACGATTTAATGTTCAAATTATGAGGCATCTAAAATCACATCGTGTTAAAACAACCAACCCCTCAATTGATTTAGCTAATCACGAATTATTTTAGTTGGTGTTTTAATGATATACATAGTCGGCTTAGTCAAAGATTTGTTAAAATCACCAAAATAATTTAGTCTGATCCTTAGATCGGTAAATTTAAGATGTTTGAAAACTATTAAGCTATTTTTGTCGAGTTTTGACCGGTTTCATTCAAAACTCATTTACTAATTTGTACAATTATTCCACCCATACAAAATATATATAAATTTATGAAGCAGTTAGCATGTCGTAGATTTATTAATGCTTTGCGAAATGTGCCTGAAACAAGCGAGACAAACGGAAATATCTAACCGAGAAAAAACATTAAAACAAACATAATTGTTTGCGACACCTAAACAAAACTACTCTCTACTGGCGAGATGCCCAAGGAGGATCATGCGAAGGGCATCAATCTCTCAAAGTCTGATCGCGTCAAACTCAATCTGGATGAAGCGCAATAAAACCAACACACCACAGGTAAAAAATGTCGTCCAGGGGTCGCGCGCAAAGCGGCCTGAGGAGAATATAAGGCGGTGGCGGGAGAGACTCGTTTCATTTCACCTTCGAACTGCGTTGAGAACGGAGGAGCCACCGAAATCACAAACCTTGGTGAGTGCACGACGTCACTTTAAATATTGATTTTAAAGGGAATGTTAAGCGATCTTCATTGGTTAGGCGATATGCAACTTGCTGGAACTATTGGGTTTAAAGGGAAACATAAGGGAACTTTTTGGTGTTGTGCACCTCAAAGAGTTAATGCAAACTAACTATTTCCAAACTTACTATTTTTAACGCCAGTGGTTTACTGGTAATATCAAAGTGGAAAATTCTAATGAAATTTTCGATAAAACGAAGGCTGTCATCTTACTGATGACGCGGCGGCTTGACCAAAAAGCAACCAATAAACGAGCAGCATTATTTTCACCGCGGTGTTCCCATTACGTAGCCAATGCTGGCTGGACCTGGTGTAATTGTCAACACCAGTTACGGCATACGCGTCGTCGGACTTTGTTATGGTTGGTTTGCAGTAAAAACATTTTACAATGTGCCGTACTGTTCGGCATAACATTGTGTAACATTACGAATGTGAAAAACAAAGAGCTGTCTTGTTTCAATTTTCCGTTGGATAGACCGGAACTGAAGGCGTGGATTCGTTACTGCGGACGGGCTGGATGGAAGCTCTCGCAGTACAGGACACTCTGTTCGGCTCAGTTTGAAGAAACGTGTTGTGAATCGGGTGTATTTCATCAGTTAATGAGACAAGACCCATCGAAATGTCGGCGACATCGGGTTTTGAAACTTGGAGCAGTGCTGACGATATTTAGTCACAGACCACAGCCGTCGAAATGCCGCATATTCTCCCGTCGAGCGCGTTGTCAAATCAGATCGCAAGAAGGTTAGTATTGAGTATTCACTGTATCATATGACATTGCAGGATCATATGTTATATACGTAATTATTTTGTTTATAAACGTGCGGCATAGTTAAAAGGTAAATGATGCATAAAATGATAAATTGGTTCCTGTTTTGGAATGGTGTCGACAGGAACTGAGCCTCAGACAGATTGAGCCTCGGCGCTGGCTCTGAGGAATGCATGCCTTCCACCGGGAATTTGAAAATTAGTATTATTTTTACTTGGTCTTACTTTGATTGGTATCACGGCCGCGTGAACAAAGGCATAGCTATGCTGGAAATAAGCTAGAATTACATGACACATTGATGACTTTAGAAGAAAGCCAACGACTAGCAAAACTTAACGGCAATCAATTCGCGTGAACGATAATATAGCACTTTGAATAACGTCACCTTGCAGAAAGGACTGGAATTGTCGCTGTGACCTCTTCAGATGTTCAGAATTTTCTACAATAACATTTCAAGACAGAACGTATTTGTGTATTAAATGAATTTGTTGTAAATACATTCTGATGAACATTTGTCTTATAAACATCACTGACTGATGACCATGGATAAGGGTTCCAACACCAAGATTACTATATAACATATGTATGAGTATAAATCAACCAAATAACCATTATTGAGTAATGATGCAGCAGCTTATACCAACTTTTATTAGCGGCTGCTAGTACACTTTTGAACCTATATAGCTATAATCATCAAAGGACTGAATGATTACACAAGGTATATTCTTCTTTGTTCAAATAACTACCCATCAATCAGCAGCAGCAGGCCAATGCTGGATAATCTGATCCCATTACATAACAATGACAATGTTTTTATTTAAGTAAAAATGAGTGACAATTCTACCGTGTATTTGGAGTGTTAATTGACAATTTAACAAATTTAATTTGATTTTATAAACATTCGTATGATCCAGATGCACAGCTATCTTGTTATAGTTAGAGGAAAGAAAGTAACGGACACAGTGTAACGGTATAAAACGTAACACAGTTTGTGCTATTATTACTATTTTATATATTATAAAAGTACTTTTGTCAAAATAAAGTGTATGAGGTAATCTTCAGTCAATATATGATATGGGGAACCAAGACCCAGGCGGTTTTTAATGTTGTAATGAAAATTCCAGACCTCGGCTTGAGTCCTAAATACACTAGCTCCTATGTATAAGTGACATGTATTATAATCAGTTTTCAAAATGACTGCCTTTCGTATATCCGCAAATTATTTTTTCCAGACTGACGGTGACCACTCGAAAAGTCCCATCCAGCATAACTGATATCTTTATAGCAAATGTATGTATTCAAACTTCCAAAACTGACAATGCAAATGCTGTTGACATGTTATGTGGATCACCGACTTTCAGTGGGATAACAAATTTTACATTCTTTGCGTTCCTGGTGACCAACCTTTCAGTTAAGAGGTACAACACCTATAATAGGATAGGTTACTGTAAAGGATGAATAATTAGCTATGATGAGACAGAATGGATACAACCCATCTTTACAAAAATCACATTGCGATAATATTAGGTGGTTTCTTTTTATTATCTTATTTAACAAGATTTAACAAGATTGCCATCCAGAAAATTACTCTGGATGGCAGTTGGACAAGGAAGCCTTTTGGCTTATCGAGAGTCCAATACTTTTTATCTACATGTATCCCGCCTTTTTAAGGTGTGTGTCGATTTTATTTTTAAACATATTCACGCTACTAGCACCAACACAATCAGGAGATAATCTGTTCCATTAATTTACAGTCCTTTGTGAGAATGAGAACTTTCTTATATCTAATCTACACTGCTCCTTTACTAATGTAGCTTCATGTCCTCTGGTCCTTCTATCTTTCTTAACTGAGAAAAAAATGTTTCTATCAATATTTTCATAACCATTCAATATTTTAAACACTTCTATGTGATCTCCTCTCAATCTCCTGGTCTCTAGTGTTGTTAAACCACATTCTTTTAGGCGTATTTCGTAACTAAGATCCCTCAGATTTGGTATCATTTTAGTCGCTCTCCTCTGTACTCTTTCTAGCATATCTATGTCCTTCTTGCGATATGGCCTCCATGCTTGTATACAATATTCTAAATGAGGCCTCACTATTGTTTTGTACAGCGGTACTATTAATTCTTTTTTCTTATACGCTATATTTCGCCTAATTAATCCAAGGATTTGATTTCCCTTTGACGCTGCAATTCCGCACTGCTCTGAAACCTTCATATCAGCACTAATGGTTAACCCTAAGTCCTTTTCTTTTACAGTAGTACTTAGAACAGTACCCCCCATTTTATATTTTACCTCTTCATTCCCATGACCTGTGTGGAGGCATTTACATTTCCAAAAATTGAACAGCATTTGCCACTTTTCAGACCATTTGATCAACCTATCAAGATCATCTTGTAAATGCTGTCTGTCTCCATCACTTTTAATCCTTCTAAACACTTTTGTATCATCCGCAAATTTTAACACCTTGCTTGTTATATCATCGTCCAAATCGTTGATATATATTAAGAATAATATAGGTCCTAGTACTGATCCCTGTGGTACCCCACTCAATACCGATTTCCAGTTTGAAGCCTCCCCATCAACTACTACACGTTGTCTTCTGTCATTCAGCCATTTTTCTATCCAGTTTATTATACCATTTCCTATGCCATGGGCCTTTAGCTTAAGGAGTAATCTTTGATGTGGTACTTTGTCGAAAGCTTTTTGAAAATCTAAATAGATGATATCTACTGGTGATCCCTCATCTACCCACCTAGTGATGTCTTCCAAAAAACATAACATATTTGTTAAGCATGACCTCGCTTTTAAAAACCCATGTTGAGATGGGTTTATCAAGTTATGTTTAACAAGAAAATCCACCATGTGATCTTTAATTACTCTTTCTAATAATTTGCAAATCACTGATGTTAAACTCACTGGTCTATAGTTCTCCGACTTGTTTCTCGAACCTTTTTTAAATAACGGTATAATGTTTGCCTCTTTCCATTCTAAAGGAACCACTCCCTCTTCTAATGACAAATTGAAAACTGTTGCAAGCGGTGCGCTAATTTGTTCTACAATTTCCAATAGTAGTTTGGGCGGAATCCCGTCCACTCCAGGTGATTTATTATCCTTCATAGCCCTTATTTTCTTAGCTACCATTTCCGAGGTTACAACTAACTGTCCTAAATAGTCTGAATCTGCCCCCTTGAACTTAGCCTCTGGTACTGGCAGTGAACTAATATCTTCCCTGGTAAACACTGAACTAAAATACTCATTCAGGTCTTCTGCCATTAAGAATCCCTCTGATATTGTATTTCCAGCACTATCTTCTAGAGGACCGACCTTATCCTGAACTTTCTGTTTGCTTCGAATATACGCATAAAAACTCTTACCGTCATGTTTTATATTACTAGCTAATTTTGTTTCATAGCTTCTCTTTGAATTTCTAATTTCAGCTGTAGCTTGATTAAGTGCTTCTTTATAAATGTTGTAGTCTTCATCATTTCCAGTACATCTATATGACTTCCACATCATTTGTTTATACTTAATTTTTCTAATGGCTTCTTTCGATAAGTGTTTCTTTTTAGACCGTTTCCCTTGTTTTTTGAAAGGTACAAATTTATCGACTATGCACTTAATTTCACTATTTAAGATATTCCAGCATTCGGTTGCTGTCTTATTCTTCAGTGTGTTATTCCAGTCTATCTTTGCTAAATATTTCCTCATGTCCTTATACCTTTCTTTGTGGAAATTTCTCCTATACTGCTTTTTACTATTCCTTTCTGATTTTACTTTGATGGTAAAATGTATCTGGTTGTGATCACTACTCCCCAGTGGCTCACATATCTTGACATTGTCAACTAATTCTTTCTGTGAGGACAAAACTAAGTCTAACACATTCTCTCCCCTGGTTGGTTCTAGCACATGTTGAGAAAGGAAACTATCTTTTACTAAAACTAAAAACTTGTGGTCCTCACTCCCCATACTCTGTAGAGATTTCCATTGTATATGCCCATGGTTAAAGTCCCCCATAATAATACAGTTCCGTTTGCTTACTTCCCTTATAGCGTTTTGTATTTTTTCATTCTCTTCTATGCTTATGTTTGGACTTCGATAAACTAACCCAACTGTTAACGTTGAGTTTCCTGTAACTATGTTACACCAAACAGCTTCTTCGCAATCTGCTTCTCTTTCTAATTTTATTTCATAAGCCTGGATAGATTCTTTAATATATAAAATAACTCCACCTCCCTTTCTTCCTATTCTATCTTTCCTAAACATTACATATCCTGTTAGTCCCAATTCGGCATCTGATATATCAGTGGTGGCCCACGATTCGGTTATACCTATTATGTGAGGGTCAATATCTTCTACCATAATGTTTAGTTCACTTCTTTTGTTTACTATGCTCCTTGCATTTAAACAAATGCATTTATATCCTGATTCAGAACAGTTTTCCAGGCTGTTCTTTGCCGATTTATTTCTGCTGTCTTTATCTATGCCTCCAGTTTCAGGCTTCTCTGTGAATCCCCCCTGCGAATCTAGTTTAAATAGATGCAGCCTGTCCCACTGTCAACAGATTGCAGCAAGTTCTCTGAGAAAACTGCTGCCCCCTTTCCACTTAGATGTAGGCCATCTCTCATGTACATATCTTCCCTCCCAACAAAGTATCCCCATAAATCTACGAATCCCACCCCCTCTTCTTTACACATCTGCTCAACTAGTGCGTTGATCGCCATCCTCTTGCAGTTTCTATATGTCGGCCCCCTTCCTCCCATTACTGGCAAAATTCCTGAGAGGATAATCTGTTCTACTCTTATACAAGTATTCCTCTTCCTGTTATGTTTCGATGTGTAATATTTGTGTTTATTGGACAATAGCAAGTTCTCAAAAAGTATATAGATTTAATGTACAATATTTTTAAATTGTTGGACACAGGCAAAAGTGTGCGGCAATGCAATGCTTTTCTTGATTTTACTGACGTTCCCCTTTGTTGTTGGTTACAGAGAACAGTGGTTGTCTATCCTGCTCCACCACAGTCGTGGACGGAGAAGAGACAACGATGTTTTTGATGCAAGACTCGTCCTCAAATCAGTAGTTACTTCATGACATGTTCTGCAAGCCCTTCCCCACCAGATAAAGTACTGCCACACTGGACAACTTGAAGTATTTCACATTTACCTGCTCAAGTACTGCCCCTAAAGACAGCACTTTTGCTATGAAAGTAGGACAGAAGTTACACATCGCAATATGTATTTAGTTGTAAAACATTGATCTCAGTCATTCTAATAATAGCATCACTGCCATATTGTGGCATGGTAACATAGTGGTTAGATCATCAGACTCTTTAAGTCTCTGCCATTCCAAAGCTTGTGCAGTGAGTTTTGCTCACTTCACATTGCTCCAGTTCACTCGGATATATAAATGAGTACCAGTAGGCAGTGTGGCTGTATACTTCCCGGATGAGGATGGTAGTTGAATGGGCAGGAGTGTCAGGGTGTTAACTATGTCACAGAGATGGCGTGAATACTTCACAACTGTATTCAATTACTGTTATGAGTACAATTACTTTAGTGTAATAAATTATCCATGTAATAGTAACGATAAATAAATACAGCCACCGTATATACCGTATATAAGATACAACATGACAAAAACAAGTGCTGATAAATGCAATTGTGGAGGAATGTCATAATGGGATGCCTTGTTTGTAAGGATCAATATTGTTTTATCAATGACGAATTATGAATACTTAGCCATTGAGGACAATTCAAGCAGTCAACATTTTAAAACACGATTACCGAGTACAATTATAGAAGACATATTTATATATTATTGTCATTTGGAAAAAGGCGTTTAAACGTTCATTGAAAGCCGACCAGTCATAAGGAAAGTAATTCTCTGCAGCTTACTAACAAGATATAGATGGGTGTGTTGCTTTGTGTTGGTAAGAATTTTATTACAATACACTATGTCCTGTTTATTATAGGGATGAAAGCACGGCTCATGCTGTCTGCTCTGGTATGGAACTTCCGGCCATGCCCCAGCGCAAACAACCCTGTCAACATAGCAGTTGTCCAGTCAAGAAGGTGCAAGCAATCGGTGCTGCGGGAGACAACACAGCAGTAGATTTATCTGCAAACCCACCTGCCCATGCTGATGGAAAGAGTGAATGATGTCTTTGTGAGAAATCTGAAGCTGCCAGGAATCACTGTCCCAACCGGAATTGCAGTCCTTGGGGCAGGTGCGCCCAAGCCAATGAAACATGATCTGCTGGCATCAAGAGTCAGTCGATTTGTGATTAAATAGTCGATCCAACTATTTATTTACAAATCAACTGACAATTCACAAGGATTTTTCAAGGGACTGGCTGTTTTGTTTGCATTTCCACCTACAGCCATACTTTTGTTTAAGGTGACAAATGCATCCTCTAGTTTAGTCTAATTCAGTCCTCATGTGCCAAGTGGTATCCCTCATGTTGTTTCCCATCAAGTGCAGGGAAATGTAATCGTATTTGATGGCTGGCACACGCTGGTATATCTCTCCGTACACCTCGACCCAGCCTACCATGGATCCACCAGGTGAACTGTCTATATGCAGCCCACCTGAGAGACCTGAAATAAAATAAGGCTCACATAAATTGATTAACATTGTCAGGAGGTCATGTATGAAAATGGGTTTGAGGTAGTTCATTTCATTGTTAAATTGGTATATATCAACAAGCAGTGTTCGTATGAAATCATTTGAACTTTTCTTCAATTCTCACATAGGCATGCTACTCAAAATGTTCTAGAATGATCCTATGTTGTTTACTATTAAATATTAAAGAATGTTGGTAAATTTCCACTATGGAATTACATGTCATAGTTTCATAACTATGCCTTGTATATACAGTTTATGAAACTTCATACATATTATATATGTTTATACATTTTTAAATTGCTTTTGCTTTGCTTGTTGTTCTGGTTACTGTAGTATTATTTTCATTGTTTTTTGCTGAATCATGTAGGTTATGGGTCCCTCAACTCAAATCAGCGGGATGGCAATGCGCCACCCTTGGGCAATTTGTGGGAGTCAGGCAAATCCAAGATGGCTACCGTGAACCTAGGTCATGTTAGAAAATGTGTTACATCTTTGCACTGGAACATGCTAGGAACATGATTTTAGTGTATATACACACGTTTTGGCATACGAGGAATGCAATGGAACCATTTCCAATGATGTCCGACTATGTTCTCATCAGAACAATTTAAAATGGCCGCCATTTTCACCAAAAATCGAGCATGACGTTTGATTGGTTTATGCTAGAGACACGATTTTAATGTCCATCCTTATGTTTTGCCATATCAGGATTTCAATGGAACCATTTCCAACGATGCACGACTATGAACACCTGACCAAAATTCAAAATGGTAATTTTTACCGAAAATAGCCAAAATACATCATGAATTTTGATTGGATGATGCTAGAAACATTATGTTTTGGTGCATAATGAGTTCATTGGAATTTTTTCCAATGATTGTGTATTGATGTGGCATGACAATAAAGCTGTTGTTAAAATAAGGACTTTTATAAGGTAACAGTTATTTACAGTTTTTTATTTGCAATGATCTGACTGAGCTACGAGATGCTAATAGCTATACAAACATACTTACATGTACATGTACATGGCTACTTCTCTCAAGAAACATACAAAAGCTTTGCAAAATGGCATGCAGTAATTACGAATGAATCTGTATCATACATGTACAACATTAAAAAGTAAAACATTCAAAGTAAGAAGTACTCAATTATAAATTTGCTGAAACACAATGAAACACAATTTGAGAGCATTTTTGTAATGACAGGTTTCATTTGGACATTGACAATGTGTATATCATCACTCAATTCAAAACCAACGGTATATGAAAGGGACGCCATTCACATTACATTCTCATAGAAAAGTTTAGTCCCACCATTCTCTCTCATCCTCCTCTTCTATTTCCTCTGTACTGCCACCTTCTTCCTCATCGTCATATTTGGTGACCGGGTTGAGGCACATGGTTTCACCAAAACAGAAGCAGTACGGTGTGCAGGACAATCCTGCAGAATGACAGCTACATGCATGATTGCTTTCCCTACAGCTTTACACTGACAGTTGATGACGTCCATGGGGGTGGGGGGGGGGGCTGCTGGTCCTCTTGCGATGCATGGAGTTGGCACACCCACTGCACCAGTAACAAACTCCCATCCACAATCAGCGATATCAACCACGGGCGGAGTCTGCTGATCTGCTGCCTTCTAGGGCATGGCTTGGTAGTGAGCTAGCAGGATGTGGTAGGCCAGATTAGCGTCTGTCGGAGGAAGAGTCTTGATACATACAGCTTTCCCTCTGGTCCTTTTGGAGTAGAGCGCATACCTGGCCGAAACCGTGGTTGTGCCTTCAGCAACACCACAGAGCGAGCAGATTAATTTCCGTTCAGTCTCCATCAACTGTTCGAGAGTAGCAACCTCTTCACCGAAGACAGTGTAGAGGCCAGAGTGGTCGGCAGACTTCAATACCTTTAGCGCCATCGCTTTGCCTGACAGTGCATGCATACCAAGCAGTTGGAGGGATTTCGGACCAAGGAGGAAAGAACTTTCATTGATGTTGAGATCTAGCTGCACACGGGCTGTCAGCTGTGTACTACACACACAGAAGATAAGCAAAACAAAGACGTCAGTGTCATCGTTGATCACTCGTACATTTTTCTTACCATTCTTCACAGCCTCCAGAAGATAATTAATGATGGTAATATCTGCTTCATCATGGCTGTACACGCCCTCCTCTCTTCCAACCATCGTCACATTGTTAAAAGGGTTGGACTCTCGATAAGCCAAAGGGCTTCCTTGTCCACCTGCCACCTAGAGTTCTCTGGGTGGCAGTCTTGTTAAATCTTGTTAAATCTTGTAGCCCAAATCGAATGTGGAGAGAACCCTGTGTTGAGGGCCTTCTTATTTGCCTTGCTCTTCATGATGGCATCGCGGCATGGGAGCTTGCTGGATATTGTGATGTTGTAGTCAACAGCCCATTCATCTGCACGCCGGATTCGTTCATGGTCCTTTGCTGACGGGTCATCATAGCGATCGAAGATGACCAGCACTTCTGTTGATTGGTACTGGCTGATTCTGTCCTTCATACTGTTGGCGAGATGGGTTCTCGTTGCCGTAAATGATTGATTTCGCGTTACATCCTGGTATCCATGATGTTGTATAATGGTGTACAATTGTATTTTATGGGAACAAATTCATTGGAGGTACGTAACTCATAAATGGACACGACAAAAGTTAATTTTCGTTAGGTCCGTGTCAATCCCAAATGAATTAGTGCCAATGCCAAGTCAAATAAAACATGTTTTTTATTGTACAATATTTCACTTTTAATTAAGGCAGTACAAGTGTGTACCAGTACTGTTTTCTTGCCCATATGCTAAAACAGGTATAGACACAAAAATCGTGTTTCTGGCATATTTGGCGACCATTTTGAATTTTGGTCAGGTGTTCATAGTGGGGCATTATTGGAAACTTATGCTCGATTTTGGCTATTTTCGGTGAAAAAAGCGGCCATTTTTGAATTTGTAAACATAGTCAGACATAATTGGAAATGGTTCCATTGAATTCCTCGTATGCCAAGACATGTGTACATGCACCAAAATCATGTTCCTAGCATGCTCCAGTGCAAAGATGTAACACATTTTTTAATATGGACATTATTTTAGCTAAAATGGATCGCTTTATCATTCTGAATGAAGCCAATTTCACAAGAAGCGTGGCTTAGGATTGTCGATTCATGAATTCGATAGAGGGTGTGTTCACATTATTTTACTAATAAACCGCTGACGTTAAAAATATGATACACACATATTGTATTGTCCAACCGATTATCTGCCTCCTTATTACTACAATAGCGTAATATCTGTGAAATATCGGCGTACGATATTGCCGAGCCCATCCGCCATCTTTTGTTTTTGATTGGCAAGGGGTGTCCTATTTCCAAGTTGAAAAACTAATACCCTGCGCTAATTTGGTGATGATATCGTGTTCAGTATGATATCATTATAATAACAAACATGCCTTGATGTATTATTTTGTTATGTTGTACCTATTTATTTTATCATTTAACACACGCTTACTGTTTGAAGGCATGGGACGCCAAGCAAGACCAGCGATCGGAAATTGGGTCGCAGCGAATGAGCCGTTGTGATACCGTCTAGAGA
Source organism: Escarpia spicata (assembly GCA_963995525.1). Taxonomy (NCBI): domain Eukaryota; kingdom Metazoa; phylum Annelida; class Polychaeta; order Sabellida; family Siboglinidae; genus Escarpia; species Escarpia spicata. The sequence goes on from OZ023212.1 coordinate 24,039,265, forward strand.
AAATACTTTATTTAAGTCTATTATGTGACTAAATTCGAATTATCTTCCGATCACAACTATAAAGTTTAACTTACTTCAACATTTCGTAACAGGAACTGAATTGTGGTATAACATTCGAGTACTTCCTCTCCTATCCAGGTGGTGTGGCGAGCAGGTTATACAACACGAGGCTGAATCGGTATCTTCTCTCGTCTCGGTTCATAGTTGATGTCCTTTTCCGTATCCAGTCCGCCTGTTGTCCGCTGTGTCAATCACTTGGGCGTCCATCCTGCAAGTAACACGGTTGTTTTGTCGATTACCCTATATAAAACACATCCAAAGATGTCACACCTCAAAATGGGGAAAAGGCACATCGGATATGGCACTAAAATAATCCCACAACTGAAATATAATAACAGAAAGGACACATTTGAATTGATGGCGAAAATAGCACATATTGTAATAGCAAAATTGAAATTATGACGAAAATAGTTTCGCTTTGCCGTGTGTACGTGTGTGGTGTGCGCGCGCGCGTGTGTGTGTGTGTGTGTGTGTGTGTGTGTGTGTGTGTGTGTGTGTGTGTGTGTGTGTGTGTGTGTGTGTGTGTGTGTGTGTGTGTGTGTGTGTGTGTGTGTGAGACCGACAAAAAGCATATAATGTGCGGTGCGTCACCTAGTGTCTAAGCGTGTGATATGATAAACAAATTAACAATGCTATACTTTTATTTTGGTTTATTTGATTGAGTGACTTGTTTCAATGTTAAATATGGAATAGTTTCGAAATCATAGAAGCGAATGATAATAATTTACTTTTATTTCTATGTAGTAAGCCAAGGAGCCAATTTAGATTTCTACTCCTTTTCGAGGTAAACCTTGACTACCGGCCTCCTACCGGTAACATATTCAAGTGCCCTAATTTCCCAAGCGAATGTGAGTGTTCGCAAATCGTGCTGCCACCTTACGGCGCCTAGGTAACAGACTATGACGAAAATTGCACAATTGAGTGGGATACATTTCCAAAATTATTGGGAAGCTTAAATTTCCAAATCTCCCGGTTTCAATGCCTATGATATGTCATATGAACACATTACGTGTTACTCACAGTCACTGTTAACGAAACATTTGAAATATTCAAACGGTTTGTTTTCAGTAAAGAAAACACCACCGGCTATTAAACAATGAATGACAGTTATTTATATCACACTCACGTTCAACGTTGTTAGTCACAGTCACACGGCGACGTCTCTAGGGTCAATACCTAGCCAGATTTCATGGACGCTGACTATAGATAAAACAAACTAAACCTTTCTTCGTCCCGGATTGGTATCCTCGTTACATTGTAATGTGCACTTTGCCTGTGTCCCAGCTATTTCTACAACTGTACTCTCATAAACATAACTGAATCAAAAATATATTAACTAGCAGCCACATTTATTATTATGTGACAGTCTCTGATATGTTCAAGTGACCCAGTGTCTGGGGATTGTTTCTCTAAAAAAATTATTAGCTCACAAAACCTATTTTGCTCTTTAATAATCCATTTCTCTCATCATACTGTGTACTATTATATATATCACTTGGTATTGCACGTGCTTGAAAATTTCTCATGCCCTAAATAGCGTCATTATACCAAATCTATAATTTGGTATTGTCCGTTGTTTAATATCCGTTATGCCCTAAAAGTCGTCGTTACAGTAGATATATCATTTTTTACTGTGCATTAATTAAGATCTGTCATGACACAAAAGAGGTCGTTTACACTCAATACGTCATTTGCCATTTTCCACAAGATATAAGCCGACATTTGCATTCTTCACACACGATGTCCATCGGGGAAACACGAGCGATTATATCGGTATGTGTTGAATGTCCAATTTATTTAAACCTCAAAGTGTTTGTTTTAGTGGGAAGAGTTTTGCTCCACGTACGATGTCTAGTTGATTTATGATAAACACCATTGTAGTGTTGTTTCCTGCACTCGCCGACCGAAGGCGCGCTATGTGTGTGCTCAGTCGGAGCAGCGCTACCAAGGACACCCCGACCTGTCTTGAGTTTCTAGTCCACTGTCACGTTGGGTCATGGCACCGGTTGTTAAATGTTACAGACAGACTGGAGCAGAAACAAGTGTATCACAGACATACTGAAGCAACACACAAGTGTATCACAGACATACTGAAGCAACACACAAGTGTATCACAGACATACTGAAGCAGCATACAAGTGTATCATAGACATACTAAAGCAGCACACAAGTGTATCACAGACATACTGAAGCAGCACACAAGTGTGTCACAGACATACTAAAGTAACGACAGACAGACAGACAGACAGACAGACAGACAGACAGACAGACAGTCAGACAGACAGACAGACAGACAGACCGACCAGCAGACAGACAGACAGATTTAAACATTTACGCAGATAGACCATGAATATTATTAATACATGATAATTGTTAAGCATATATAATATGCTTATAACCTATTTCCTTGTAATGATGTAACATACTTTCCATCAGTTATATAAAACTGTTTCTAAAATATATGTGTGTTTTGTTATCGAGTATGTCTAAGGATTGGTCTGTCCACATTATATTGTTTTCATAAAGAATTGTTACCTTTGAGACGGAATTGGAATTTGCATGTATAACCAGTGTAGGATCTTAAATTGTGCATATCCAACGTCATTGTGCCGATGAAGACTACGAGATGCAGTTGAAATATTCAAAAGAGAACAAAGTTTCCAAAGAAAGTTGAACAAAGAAACCATGAAAAAAAAAATATTACATACAGACACACACCCACACAACCATACACCTATCCACACACCCCACATACCCCACACATCCCACACACTCACACACTCACACACTCACACACTCACACACTCACACACTCACACACTCACACACTCACACACTCACACACTCACACACTCACACACTCACACACTCATACACACACACATTCAAGTACACACACACACACACGCACGCAAGCACACACGCACACACACACACACACAAGAAATGTGAAATCTAAACATTTAATAGACTATCCGATTATTCAGTGTGTGTGTATGTATCCGCGCGTGCGTGTGTGTGCGAGCGGCGTGCGTGCGTGTGTGTATGTGTGAGTGTATCTGCGTGTGTGTGTATGTGTATGTGTATGTGTGTGTGTGAGTTTGTGCGTGCGTGCGTGCGTGCGTGCGTGCGTGTATGCGTGTGCGGTTAAGTGCATGCTTTCGCGTGAGTTTGTGCGAACACGCAATCGCGCTAAACTAAAAATTGAATTAGTTTGTACAAGGACTGTAGTTGTACGGTCGACGTGACCGTGCCCCAGGTAGACGCGGCAGTGCAAAGTGCGGCCGCTGGTGAAACCGGAGCGTGCATTTTATTGGAGCAGACGTGATCTAAAACAAGAAGTGATGTCACCTAAATCATGTTGTGGGTCAAACTGTTTCGAAGCACCCTTTGGCATCGAAAGGTGATATGAACAAAGTGGGTGTGGTGTGTGATGGATTTTGGCAGTGGGAAGTATCTGCCCGTAAGGGTACAAAACAACCTAACACATATCAGGGTTCCCTCTTCTCCAATTCACCGCAATACCATTTTTGGTTGGAAAGAAATATTTTCGTAACAAACATGTTCGACGAGCATAATATACAACGATGAAACTGTTTACGTTATAAGTGCCTACGTTACATGGTTTGATTGTTTGGGGTTGCAGTTTATTAGTTGAAGGTATTGACAATTATAACTGTCATGCATACAGTAAGCATACAATGGAATGGATTGCACTAATCATTACTGGAAACAATATAAGTATATACAATTCGTGCAGAATAAGAAACACTAACTGACAGAATGAAAAAAACCACATTGAAAGCTGTAAAGAAGATGGGAGGCAAGATTAAAGTAGCGAAGGTCGGGACCGCTGATCACAGGGATGCTTTGAGCCTCTCCCGGTATCTTTGTTAATACTTATCAGACGTGAATTTCTCTAGAACCAGGTCGTGTCACGTACAACTTCACGGCCATTTGAATAATTACGGACGACTAATTTAACCTTCAACATATTTGTGAGTAGCTTTAACCGATAACACACTTCGCCGTCACCGCAACCGTCTCGCACCACCCCGACAGACTTTCACGTGCGTGCATTACTCATCTACTGAACTGCCGCTGTCCAGTTGACTAATGTCCGACGCGATGCGTGATGTGTCTAGTTGATGACGTTAATTAATCTAACACCAATCGTCGACAGCAGAGAGTAGTCAGCCGGACGTCTAAAACAATTAGTAAGAAACTCGAGTCCGAATGTTCATAATCATATTGTCAGTGATCGACCCAAAACGCAAAGTTGTTATGAAAAGAGATTCAATTGCCATCGAGTGGCAAATGGAAAGGTCAACGGAGGGCCATCCAGATACTTGATCTTGAGTCGTACGATTCTTAATGACGAAAAAAGATTTGATTTCTTCGGAGACGTAGCCGGAGAATCACAATAGATATTAGATAATAGAGGATGATGAAACTAGTGGTGACTATATAAAGGAGATAAATTAGAGGTGGTTGAGTTGAGGGTGCAGAGAGTTGAGAATTATTCAGAGAGTCGGGAGAGAGCTAGGTTTGAGGGCGCAAGGCTAGAGTCCGGTGAGTGACGGACAGAGAGAGATAGAAATGTGTAATGTAGTTTAGATTTGTTTTATTAGTACGGGTTGGTAAGTGTGTGTGAATATTAGTACAATCTTCCCACCCCCGAAGAGGTTTATTTGTGTAAAGCCAATTGGCGAATCACTGCACGCGACGGCGAGAGGAAGTGATCTTATAAAAACAATTTCAGACGGATGTAACTGTTGGAGCAATATTCCGAATATGATACATAGCTATCGATTTTGATAAATGTATTGTCATTTGATAATAATTATATTTTATGTATTTTTTCATTCACACGCAGCATGCCACCGATACTGAAACAATACTTAAGCCGTGGGCGAAATTCTCCAGAAAATACGCTAGATTGCACAAAGATGGTGTACTTTTTTTGGGAACCCCTTACTGCCCCCACTCTCTATTGTTTTAGGCTAACTACGGCCCTGTAAGCAAAGGATTTCCAGCATCTAGCGAACAATTTCTTCTTAATCAATACAATACCCTGCTCGACCTTTGTGCCTGCGAATTTATGCAAAACGTATTAACCGCATTTGTGTGGTAGACCCAACATAAGCAATAGCGTATCTCTTTCCTTTTGTTTAGGTTAGATAACAGTGCCGTGTCATGTTAACCCAGAGTGTTAGTCGCAATGTGTGAGTCACTAGGGACTTCACATGGTGTCGGTCAGTTGACTTTATTTCCAAATGAAGGTCAGGGGAATTTATTTATGTCGCACTAACTTCATTGTCTCAAGTGCAACTGCTCCAAGGGCGATCAAGTTTTGTTATTCTTGAAGGATCGCATACGGTTTCAATCGGTCACACTATTGCTCAAACGTTTTGTTTTGTTTGACCTCTTTACGTCAGTAAACAACCCTGTCGTAGAACATGGTACCATTATGACAACATAAAGTACCCTTTTGGGGAATAGTCCCACTAGAAAACTGGATTAACCAAAATTTAACACGATGTTATTTGTATGAATGGATTGAAAGGACTCACTGGGGACTTTCCATCTTAAAAATCACATAAACAAATGAACGTAGGCCTACTTCTATTCCAAAAAAAGTTGAACAAAGAAACCATGAGAAAAACAATTCCATACAGGCGCACACACCCACACAATCACACTCACACACATATACGCGCGCGCGCGCACACGCGCACATGCACATGCACACGCAAGCACACATACAGACATGCACGCACACGCACGCACACCCATATGCACACACAAGTACACACACACACACACACACACACACACACACACACACACACACACACACACACACACACACACACACACACACACACACACGCACACACACACACACACACACAAACTTTCTTTAGAACCAGGTCATGCCACATACAAAGTTCGCATACAGGTTCACAGCCCGACATACACAGTTCGACACACACAGTTTCTCGCCCGTTACTGTTACCGCACAATCAGCGACATGTCGCTGGGCCGCTCGGCGTTGTTCTCTTTCGCCGACACGCTGCCGACGCCCGGCATAGCTGACGCTTTGCCCGACGGTTGCCTGGCTGACGCTTTGCCGACGCTTTGCCGACGCTCTGCCTGGCTGACACTTCGCCGACACCGCAACCGTCTGGCACCAGCCCGACCGACTTCCACGCCCGTGCCTTTGATTACGCTCCAGCGCAGCCTGGGCAGCTACGCATCTAAAACAATAATCACCACACAGCACACCAAGCCCGTCTACATACATACAATAATATGCGAGGTCGATATACGCATTTCGGCAAGCATACGTAATAATTTTATTAATATTACCAGTTCTGTATGGTTACGGAATGAACACAAACATTGCTTGTATAGTTGCAACATTATAATTATAAATATGCGGTCTACTCACGGGTTAAGTACCCCAACTTAGGTTCACTGACTTCGAGCGGCAAGTCTGCACAGTGCGAATGTACATTTGTGATCAGGCACCCAGCAGATACTTCGGGCTACTAAAAAAATTGACTGGTGCAAACCCCCTCATTTGTTTGCGTTCAATATGGTATGTTGATATCGTTCGAATATGTGTATGTTATGATCCGTTAGTATAACATAAATTACACAGTTTCCTGTAAACTCGGAACGCTGGTGGTCACTTGGTAATAAACATATATTATTTAATTTTATATAATTATTATTAATTGCAAACATACGTTAAGCTATATTATCCTCAAGAAGAGGGAATATGCGGAATGGCCGGTTGCCTAGGACAGCTATTACGTATCAGAAGCGTCAGTTAAGGTAACTATGCTTCCAGACCGGCCACTCAGCGGTGTCCTACAAAAGAAAACCATTAATTAAAAAGTTCCTGTAAACATGGAACGTGTTACAACGCCATATCAACATTATGCAGGGATATAAAAGTGACACCAAACAGTAGAGAGGCTGTGGGTAACTAGCAGTAATAGTTAGTTTTACTCAACTCACATTTATGTTCCTCGATACATATTTTCCTCAGAAAGAGTATTTCATATCATATCTTTTCAGTTTCAGTTATGATAAATAATTCGTAGCACATATAACTTATGTTAATTGTAATAGAAATCACATATTAAACAAACTGATAAGTCTTAAATGTAAAAATGTTGTTATGGGTCAAGGGGCTCCACATGGTTGCTCAAGAGACCCCACTGTTGGGGTCCATTAAGCCACTTCACATCCGCCCACTAATTTGCATATACTTGAAAATTGACATATTCTAGCCTGATAAATATCATGACCCTCCTAGAGGACATACACATTTACAAAACATGTACCTATTATATATATATATATATATATATATATATATACACACATATATTATTACTATACCTTGTAATAAACATCACATTTTAAACAAACTGATAAGTCTTAAATATAAAAGTGTTGTTATTAATTAATTAATTCATTCATTCATTCTTTCATTCATTCATTCATTTATTCATGGGTCAAGGAGCCCCAAATGATTGCTCAAGAGACCCCACGGTTGTGGTCCTCTAAACCACTTCACATGCCCCCACTAATTTGCATACATTTGGAAATTGACATATCCTAACCTGAAAAATGTCGTGACCCTCTTAGAGGACATATATATTTACAAGACATCGCAATTTTAAAGTTATCAACTGACTTTGTTTAACACTGAACATGAACAAAAATGGCTTATAGGACCCAAACTTCCCTTACATCAAAAGTGCGAATATTTAGAAAGGTAAGGTTTTAAACGACGGCGAAATTGTGTAATATTTTCAACTGATCTAACACCAAAAAGGGAGCACATTCCAGAGAGTTGGTGCAGCAGCAGAAAATGCCATAGTTCAAATATAAGTATTGATTATGGGAACAAAAAGTAAATCAGAACTAGATGATCGAAGGTTTACAAGCGGTTTTTTTACAGGAGTAAGGAATGAATAGTAAATCATAAAAATGGTAATAACAGCAGAGACATGTTTGAGAAATATGCTGTCTAAAATTGAAATTATCATCAAAGATTACTCCAAGATTCCGTGCTAAAGGTGCAGGCGTAACATACTGGCTAAGCATAGGTGTGAGGAAAAACTTTTAATTTTGTCACGCTGTCTCTGTGTACCAATAATCAAGAACTTTGTTTTATAAGCATTTAATCTGATTCCTAGAGAAGTCGAGATGGTGTTCGACTGAACAGGTCTGCCAGGGAGTAAAGTGTAAAGCGTTTTGAGCAATCCTGAGGACTGGATACTGCGCTATATAAGAAAGTACCTTTAACTGTTATCTACTCTCAGACATCCAAACGAACATGTCATTAAAACAATTTCTGAGCTGATCTAAAGAGCAACTAGTATACGATGTAGATAAAGAAATGTAAATCTGGGTATCATCTGCATAAAAAAGATGACCTAGATTGTAACTGTTAATAACTGAGCTCAGTGGTGTTGCGTAGAGAGTGAAAAGTAATGGTCCGAGGATAGAACCCTGAAGGAACACCACATGAAATAGGGTGTGCTGATGAAAGACATTCCCTAATCTTCACTGTCTGATACCTATGTGTTAGACACAAAAAAACAACTAAAAACTGTGTCGTGCACACAATAAAAACAGAAGATTTATTAGAAAGGCGAAACAACTGTTGGTGCACCTTCCATTGTCATAAGAACTAACGTAATGGTTTCTTCCTGTGTAACAAATCAAAGAAAAAGCATAACATAAAGACCGTCATCGTGAAGAAACGGAACTGAGTGGCGCTCCTTATCTAAACTACCATCAATTCCAGCATCTTCTATCAGGTCAAATGAATGCACAATATCATGTGCGATGTGCCATGGATGGCTGCGGCAATGTGCCATATACTGCAAGACGGTATATTAGGGCGTTCATGGACAAGAAAATGCAGAAGTTCCGGAATTCACTGATCCTACGTGGATGTGCAATTTTGCATTTCTTATCAACGTCACGGCAAATCTCAATATGTTGAATATTAAATTTCAGTGACAAGAACACATAATCAATGTATTTTTTTCAGTTCGTTTTCTCTTTCGAGAGGATAATCTCGCGGTGGAGCCACAACCACGGAACGCCAACTACCCCAGCTTCACAACCTTCATGAAAAACAAGCCAGAAAGTAAAAACACGTAAAGCCTACGTAACGCTCATTCGGCTTCGCAAACGGCAGTTTGCAGAGTGTTTTGTCGAAGGCGGGGCTCGTAGCGGGAAGATACTTTGATTTTCATGCCCGTTCCATGTGGAAGTCGATGGAAACTTTGCCGATAGATCTGACCAAAAAGTAAATAGGACTCAGTGGCACTCGAAGCGAGTTCCAAGGAGATGAGCACTTGCTGAATGAGTACGTACAGGTATGCGCTGCCACACTCGAAGACGAGCTTCATGAAATGCAAGATGAGGAGACAGCTAACCGACGGACACTTGGATGACGCCCTGGGAGTTCCTTCAACAAATCTGCTGCCAGTTGGGGGTGGAGGCACTGGGTGGTGTAGCAACAGCGCTCAGTGGCATATACAAGAACATGACCGTGAATAACTTGTGTTTTTTGTAATGAAGGTCAATCGTTATTCAACTATAGACTTTGACTTTTGTAGTTAGTACATCACAATCGTATACTACACGTGTAAATTCAACTACAATGGCTAACAGCAATAATGCTTATGTTTAGATTCCCACCATAAAATAATATACCTGCTACAACCACAACGAGGTCAACAGAATAGGCCTACGTATCGCCCGCTGAACTACTCCAGTTCACCAATTTGGCCCTCTGTTCTAAACGGTTGCCGGCCCCTGACATGTGTCATCTGGTGGTGTCCGCGTATAACGATTTCTCATGCCGTAAAAGGCCTCATTATACCGTTTGATATTTTCTACAAGATACAAGCCGATAGTTAACGATGTCTAGCGGAAAACCCACTAAAGACCTAGATATAATATGTTGAATCTCCACTTTAGTTAGAATTAAGCTACACTGTGTTTGTTTCAATCGCAGAGTTTTGCTCCACGCACGATTTCTTGAGTTATTATAAACACCATTATAGTGTATCTTTCATGCATTCGTCGACCGAAGGCTACGTGGCTGAGTCAGAACTGTGCTACCAAGAACACATTGACCTATCCCGGGTTACTGCGCACAAACAAAACAGTTGTTTGACAAGGGTCTCTAATGCTGACACCCATCGCTGTCGCGTACACACGCAACACAACCGCTGTTCTACTCGTTCTTATGAGTCCATCGATATTTATTTCCGGGTAAACTGCAAACACAACAGACTAAACTGAAGCATTCAAGATTCCTCGATATTGTTCAAGATTCAAGCGGCAAACATAATTCAAAATCGGTTAGTTACTTATGGGTCCCGATGACTTCCATCCACGTTTCCTTAGTAGACTTTTGTAGTGGAAATATTGCTTAATACTATCTTAATTATTCTGTCAATCTAAATTACTTGTGTTGAAGAATAATTATTAAAATTCGTGTAGTAAATAATGCCAATTGGATTCATGGTACAACATGGTTGAGTACACGCAGGCAATTTGGTGGTCATTCTCGTTAAAGATGTGGTGGCTACTACAAATGTTAAAGAAACTGTCAATTATTTAAATTGATAATGTTAAGTATTAAATTCATACATCAGGTTATAAAAGTTTGTTGATCAGCGTGTTAGGCCCAGACATTGCTGGTGTGTGTTATAAAATATAAATGCTTAACTTAACTCTAGTTACACAAAACCTTGCAACGCGTGGGTGCCTATAGCACGCACGCAAGAACACACACACACACACACACACATACACACAAACAAACAAACAAACAAAAACACACACAAACAAACAAAAACACGCACGTACGCACGCACACACACACACATACACACACAACACACACACATACACACACACACAACATACACACACACAGGCGGCTAATGTTTCAAGTATTATTGTGAAAGTACTGTAGCTTTTGTTCCCGTTTTTCAAAGTGATACCATCATAGGCTTAAAGCAAAAAAATGAAATGAAATGAAAAATGCATTCACGAGAACGACCCGGTCCTGTGGAATTGCAAGATATCGGTTACATATATTTGACATTAGTCACCCAACTTTCATGATTTTATGTAATAATGAAAGGAATCTAAAATACCCTATTATACGATGTGTTTTCTACAAACAATTCTAACGTTATTTTCTTTTTTGGGCAATGATTATACCTCGACTTTTGAATACTTTTAGTGTTAGTCAAATTACATTTTCATTTTCGGGACATTGCATATAATAGTATTTTCCTAAGGCTTAGTGTTTACACAATAATAATTTTGAGTTTTGTTCAATATACATGTTTTACTCACATTCTATGTTCATGTTGGGGCAATGCAGGTACTTTCATTTATTTTCACACATGGTGTGCTTATGCAATAAGTACATTGTGTTGTATATGCAATATATTAATAATATTCTCTTTTATAAATTGTATTTTTATTATTCCCGTGGCATAACTTATGCAATTATTTCACCACGACTAGGACATCTTTATATGATGAGTCCTATATACTCAGAGCACTATTTTGTTTTAAATCAAATATGATTGATAACAATTATTTCTTAGCGCAGTTTGGTGGTCTAGAGAAACATTTCTCTATCACATATTAAAAACAAATGAAATGAATCGAACCCTTGCAACATTCACTATGCCTTGATGATGACAATAATTTAATAAACCACCTAAAGAAACAAACAAAATAAATTGATCGTGCTCAGCCTAAATTGTCAAAATTTTAATGCAAAAATGTATTAAATTACATTAAAGCTAGAGATACTCAGAAGCAGTGGCTGTGAGACTAGTTCTCTATGTTTACGGGAAACATGGCTCGGAGACGAAGCTGACACCTCTCAAATAGATGGCTATACATTAATAAGCCAAGGCAAAATTTGTTGTGCACACGCTGGCTTGGCAATCTATCTTAGCACCAAATACAATTAAAAATATGTAAATATCCATGCTAATACAGACACATGGGAATGTATATTTATATAAATTGCAAAGAAGAAAAACATTATTATTGGAAATATATTTCGACCACCTAGATATATAATTGAAAACCACAGAATATTTACAAAATTTGCATCAAATTTAGTTGATTTACAAAAATATAAAAGTGAAATACTATTTGCAGGAGAAAACCCATAATATGTTAATGTTTTGATGCAATCGTTTCACATGGTTTCTTCCTTAAAACTACATTACCAACACGACTTTCAGAACATCACGGAACACTCATTGATAATCATTGATAATTTGTACGAATACAACAACAAAATCCTGACTGACGTAATAAATAAAAAATTGAAATAATAAACTCAAATATATATAATACACTTAACAAAGATATTCATGAAGATCCCAATGAAAACTACAATATACTCGATGAAATCGTTACTGCAGCATTGGATGAATTAATACGTATTAAAATAATTAAATTCAACAAGCACAAACATAAGAAAACACTTTGGATTACAAATGGCATTATTATATCGTTACAGTTTAGAAATAAATTAAATACGAGAGTAAATCAAACTCCCCAAAATACAGAGCAGTATCGTTGACCCAAAGCTAACTTGCATATTTATAATATAATTCGTAAAATTTCAATCCAGTTTTGAAAAGCATAAACATGATGTTAAGAAGACATGGTGTTTAATTAAAGAAATTACTCAGAAAAAAATCCAACTAAAGTGCAATTTCCAGATTCTTTGAAAGTCGACTGGGAAATGATTACAAACAAATGCATTATTGCAAATATATTTAGCACATGTTTTACTAATACCTGTCCGACTCTAGCCTCTAAAATAACTTCTACTGGAAGTAAATAATACAGCGATTACTTGGAAAATTCGACGTTTCATACCTTTAATTTCAACCTAATTGACATAGATACACCTGTACTACTATTAGTATAACAGATTGCTTCTCTCCAAAATCCAGTTGTGGAAAAGAGGGTATATCAACTAAATTAATAAAATATAAATTCCCACAAAGGAAGGTATAAGGACATGAGGAAATATTTAGCAAAGATAGACTGAAATAACACACTGAAAAACAAGACGGCAACAGAATGCTGGAATATATTAAAGAGTGAAATTAAGTGCATAATCGATAAATTTGTACCCTTCAAAAAACAAGGAAAACGGTCCAAAAAGAAACACTTATCGAAATAAGCCATTAGAAAAATTAAGTATAAACAAATGATGTGGAAGTCATATAGATGTACTGGAAATGATGAAGACTACAACAATTATAAAGAAGCACTTAACCAAGCTACAGCTGAAATTAGAAATTCAAAGAGAAGCTATGAACAACAATTAGCTAGTAATATAAAACATGACAGCAAGAGTTTTTATGCGTATGTTCGAAGCAAACAGAAAGTTCAAGATAAGGTCGGTCCTCTAGAAGATAGTGCTGGAAATATAATATCAGAGGGATTCATAATGGCAGAAGACCTGAATGAGTACTTTAGTTCAGTGTTTACCAGGGAAGATATTAGTTCACTGTCAATACCAGTGGCTAAGTTCAAGGGGGCAGATTCAGACTATTTAGGACAATTAATTGTAACCCCGGAAATGGTAGCTAAGAAAATAAGGGCTATGAAGGAGAATAAATCACCTGGAGTGGATGGTATTCCACCCAAACTACTATTGGAAATTGTAGAACAAATTAGCATACTACTTGCAACAGTTTTCAACTTGTCATTAGAAGAGGGAGTGGTTCCTTTAGAATGGAAAGAAGCAAACATTATACCGTTATTCAAAAAAGGTTCGAGAAACAAGTCAGAGAACTATAGACCAGTGAGTTTAACATCAGTGATTTGTAAATTATTAGAAAGACTAATTAAAGATCACATGGTGGATTTTTTTGTTAAACAAAACTTGATAAACCCATCTCAACATGGTTTTTTTAAAGCGAGGTCATGCTTAACAAATATGTTATGTTTTTTGGAAGACATCACTAAGTGGGTAGATGAGGGATCACCAGTAGATATCGTCTACTTAGATTTTCAAAAAGTTTTTGACAAAGTACCACATCAAAGATTACTGCTTAAACTAAAGGCCCATGGCATAGGAAATGGTATAATAAACTGGATAGAACAATGGCTGATTGACAGAAGACAACGTGTAGTAGTTGATGGGGAGGCTTCAAACTGGAAATCGGTATTGAGTGGGGTACCACAGGGATCAGTATTAGGTCCTATATTATTCTTAATATACATCAACGATTTGGATGATGAAATAACAAGCAAGGTGTTGAAATTTGCGGATGATACAAAAGTGTTTAGAAGGATTAAAAGTGATGGAGATAGACAGCATTTACAAGATGATCTTGACAGGTTGATCAAATGGTCTGAAAAGTGGCAAATGATGTTCAATTTTGGGAAATGTAAATGCCTCCACATAGGACATGGGAACGAAGAGGTAGAATATACAATGGGGGGGGGGGGTACTGTACTAAGTACTACTGTAAAAGAAAAGGACTTAGGGTTAACCGTTAGTGCTGATATGAAGATTTCAGAGCAGTGCGGAATTGCAGCTTCAAAGGGAAATCAAATCCTTGGATTAATTAGGCGAAACATAACGTATAAGGAAAAAGAGCTAATAATACCGCTGTACAAAACAATAGTTAGGCCTCATTTAGAATATTGTATTCAAGCGTGGAGGCCATATCGCAGGAAGGACATAGATATGCTAGAAAGAGTGCAGAGGAGAGCAACTAAAATGATACAAAATCTGAGGGATCTTAGTTATGAAATACGCCTAAAAAATGCGGTTTAACAACACTAGAGACCAGGTGATTGAGAGGAGATCAGATAGAAGTGTTTAAAATATTGAAGGGTTATGAAAATATTGATAGAAATATGTTTTTCTCAGTTAAGAAAGATAGAAGGACTAGAGGACATGATCTTGCATTAGCAAAGGAGCAGAGTAGATTGGATATAAGAAAGTTTTCATTTTCACAAAGGACTGTAAATGATTGGAACAAATTACCTGCTGATTGTGTGGGTGCTAGTAGCGTGAATATGTTTAAAAATAAAATCGACACATACCTCAGACGGGCGGGATACACATAGATAAAAAGGTCGGACTCTCGATAAGCCAAGGGCTTCCTTGTCCACCTGCTACCTAGAGTTAATTCTCTGTGTGGCAATCTTGTTAAATCTTGTTAAATTAAAGTCTCCCATCACTATCGTGTAGTGGGTTGGCTTTTCTAAGGTCTCATCCACGTCGTTGTAGAAGTTGTTTGTGTCTTCTTCTTCTGATGATGTTGTTGGAACATATACTTGTACTATTTTCAGTTTGTAACGCTTTGTTAAGCAATACGAATAATATAATTAATTAAATATAATGCTCTCACAAGTCCTATTTATAAAAAAAACCTTCAGTTGCTTAAGTTGGATGACGTTTACAAACTATAACAACTAACATTTTGCTACAAAAATTAATTAACAATCATTTACCAAATTACTTTAACGTTATTCCCAACACACACATCTATGACATTCATCGGCACTACACACGTGAAAAAAATAATCAGTATATGTCCAGAGCCAATCATGAATATGCAAAAAAATGCACTAGACATAACTTAGTAGAGACGGTAAACAATGCACCAAGTATTATCATTAATAAAATTTACATCCACAATCTACATGGTTTTTCGACGTGCAAAAATTACTTTATTTCAAATTATGAATCGTGTTGTAGAATTCACAATTGTTATATTTGTAGTGTATACATATGTATCTATAAATGTTCACTACACGAAAACATATAATATGTAATTGTATATATGAATGTACGTTGACACGTTGAGTAATCCTCAACTATATATTTAAGTCATATATTATTCTGATCGATTCATTTAAATGTTGTTGTTGTTGTTTACAATGATGGGGTGGCTCCTGTGCTAGCGCTATAATAATATCTCAATGGGAGTATCCCGACCTTTTGTATTACTTAATCTATCGTTGTATATGTACTGTATACATAGGTCAAATACATTTATTACGATTTCTGAGTTCTAAGTTAAAGTAGTGTAGTCATACGTTTCATTTTGTTAGTGAACGATATCATTTGTCTACGTTAAATGTAAGGTGGCATGTCTCACACCAAAGATATACACGGTCCAGATCCTATCCTTCTGCACCAACTAACAATCGGCCACCGACGTAATTTCTTTAAACAATTTGGAATCATCAGCATACGTGATATTTCACATGTATCAGTATGATTAGTGAGATCAATAATTTACAATAAACAGAAGGGGTCCAATTTTTGAACCTTGTGGAACACCAGACAGCACCGACTCCCAGTCAGATGGTCTGCCTTCGAAGACCAAGCAGTTAAACGATTTAATATGGAAATATTGGTTCAATTCCCTGTACATACATTTTGTTGACGGGTGATTTTTCATTCTGTACATTGTAACTATTGTTATAACACAACTATAGAACCATGATAATGTACTTGTATGTTGCATGGAGTCTGTGAATAAAGCAATTATTATTATATATTATTATTAATGTTCAAATTGTGGGGCATCAAAAAACTTACTCTTGAATTAAATTAGTTAATCAGGAATAATTTTTGTTGGTGTTGAAATTGCGATTGATATATACAATCGGCTTTGTCAACGACTTGTTGAAATCACCAAAATACGCTAGTCTGATCGCTAGATCTGTAATCTTAAGATGTGTGAAAAGTATTAAGCTATTTTTGACGAATTTTGACTGGTTTCATTCAAAACGTATTGACTAATTTCTCCAGTTATTCTACCCATACAAAATATATATAAATTTATAAATGAGCTAACATGTCGTAGATTGATTAATGTTTTACTCATTGTGCCTGAAACAAGCGAGACAAACGAAAATATCTCACCGAGGAAGAACATTTAAACAAACGTTCATTGTTTGCGACACATAAACAAAAATATGCAATTCTGGCGAGATGTCCAAGTAAGATCATGCGAAGGACTTTAATCTCTCAAAGTCTGACCGCGTCAACCTCAAGCTGGCTGAAGCGCAATAAAACTCGCGCACTCTAGGTCGCGCACTCTGGGGCCGTGCGCAAAGCGGGCTGAGGAGAATATAAGGCGGTGGTGGGAGAGACTCGTTGCACTTCACCTTCGAACTGCGCTGTGAACGGAGGAGCCACCGAAATCACAGACTTGGTGAGTACACGACGCCACGTTACCTATTGTCTTTAGAGGGAATGTTAAGCGATCTTCATTGGTTAGACGATGTATGAAAGTAGTTGGAACTATTTTTTAATTTAACAATACGTTTAAATCTACTTCGTGTGTTTTTCTATTTTGTTAAATATTATATTATTATATATATTCCGTCAGGAATTGTAGGAAACATGAATTTGAGAAAGCGATTAGAATGTGTTGCATAGAATTTTCAGACCCTCGGTTCGTTATAATACAAAAAGTATTAATACGAAACGTGTTAGACCATAATTATAACGATGTTTTATCATTATAAGTGCACATCATTGTGTTGAAATAAAGATAAACCACATTTATGACATATAGAGATCATTGTTTGTGTATTAATGACAAATTAATAAATCTTGGAATACAAATTGTTGAAAATTCCCTTTAAATGGAAAGATAAATGGATGATGCAACGTTTAATGCGTTTACATTAAAATGCGAATGCTGCTATATTGTATTCGAACTCTCATGTACACGGTTTGTATAGAGATATTAGATATATTAAGTTTCGGACCTACCTCGTTTATTTGATCATATCCCTCAGATAGTGAAAGTTCATTGCATGTTCTTCGATAGTCATGGGGCATTGTTTGTATTTAACGATAACAATCAAGCTGCATACTACCATGTCAGGACAAGAATGGAAAATTGTGGGAAATGTCATGTCAAAGTATTGTGAAATGTACCCCAAAAAATAGATGCGGCGCTTCTGCAAGTAATGTAATATGAAACAAAGATACGACGACTTGTCTACCTTGCGGTTGTAACAAAATCTTCCGATCTAGCTTAAACTCCGAGAGTCAGTTTATTTAATCTATAAGACATTGGCATTTATTGAACCTCCAGTACATTCACGGCAGCCAGACATTTTTGTACGAAACAAGATTTCTATTCTGCGGTTGGGTCTGTTGGTCGGGAGTGTGTTGCGAATAAAACTAGAGGAGCACGTAGCATTGTTATGTTGCTCATTCACCAAACCCAAGTTTGTATAGTGTTAATTAATCAAGTAAACTGGTGCGGTGATACAGTAACAAATGCACTAGACCTACTTACTGCTAAGTTTTCCGTGCTATTCATGAAGACTTTTACAAGTTTTGTGAACACGTATTGTGGAACAAGAACATAAAACGTTAGTACGAAAATGTATTGTTGAAACTAAATCATTTGTTTAATTCATTGCCAGTTTGAAAACATGGAGCTTCTGGTGTTTTGTTGAAGAAACTATATCATTTGAACGCAACGTTATGAAATTACAAAATCTATCCTCAACGTGGAGAATAGTCAATAATAATAATACATTTATTCGTACTAAAATTGTACAATTCAACTAAATCAATGTATATAAGTTACTGTGTACATAAAACAGTAAGCAATGAGCGCAGCTCATCAATGGCTAAAAAGGAAGAGCTACCCACATTATTTATATTATGTAATACATCTTTTGCAAATGAGACCCTACATACTAGTTCATCATCCAGCCCCTCCTGGTAGTGGTCTTGAATCATACCATAAAACTGATTAGACTTCATTCGAAAGAATGTCATGGCATCAAGTTTGAATTTGGACATGATATAGTTAAAACTTTTAGACATATATGACCCACTACCTTGAAAGGCTAGATGAGAGAGCATTTTCAAACTGGAGTTACTGCATTTCAAGCAACTCTGCATAAATCGTACCATTCGATTCATAATTTGAATTTGAATCGGTAAACAGTCTGCTAAAAGTGGCACCATATTACAATGCGTGCAAACTGGTAGATTAAACAGTTTTCTGATACCTTTGCGCCACGTAGTATAAAACATATCAAGATGTTTGTTTTGCAAGTTCCACAGACATACACCATAGAAAGATGTACAATACGACATATATAATTGACGTTTTATGTTTATATTACAAAACCAAAAATTAGCAGATAATGCATTTACACGCCATATAAAATCATGACACATATCTTTTACCATAGCCTGGTGAGCGTCAGGACCAATAACGTGGCCTAAATGCAACCCTTTTTTACTATGTTTCACTTTTAAACCATCAAAGTAAAATGGGCAGTCGGTACCACTGCCATATTTAATAAGTTGACATTTTGCCGGGTTGAATTGTAAATCATATTCATATGCAAATGTTTGACATATATCAAACATTTTGTTCAATGCATATATCGATGGAGCTACCAAAGATATATCATCAGCATAGCCAACAGCACCATAGTACTTATGACCAATCATACAGCCGAAACCAGACATGCAGAGTCTTGTTAACATTTCATCAATGTAGATAGAAAATAAAATGGGGGACAACACCCCACCCTGCTTCACACCATTGGCAGTGGAGAAATGCAATGACATGGAATTGTTCCATGATACATTTAAATGTTGATTAGTGTACATATAAAGTAAACATCTGATTAAAAGGGGATTCATTCCTCTATCCATCAGTAAGTTAAAAAGTTTAACATAATTTACTTTATCGAATGCTTTAGTCGCATCTAGTAATAACACGTAAACATCCGATTTATTCTGCTGGAAATAGTTCACAGTCTCCATTAACGCAAATGTACATTTAGCTGTAGAGCTTTGAGGTTTGAAACCAAACTGTAGATCACTTGTTTTAAGAGCATCAGAACTTTTTATCATTATAACCCAATCAAATATTTTCGACAGAGGGCTACTAAAAGCAATGGCTCGATAGTTGTCAGAATTATTTGCTGATTTCCTCTTGTTTTTTTACCAGAGGTTGAATTGTTGATATATTAAAACCATCCGGGGTATATCCGTGATATACCATTGCTGTGAATAGCAAAGAAAGAAAAACATGTAATTTGGTAGGTGCATGAATAAAGTGGTCGGTATATATAACGCCGTATCCATCACATTTGTTAATCTTAACATGATTAATGCCGTTCAAAACATCATGCACCGTAATAGTATTTTCACCTTCGTTACAATGTGCATCTACTTTACTATGTATGTTTTGTAGCAATGACGTCATGTCTGCATCATTATAGGCTACTGAATTATATAAGTCCTCATACTTAGTAGCAAAGTGTTTAGAAATATTTTCGTCTCCTGTCACTTCATCAACCATGTTGGGTAGCATATTATTGTTCTTTGTAACTTTACCTACTTCTTTCCAGAAGTCCCTACTTTTATTTCCAAGTAACGCTGTCGCCATACTTTCTTTTTTAACATTATTTTGATTACGTTTAACAAAACGAACTGCTCTGTGATATTG